>CAUJRU010000220.1:600000-1185132 GCA_963277665.1 Viscum album
ACACTACCTATTTCCACACACCTATAGGTTTCACCACCACCAATTACTAGTTAGATCTAATCTTACATGGTCCTCCCAAATCTCTACCAAACTACATATTATTTCCATAGGACACAACATGTTAGAACGAAATTAGATAAAGGTGTTAGTATATATATAAATATTAGGAATCCTAAAAACCATATTAAAACATGAAAATACCATTTATCTCAAAAACATGTATCATGGAGAGGATTTGAAAAACACATATATGTTCAACGGAGGCCTTGAGCTGATGAAAGAGGTATCGATCACAATTAATAGACATAGGTGATGATCCAAATACAACACCAAATTGAGACATTGTTAAAAAAGTCTATTGAATCTTATCCAAATCAGAATATGCGAACCATGCAACATCGGTGGTTGCATATCCCGCTACGGGAGTACCGACCCTGGGTCGAGGCTCGTTCCCAACATGGGATCCAAGATCTAGGAGTACCAAATATTCATATGGAGGATTATGTGCCAGGTGATCATGAGTGTGTACTATCCCTGTATATATATAATAAATTGGGAATCATTTTTTAATATAAATTCACTTATAAGGGGAGTAATAATTAGAAATTTTTTTGAAAATAATGCATGAACCCCATTTTTAGGTAACTAATTTTATGGATAACAACTAACTCACACCACCTCATCTCATATATAAGATATTGAGGTTATGTTTTTAATAATGTTTGACATTGTAAAAACATTGGATAGACTACATTAATGTCAAAAAAATGTTTGAAGAAGAAAACATTATAAGTAGGTGGGTCTAGAATGATAACACTACATGAGAATTTTGAAAACAATGTGTAGACTTAAGTAGTGGTTCGACCATGTATTATAATCCCAAAAGGAATATAAGGATTTCAACACAAGTTTTTTAGTTCAGTATACATTTAATGTTGGAAATAAGGTGGAACTATTTATGTACCATTCAGCCTACATTGTGAAAGTTTAATTTATATGGCATGTGTTAGTACACTACAATGGTTGTATATCCTAATTTGATACTATTATTATACTCCATATATATTCTATAAATCCATATTTGGGATACATAACATGTTATTTAGTCACACGACAAGTGATATTTAACTTAGATTAAAACACTATCCACAAATTTATCTGAAGTACAAAACATGTATCCTTCCAAACTACATATATTATAGTTGATATTTCCAAATAAAATTCACCTCTTACCCCAAAATCATAATCACAACTTTCAATATTCACAATAAAAGTTCCTATATCTTCACTGACAATATCATCCATGGTAAAAAAATCAAAAGAGCTCAATTTTTAGAAAATTATTGCTAGAAATAGGAATCTATGTTGAATTCCATTACCCATGAATATCTCCTCATAGAAATAAGACCTCAACCATCTTCCCCTATTCATTTTTCTATAACCCTAAGTGTATACCATATTCTATGGTTCTATATAGTGTTTTGAACACACAAAATCTTGTTTGAGATTCTAACACGATTCAAACCAGACCTTTATCATCTAAATAATTAGACATATCATGGTTTATGATGAATAAAAAATTAATATTTTGATAAATATATAGAACAAAAAAATTGAAAATATTTACTGGGGTTTTTTCTCCTGACCACATACCATAATATTGAAATTTTTTTATCAATTTATACACAACACTTTTCCTTGATAATTCAATCCTATATAATAACCACAAAAAATAAATTTGTTTGATGGGACATGATCTAATTGAATAATTGGAAGAATAAAAATAAAACATGATTAAAAATTAATGTGGGATTAAGAAAATTCAAAAATAAAGATGCCCAACCTCTAACAAGGATAAATTATTAATGAAGATTTTATTTAAGCATTCATTATTAGTGATATCAAAAATTACACCTTTTTTTCTCCAATATCACAATGATATCACTCCCATGACTACCCTAAAATTTTTCAGTGTTATGTGACTAACCATATAAATTTTTGTAATCATAAACATTTTAGGGTTATTATAGGTCAATGTAATTAATTAACAAATTATATGCCATTTAATTTACTAATTTTAATCATACCATGATTACACACTATCACTTAGCCCGATGTGAACTTAGTTTGTGTTGCACATAGTGTAAAACAACCATTATAAACACAATAATCATCTCATATTTTCCAATAAAATCTATTTTAGAAGATAAAAATCGTTTAAAAAATGTACGACTGAAATAATATATATTTATATATTTTTCATTCATTGAAAATCAGGGTTACCATGACTCCTAGAATGTTTTCAAGCACCATAATTAATTTTATATGCATGCTAAAAAAACATTTAACTATTCAAAAAAACATCATTACTTACAACCCGGACAACATTAATGATTTATTCCATTAAAAGAATAGACATCGTAAAAATATGTGGTTACTAATCCAATATTTTTCTCTCACTCTCACAAGAACTCTTTCATTTTCTCATAATTCTAGGGGATTTTAACCATTTGATTTTATTTTCCATAAAGGCCCCTCTTCTACCAATCCATAATCACCAAAAGTTATCTAGAAATGGTGGATCTATTATTGATAACTATAAAACCAAAGTCAGTAATATGTGATGGATCATGTATGTACCTCCTCGGTTATGAAATATTGAATATGGAGTTCATATGGTTCTACTATGGGGGAAACGAGATTCGATATGAAACATTAACCACCCTACCCTAAACTAGGAATGGAATAATGAATCTTGGATAAATGAGGACACTATGACCAATCTTCCACTATTTCTATAAAAAAAATACCTTCAGAAACATGTGGTATCTCTCCTACAACATAAGATTCCTTCAATGACATTTGTATAGAACTTATAATAGTTTTTAGATTTTATCATCAACTGTTGAATCACTATGGAATTCACCTTCATCACATGTTCTATCTATAACTGTATGAATGATGACTTTCCTATATTCATACAACATTGAGGTGAACTATAAGTTCCCCCATATAAAGATTATAATAGATTCATATATATTATGGAGTGATAGATATTATTGTAGTAAAACTCCTACAATGGTAAATCATCATCCTAGATAAGGCCGAATTCTAATGCCCATAACTTTATCATATCATCATGGACCTTCATGGTTTACTCTTTCAAACCAAAAAAATTGTGGGTTGAATGGTGTTCTCATAAACAACAGGGTCCTAAAAGCATTATGCATGACTTTTCATTACTATAATTTGAATAGATATTAATGGGTAGATACAATCATTTTTGGTAACCCATGTAGATATAAGATCTCATATACAAATAATAATTAAAGGATCTTTATTGAACACTTCTCTTAAATAGAAACGAAGTGAGATGGCATGGTTATTTGGTTGATAATCACCCATATAACATCATGACCTCTAAATTATCATGTAATACCCATAAAAAATACATTGATATATTATCCCACTTCCATTTTGGTACCATGAAAGTTTTTTAAAAACCTATGGGAACAAGAATATCTTTATTTACAAAATGTATTTTATGTCATCTAGAAATTAATTCAACCATTATTTTCCTCATCACTATCCACAAAAACTTTTTATATAGATCCTGGTATGTCACCGTCACTCGTGGATTCATCATCAAGGGATATGTGTGGAACTTCTTCAAATACTCCTCAATAATCATAAATGTAACCACCATCATTCCTCAAAATCGGATGATGTGTGTCCCACCTTGATGAAATACATCATGATAATATCCTATAGAAATGTGTCTGTGAAAAAAATTTAAAATTGATGTACCCAAATTGAGCCTCCATAATGAACTATGAAAATATAGGTGTAATAACCATTAATTTGGGAGAATATAATCCCCCTAAACGATTACAGATACCCACAAGTAGTCCAACTACTCTGATGAATCAACAAAATAATTATGGTGTGATCTCCTAATAAAGGATTATGCCACAAAATTCCCTTTTTTCAAGGTATATACTATCTAAAATTAATTATTATGTATAAAATCCATCTTGTACCTATGTTTTATGTTCACATATCTTTGAGTGAAGATATACCTAATACTCTAGTTGACCGAGTGGACTAAAAATATCCCACCATGATGGTTGTACCACCATATGTTTTTGGAGAACACTACTCCTACCAAATCCAGGTTATCGAACAGATAATTCTACTCATTAGATCTTAGTTTCCTAGAATTTTGAGAAATTACTACTAACCTATGTATCAACACTCATCTAAGCCCATTCTTAGAGGCATCTTCAAACAACACACAAAATACTCCATCCTATGAATGTATCCGAATAACTTTACTAGTTAATCTCTACCTAATATCTTTAATTTCTCTCTAACACACCTTATACAAATGAATTTCTTCCCAATAAGGTCTGGTTATTCAATAGCTTTGTGATCTAAAAAATATAATTTTACAAAAAATATATCATCATTATTTTGAGTTTTATATTGTTGAAATTTTTGGAGACATATGATTCGAATGAAGTAAAAGGAAAGAGTTTCTATAATTTTATGAAGTAAGGGATAAAACTAGCCTATAACACAAAATGGTAAGATGAATTCATGGTTCAGTGGAAGTGTTTCAAGGAAATAGATTTATGTGATCATTAGGAAAACTATTGTATTTTTCTTGTCTAAGAAAACAATGATAATAATTTTACACCAATCACAAGTGAATATGTTGGAGTCAAACACCTATAATTAATGGTTTTCAAAATAGGTGAGACCACACCATTTCACTTTTTGCAGTGGTATCTTTGTTCACATTTGAACCACATAGAGTATCCTATGAGTATGGAGTAAGGTTTGGTGGTATGGGTGTTCACAAGTGATATATGGGAAGTATCGCTCAAGATGTTTCAGATGTCATGGATATGAGGAATTATGCCTATGGTAAATGTCATACAATAGGATTTTAAGAGTAAGGTTTATAGAATTTTGAATAAAAATGACCTTGTTTTTATCACCACATTTTGGAACATCCTATTTCATGGTTTGATTCTACTGATCTAGAAGAACACATCAGAATAACACATGGGACTCTATGTGAATTTTAATTGTCAATAAATAGTCCATTTATAGTCATTTTTTGAAGTATATTACATAATTAAATCTTGAAATTGGGGGAATTTTCATTCAAGAGTACATTTAATAAGGGGATATTTCTTTACGGCTAGGACATTGAGATACATCCAAAGAATGAAATGAGGTATCAAAATTGGAGACTAACAAAGGGTTATTCTAGATCTCATTTGGAGTATAAATTATTGAATAAGGGTTTATTCATGGACCTCCATTTCGCAAATGATGTTCCACAATTCATGTGTTGATTTGTAAAAAAATTATTAACTATGATTCATATTAACACTGGGTATAGAAGAATGATTCAATTCTAAATAGAACTGACTTCCTTGCTGAAAGAAATTAACAAGTTCTCCCTCTGTTTGTTGTAGTGAAATAAGAGGTTAAGGGAGAATAAGCCAAATTTTTTACTTGTAAATTATTTAAATTTTACTAATTATTGGGATCATGCTCATTTCTATGCATTCTCCTAGGATTTATTCTATTGTGGGTGAACTATATAAAATGCCTCATGTCATTTACTACATTCATCATTCAATGAGAGGAAAGAGATAAAAAATAAAGTGTTCTCCAAGTTGAGAGTACATGTAATATATTCAATGAAGAATATTTTTAATATTATATACACTAATTCACCCCACCCCCCCAATCAAGATGTAATCCTCAATAATGGACTAAAATGTGGTATCATAGGGGTGGTTCTTCTTTCTCTCTCAAAGAAGCATGGAAAGGATTTTTAGACACAAAAGTTTTCCCATAATTGATCATAGTAATTTATAGTTGTGGAAAATATTATTGCAACACTATTACAGGTCATGGGGAATTTAAATTTATAAAAAATCCACTTATGGAATCACTGTTAATGTGGAAATTATAGCCTTAATGGAGAATTATTATAAAGAATGGAATATAGATGTTAAATGTTGATATTATTTTGTTCATTCTCTAGAAAATACTATTTAAACAATTAATTTCATGAAAACCCTCTCATTTTATGTGGGAAAATAATATTAGGTTTTATGAATGAGTTTTAATGGATTGAGAGAAAATTAGTGTAGTCCTATGAAAAAAAATATTTATATTTAATAATAAATTCAATTGAAGTGATTTATGTCATTTTAATTCATCTAAAAGTTCTTTTTTATCATTTTTGAGACCTTAGTAAAGATATAAAAGTTGAAAATACTATGAAAAGGATCATAAGAAAAATTTTATCCTCGTTTTAATGAAAATGTTTCAATTCTTGAATACAAAGACCCAAAAGATATCATTAGATTATTTTAATAGTATTAATGTGGCTTAAGAGATGAGAAATAGAAAAAATGATCCATGAATGAAATATATTACTAAATATGGGTCCCTTAATTACATTAAAATGAATCAATCATTGACAATCTAGGCATTGATATATCTAATGAGTTTATATCATTTTGTTCTTATAATTATAAAATATGTATAGGATGGTTCATGGGAAATCTTCCTATTTATTGCTTTTGATGTGGAAAGATCTCACATACTACAGCTATATTTCCCAATAACAATCAATAATATTATTAATAATATTAAAGTGGATGAAGGTAATAGGATATACTTATGGTATAAAAAAATCCAATGGAAATATATCAAAAAGAGAAATGTATATTGTAAAGAAGAATATTTTTCTAATGAAATCAAAAAAATGAAATAAAATATTTCAAGGATGAATATGTGTTGACAGATACTAAAAATAATTCAAATTATGATGATATTATTTATGAAAAAATATATTATTTTTGGATAATTCTGATCTCAAATAAGAAAAAGAGGAATCACTTTTAGAAATTGATGATTGGAGAAAAAATAATAAAAAATCCAATGTACTGTTGTATGATTCCAAGATTTAACTATGAAAACATCAAGAATAAATGACTGTAAAAATTTTTGATATTGAAAAACTAATATAGAGAATTTATATAAATTTAAGAAAGAAATTTTAGATATTGATTAAATTTTAAGATAAAACCCAAATCATTGGAGTTTTAGGAAAAACTATCAAATATATAGGTAAATGCATTAAGTAGCATAAATAATAATTTATGAGGTAGTGTTAGATTTTTTATGACTATGTATGACTATTAACATATAATGTGGTAGTTGGGAATTATAATAAATCAACATCAAGTCAAAAAAATGTATTTAATAGGAAGAGAATATATATTTTATTCAAGTACAATGATTCAATGTTAAATGAAAATAATTACTAAACAATAATGAA
The DNA here is from genome assembly GCA_963277665.1 of Viscum album. Taxonomy (NCBI): domain Eukaryota; kingdom Viridiplantae; phylum Streptophyta; class Magnoliopsida; order Santalales; family Viscaceae; genus Viscum; species Viscum album. Next base: position 607,373 of record CAUJRU010000220.1, read on the forward strand.
GAGAATAAGACAATAATGTTTATTTCTAAATAATAATAATCAATTAAACATGAGAGGATTTATATTCCTTGAATTTGAATGGATAAAAAATATTGTGTCAAAGGCGAATACATGTATATCATGGGGAAGATTACTTTTTGAGGAAATTTGTGACACACATACTATTTGAGCTCTATAGCCTTGATATTTTTTTGGAAAATCACCAATTAGGATAATATAGAAGAATTACATGTTTTCATTTCTTAATGGATATTTATTTTTTTGAATAATTTGGTTAAAAGTAAATCACTTGTGCATCAATTGGATAATAAGGGGTGTCAAGAATGTAATGATTTGGAATAATGAAAAAGATAAAATCTGTATATAACGGGATATAAACTAAATTTTTTTAGTATTATGAGAAGTTTAGGAGTTTATAGTGCCATATGTTTAGGAGACACATGGTTCACCATCCTGGGTAAAGAAAGTAAGTCTAAAAAATCTAATGTTGATGAAATTTACTTAAGGGAAGTAGAAAATCTATATTCATGGATCATATAACGTTATTTTACATTTAAAATGACCATAAATAGATACCTCATTATTTATATCAGGTAGAATGAGGATATGTTCATTCATTTCAGGAAAGATTAGGTTCTTATGATTTTTCCTTACATTAAAGAAAAAAATTACACCCAATGATATATGGAAAGTTGATTTTATCTGAATTGAATGTATTTGTTAAAATTTTATTTATGTTATCCTATTATGTTGAATACTATTGGAGGTGAAGTTTAATAAAATTTTATATACCATAAGAGATATATATGGTTTACTTATTCTATAGGGAAGATTAACTAAGGTAAATTTATACATTGATTGAGATGAAACTTTGTATATCTTTCTGATAAGTAGGAAAATCGAAATGAAATTGGTTACTTATAAGTTCAATACAAACATATTTACTGAATTTGAAAAATGTAGTGGAAAATATGTCATTACCCCTTACACATTTGATCCCACATATATATGTTTATTTCATGTTAAAAATAGAGGATCATTTGAAATACTTATAGGAAATAAAAGGTGATGATATCATGGTTGTTTTAGTTAGTTCACTTGGATGTATGTGGGCCAATAAAACCCAATTATATATACATAAAAATTTATTATGTTTTTCTTGTTGATGATTTCACCTTGATGGAATGTATTATGCCTATCAAACACAAGACCATATTTTAAATATGTGTCATTAGTTCTCAATGTTGTGTAGAAAAGATACTTTGTGGAAATATTAAGATGACTTGGGCTGATAATAGCACAAATTTTACTAGTAATCTTTTTAAAGAATATTTGGATTTGAATGTAATACAACATGACATTTTAGTGGTTAGATCATCCCAACAAAAATGGGGTTTTTGGAATATAAAATATCATAATTAACAAGATATACTAGATAATTCTTATAAATAATTCTCTTCATGAAATGTGTCGGATATGTGTTGTTCTTGTGATTTTTACATTAGAAATAGAGCATTTATATGTACAAATAAATGAATAAATACATATGAAATATTTTTTAGATATAAACCATCACTCAATTAATTCTTTGAGAATGGAAGTAAGTTTATTATTATCAAAAATTGGATCAGTATAATGTTTTCATTTTGGGGTGGTGGAGGAATATTTATCATATATTAAGATAAAAAAGAAAGGTAAAAATCTCTTAAATAAGAAAACTAAAAAATGATTTAGGGTGATGAAATTATTGGGGTTTAAAGTGTGAAAATGGATAATGCATATGATTTGATTCCATATATCAACCATCTAATTTTTTTTCGTTTAAATTGATGTATGAAAACATGCCTTAGGGAGAGATCCTTGTATTGAGGAAAAGTTTAATAATAACTCAAATAGTAAAGAATAAACAACCATTATAGACATATCAACAAGACAAATGTGTATGGTTGAAATCACTTAAGGGGTCATTGTTAGAGATCAAATAACCCCGATACAGACAAAAATAATGAAGGCTTAATAAAAGGTATCATTAATAAATTTTTTGGTACTAGATCATTTAATGAGAATGAACATGCTAAGAATTTGGTAAAGGCTATGAATGAAATTCTAGATAAAAAAGATATGATAATGATACATGGTTCTTTCTTCCAAGGAAAAGTGAAAAGAATATTTTTCAAAAATTTGTAGGTGTTTCAAAATAATATTAATAAATATAAAAATGTGATTTAAAACGAATAATGACTTCTTTGACTGGGGTATTCAAAAAACAATAAAATTGATGTTGGTGAGGCATATGTTCTACAAGAATGAAATGAAACAATTAGATTATTCATAGATATATCATTTCAAAATGGTTTCAAATTTTTCATATAGATATCAAATCTTATTTCATGAATTGATTTCTGGAATAGGTTTAATATATTAATCAACTGATGGGCTTCACATTTAAGGAGATGAAGGAAAAAAATCAATTTAAGAATTATTTTTTTGGAAATAGAAAAGAAACAATATCATAGTATTCTAGGTTATATCATTTTGTAATGATGTTTAGTTTCATATATTTGGAGTGCCCATAACTTTTATATAAAGAAATATGAAGAGAATTTATTAATGATAGTTATCTATATTAAAGAAATAATTTTTGGAGGCTAAAAAACAACAAATGAAAGTATATTTTAGAACCCATGAGGTGTGAATTAAAGATTTCTACTATTAATTAATCATAAAAATTTCATAGATTATAGTTACTTATAAGATTTTTTGTTATATTTATCACAAAAACTAACTATGATAAGATAGTTTTATGAAGATTCTAGATGTAGGATTCTCTACCAATTGCAACTCTAACGTAGATGAGAATGAAATTGGAAAATGATGAACTATGAAACATGGTTTATGTGACTTATTATTGAAAAATCACTGGGAGTTATATTTATTTGACTACCACATTTCTATAAATTTTATTTTACACTTTTTGAGTCTCTTATTTTTATTATGATCCTATATAAATCCACATGTATTCTCCGAGAACAATTCTAGGAAATATTCATCTCATGATGGACTACAGGATATTCTATTACAACTATACACTGAGAAATTTATTTCAATTTACTAATTCTGATTGTAATGGATCTATCAATGATATAATAAATACTTTAGTTAGTGTATTATATCATATGATTTCATGAGATTCATTGAAAATTAAGAAGCATGATTTCATATGCCTAAGCATTATACAGCCTAATTCATTACTACCACTCAAGAATGAACTTATTTTCAATGGATAATGTATAAATATGAATATGTGGGTGTATGTGTGATATATCATATTCCAATCATGTGATAAAACTCAAGTGAGATTAATATTAGGAAATTTACCTTACAAATATTACAAACCAATAACATTTTTATCAAATATCATTTCATAATGGAGAATGTGGAGTAAAAAAATTTGCATTAATTTATTAGTTTTATCAAATAATTAAGTAGAAATAATGAAAATGGAACTATCCAATATGGTTTTGGTAAACCTATAGTAAGGTCTTTAAGTCCAACCATATCTATCTATATACTTAGTTTTGGGAAAGAACATCCACTCTGCATGGTTTCTCTCGTGAGCAAGGTATGTATTATCATATGAAATTGTTGGATTTTTAATCCTTTATACTAAAAATTAAAAATAAATTATATCTATAAGTTAGATTGAAAATGGATAGTAATTTACAAGTCTGTTAAATTTGGGATAAGATTAAGGGAGAAGTACAAAGGGGGAGTGTATCTTAATAAAAAATCAAGGGTTGTGTGTGTGGATATTGAAAAAACATCATGGTATATTTTCTTTAAAAAATATCATTCAATTCTTGTTCCTATAAATAAGAATGGATCATATGATATTTTAATTGGTGATTATTGTATCATTAATACTCATCATGAATATTCTTGGAGTGTTTTTTTCCTTTTAAAAAACCAAAGGGTGAGGTTATTAGAAAAAAATAACTCTTAATGATTATTGGGTTGTGTTTTATGACATGTTTGAAGAAGCATTCTTCTTGAGAAGTAGATGGTAGGAGTTTCTCAGATTTTTTCAAGTACGAATAAATACATCAAGGACCACGCTATGGTAATATGAATTAATGGTTAACATGAAGGTATTTAAGTTATCGTGGATAGTCATAGTGAAATATATGGTATATTATATGTTGGAGAAATATAGCCAATATTTTTTCACCAGGACCTGGAGAGGTAGTTGTTATCAAAGAAAAATAGATAAAGGATGAAAACATGAGTGATACCACACTATTTCACTAGGTGTGGTGGTATTAAAGGTCACCTATTATCCATGGGGAGACCATGACAAGATTGGAGAAGGGTTTTTTAGTTCGATTACTCACTTATGATCCATAGGGAGACAATCTATGACTTTTTTAGATATTATTTCTCAATGTATTTATGACTATATAAAACATATTATATAAGGATGATACATGCATAATTATTAGAGTTCTGAAGGAAAAAAAATATATCACCACATCATGGTGTATCACATTTTACTTTTCTATGTTGATGATTTGGGAAAACACTTTGTAATAATAGTTGGGCATTTTTGGTTGTTTTAACTGTCAATGAATGTTTAATTTCTAGTTTTTATTGGAAGGCCTATACTTTTTTCATTCATGAAAATCTAGTAATGGTTATTCAATAAGATATTTAAGAATGGTTTCCAATTTAGTATATGGGACTAGGAGATTGATATGAAGAATAACTTGAATAATATAAAGGGAAGAAGAATATATAGTTATTATATATCCCGTGTGGAGGGATTAAGGTTGACGTATGTTTAAATATTTGATATCTATTCAATCCCTAAATGCTTGAAAATCATGTGATAAATAGAATAACCATTCTTGGTTAAGATTTACCTTAACATTGTGTGAAGAAAAAATGAATTTTCAAGTAGTTAATTGAGTTCCATGATAAATTAGTGTTGTGTGTTATACATATATAACACAGAATAATTTTATACATATTTTCTTTGTAATTAATAATGATGTATTGTATTTCTTTACAAACATACAACCCCATGTCAATATGAACCATGATATAGTAAACCATTATATCATAGACATTAAATTTGGAGGTATGAATAGTAATAAAAAATTAATAAAAAATATGCACATATTTTTTTATTAATGTATATTTTTTACTTAATTAATAATAAATAAGTATATAATTTTGATAAAATACATTTTACATTTTAAAAATATATTTTCATGAAATATGGTTATTATCACAATTTTTCATTTAATAATTATACCTAATTTCAACCATTATTAGAAATTTTATTAGAGGATTTGAATTTAATTTTTAAAAATCATCATGCCAATATTAGATTATGGGTAATTTGTAGGTTTTTTCTATGAAATGTTTATTTTTTAATGAATAATGAAAATATAATTTTTTTAAAATTTTCATTATGTTTCAACTAAATTTCCCATTAAATTATGAATTTTATATTGACATAAAATAAACATCCATTAATTATACATAATATAATTAATTACATATATATCACCATTATACATAATTTTTTTATAAATTAATTTTTGAGCTTAAAAACACATTTTTCTATAAAACATTCCTTATGCATGTAATGTTTTTATAAATTAATAAATTATTATAACCAATATTTTTTACTGGTTTTAATGAAATATATATAATATGAAATCAATATAATATTTCAAAAATCAATTTTTGGTTTTTATAATCCATATAATGGAATTAAATTTTGTTTTACGCATAAAAATTTATTTTTCAAAAATGGGTTTTCATTATAATTTTCACGCTTAATTAATATTAAATTCCTAAACATATAGATGTTGAATATGGAAAAATGGATTTCTATTTATAATAAACATAATTAATTTATGTTTATAATGTGAAATTAATTTTGGTCATATTGAATATTAAAAAAATTATATTTTATTACAGTAGTTATGGTTTGAATGATTTTTCTAGTGGGAATAAAAATATGAGATAATGGTAGGATTTACATTGACACCAGTAAATTTATTATTGGATGAAGATATTTCAACATTATCAAATTATATCTTCGAATACCTATATATTTGGTTTCATGAAATGACCCAGTGGAGCCTTCCTGATTAATGATGACTTGACCATCACTACCCCAAGCCCACCTCCAATAGACCAGGGATTGATGACCAGCACAAAGTATGGAGACAACTCAAATAGGAGGAATTACCCCAGGATAACTTCAAAAACACACACACACCCATTTTCAATATACATATACAATTCATAAAATTAAATAAAACGAATTTCAATTCAGGCATACATATTAATCCAACAATCAAAGTATGAAAGTAACAATGGAATGAAAAAATTGTTAAATACAAGACCAAAATACTATAATTAATTCTAACATTATAGAAAAAGGTTAATGCATTAAAATGTGACTTCAAGTATCAACCATGGTCTATCTAGACCAAACTATGATCTTCCTTCTCTTGGTCTACCATAAACCTCATTGAACGACATGTCTTCTGTATAAGGAATGACATTATTAGGAAGATACCATGAATGGGTGAGTATAAAAATACCAAGTAGAACTCAATGAAATGACATAAGCTAACAATAAATAATGATTTTATCTCATCAATACATAGGTATATCAATCCTAATATGATACATAATGATAAATGAGAATAAAGAATATACACTCAACATAATTCAAGTCTCAAAGGGGTTTCAACCATACTATATACTAGAGAAATATTCTCAAGGCATAGAGGTAAAAAATTTCTAAGAGACTCCACTACACATGAATTGTTGTCACTAATTAATCTCTTTTTAGAGATAATTATCATCATGACACACTATACTAATGGATCTCACCAGATAGGTCATGATCATTAGGGTGGAAAAGGAGAAGAACTATAAAAACTGAGAGGATTCATTTGAGATGCACACTAAATTGGATTACACCTCATCAAAAAGAATATATTTTGATATATATATATAGGGGACCATACCCTTGGCCTTGGGTTATCCCAACAAACTATTATTTGATAAATCGACATATAGATGATCAAATCCCACGTAAAGTTGTTGTTCCAATTCTAAGAACCATTATATGGAAAAAACATGATAATGGGTTCCACCATAGGCCTCACAGAGGGATTAAAAAACTCTATTAGGGATTATGTCCATAGTGGGGTTACAATTATATGTTATGGATGTGACGCCACACAAAAACCTTTTAGGAATGGACCAAGGGAATATAGTTAGCTAATAATAGTCCATACTGAATAAACGAAGGCATCGAAGCCCTCTCAGAGGAGGTACATGGTTGGTACCATAAGTACACAGTGAGTCTCATCATCCCTCAGCCTACTTCAATACCATAGCACATTCCCATGTTCATTCCTATTTACACCAGGTAATTTCTTTGTATAATAGATTATGCATGTGTTTTTTCATGTTTACACCTAGCTATTCTCATGTACTGTTGTCATTCCATTATAATTTTCCATTTCTGAAAACTATTCCATGTCCATGTTTTCTTTTCCTTCCAATGTAGTTGACCAAGTCTCAATACTAGGTAATTCCTTTGTACTCTATCTTTTCTTTTGTACCTTCTTATGTTTATTCCCATGTCCCCTGACTAAACATGCCAAGTATCTTCGCCGGCCACATGTCATGTTACAAATGTCACTAAACTTATGATATTTATTATTGCATGGAAAACCTAGAACTATATAGGGGGAACTAAACGACATGTTTTCTTAAGACTAGATGTAGTGTAGTCAGTAATTTCTAAAAAACTTTAGAAATTCATGTGTGTTCCTCCCATGTCACTTCCATCATACTTTTCACCACCATTTTCACAGTTATTCATTGATGTTTGTCAGTTGAGTCTCATCATCACCGCTCTCTATATTATGGACATTTGATTCCCATACATATCTATCTTTCCATTCCATTCCATTGACACATGTTAAAACATAAATTAATAACTCCAATCTGGTCCTGATCCATCAGCATTTTCATTTCATGTCAATCCCATTTTCAAACTATAAATCAAATCCATTTTATCAATTCATTATGTTGACGAACAATTCAAAAAATATTTATTTCAAGGTATTTGTCTAATACCAAATAAATTAAACACCAACGATGAATACATGATGAACGAGGGAGTAAATGAATAAAACAAAAACATAATGAATAGACATCATCCAATGTTTTTTTATCCTCAATGGGTTTCTATTAGATTTCAGAATAAAGAGATAAAATTAGACAACAATATATATCCCAATATCCTAGTAAAAAACCCACCCACATCATGTTTGATCCATGAATAAATCCATTATATTATTGATTTACATTCATAGTGTTATGGAAAAATGGGGACAAATACACATAAAACAAACATCATACCTATGGTTGGATTGATCACAGATGAATTACGGTCACACGTCAACATCGTTGGTGATATCCATAACCTTCTTTGGTGAAGACAAAACTATATCAATAGATCTCAACCCTCAACCTAATGTTTTTTGGGAAACTATCCTCTAATAACAGTCCTGCAAATACTTGGTATATAATAACAACTATTGGGATCTGTAATAATCATATATTTATATTGTAAATTAGGTATCTACATCAAAAAAATAAATAAATTAAGTTTGTTTGTTTTGTTATTTATTCCAGTGATATATTTTATCAAAATACCCATTTCCAAAAAAGATTATGTCACGCCTAGTGTAAATACTATATTCTAAATTGAATGGTGGTCTCATATTTATGATCTAGGAAGATTTTCAATAGTTATTACACATTTTAAGAAAATGTTTTAGGTGTGATATTTATATATTTAATGTTTTTTAATATCAAAAGTTGGCTCACCAAGACTTTTCATATTGCTTCGTCTTAGTTATTGGCTATGGAAAAATTCCTAAGAATATCCCAGATTTACAAAAGAAAAAAATTGGGCTATTTCATTCTCCCTCCACTAATAATTTGATCACAAAAAAAAGAAAAAACCTACTCACAGGAGAGGATAAATATTTCCCACAATAGTATTTCCAACTTGCATGAGCTCTTCTGAAGATTCTCATGCTGTCAACATAAACACACTCAAAGAAACACTTTCCTGGAAAGGGGATTCTCTTTTTTTCAATCCTCAAACACCATAAACAGAGAATTACTCCCTCAATTTCAAACTCATAAAGTCCAATATCATGGAATGAGTCATGTACATATCTCCTCATCTATGACATGTGGAAGAAATCCTTCACCCAGTATAACTATGATATCAAGGTCATGTTTAAAATAACCTAACTAACACCCATGTAGGGTATGAAAAAATGGACTAAGAATATCATAGGTAACTAGTTGACCCATCCACAACTCTATAACACACAATGAGGGGAAATATCCATGAACATGTGATATCCTCATCAAACTCAATGGGCTGATATCATCAGTCTAGAATATACTAATGACATCTTAGAGATGTCCTTATCCACCCATGGATAAAATTCACCATATAGAAACATCCCCAGAAAAATCCATATGCTCACATGTTATGTCCCACAATGGCTCTAACCATTATAGTGGTGACATGAAGGTTCTTACATACATGTCATCAAATGGTGACACACAAATGGTGGATTGGTAAATATTTTTATAAAAAACTCTTCTGATGGTAGATTGTCCTCAAATATATGGGCTGTAATTATAATGACTTCCAAAATCATGGTCCCTAGAACCTAAATGGTTATCTTTTCCATACCATCAATCTTGGGTGGAAATAATTTTCTCAACTGACCCTGAATTACAAAGGCCTCCTACATCCTATGACTGATCATGAAATAAATTTAGAACCACATTCTGAAATGATGTTCAAGGTAATTACTTTATTCTAAATTACCTTTTTTATGTACAATCATCCCAAACTATCTATTATGGTATACTCTCATATAGTAAATAAGTGGGGAAAATTCCTAATAAATTCTACGACCAATAAAATTGAGTCATAACCTCATATTGATCTTTGATTCTCTAACACAAAAACCATGAAAACACATTCCCATTTTCTCTTCCACCCAGGTGTCGTTGTATCCAACTATAGATAGCGTAGACATCAAGTTTTAATCATAACAACAATCTACCCCATCCTAATCCACTAAACTCGAGGCCAAAGGACCATGGTATATCCTCATCTCTATTGGTTTTCTTTATAAGTTAAAGAAAAATCCTTAGAACTTTATTTTATAGATATAATTGTGTTATCCTATATCCTCAGAAGGAATAAGTGATCCTCACCTTTATAGAATAAATCTATGTCATGCCCAATGTATATCTAATCACACAAGATCTCACAATCGATATATCCTTATAGTGCCTCCATAACTCGATGAATAAGTATAGGGGTAACAAAAATCTACTAGATGTATGATTCACTATCTTCATAATCAAGGGTCAGCTGCAATGTGGTCATTATCTCTATCACCCCACCCAAGAACACCAAACAAAAAAAACCACATAGTGGGTATCTGCTACCATTTCCATTCCATTGGGAAGAACATAATCTAGAAAAACCTAAAAAAATTACTAATTATGTGGTCTATCCTATTCCATAGAAGAAATATCTTTTTAATGGGAACTCTTAAATAAATAATTGATACATTAAGATCTACCCTTATGGTTATTTCCCTAGATTAATGTATATATCAACCATCAAGATTCTTGAATTCTCTATCTATAACATCAAGTACAGTATAATGAAATCAGTGAACGATATATTTAAAATATCCAAAAAGGAAAGGACCATGTCTATAAGTCATGAAAAATCATATATTACATCCATCATTGGAAAATGTATTTCCATGAACTCAAATAAACTATATAATCTTTTGAAATCACTCTTTGTTATATCTCAAACTTGATGTTGTTAATATCCTAAAATGTGGTCAATCAAAAATAACCATCACTCCCATATCAATTGGTTTGAGATGTCATCAATCCTCAAAAGTGGATAATCCTCCCTTGTACACAATGGGTATAGTTTCCTTCTGTTCAAGCCTAAAAAGAAGTTCACATCCAGATTCTTAGTGAGCAACATAGGGTTTCCCAAAAGAATGCACTGGGTCTGAAAAATCCCTCCCTCTTCATGTCCTCAAACTACACCCTAATTTATGAAACATTATAGGATCCATATAACATGTCGATGTATACATAGTTTTAATACCTAGGTGAATGCAAATATATAAATAACTCTCTTAGTGGGGAGGTAAATGTAAAATTTCTTCATGAAATACATCCTTTTACTCCACCAACATTGTGGGGAACTTAAGGCCTAAAACATCAAAAATTTCAAGGGTAATAATATTCAAATAGATATAATCCTATTAAATTACCCTATATATTATCTCACCAACACTTTTATTATACTTACATCTCTATGATTATGGAAATCAATTTCCCACAATAACATCACACCACAAACTCCATAACTTATTTCCAATATGGTAATGATATATAGAGAGTAATTCCATAATGGGAATGAATTAATATGGTCTCTTTATGGATATGAAAAGATTCCATGAAAAGTTCACTTATTCAAGTGTAATGTCACACATTAAACATTAAAGTGGTATCACAACAATTCCACTAGTGTGAGTCTCTAACCATAAAGGTTGAGTTAACAGCTCCATTCAGGTACTCTAGGTCTCATAATGAAATATAGTCGGGAATGATTTTATCACACTCATGTCAATAAATAGTATAGAAAAAATAGAAAGACACATAAAATACATCAAATAACTCCTGAGGCCTACGAATGATGAACCTATATCTCCCAGAGCAATCTGCATCTTTGTCCATTGGCTCATTGAGGATATAATGGACCACCTAGGGGTGTTAGTGGTGGAAACATATCAAAGAACCAACCACCCTCTTATAAACTCCAAGATCCTTGGTCGCATCTTCTTCCCTTCTAATTTAGTAACACTAACCGCTGCCTCTTCCTTGGTATTCCACTGACTTCCTCTAAGTGTTTAGCTTGATGGGTAGGACAATATCACCTATGATTTACACTTACATTACAATAATATCAATGAATTTTCCATGTACTATTGGTATTTCCTCAAGATCCTTTTAAATGAAGTATCCCCCCATTTCATGACCTGCAATTCACACCTACTTTCAATGGATCCTAGTGATCCTAGATCCTATTAAAAATTTGATAAGGAAACTAATGATATGATCTTATTCCCTTCCCATTGTCATCCACCAACATTAAATCCATTCACAGTTCATTCTAACATGATTTTTATATATTAACCGCCTTAAGTGGGTATATATAATAATTTATGGGTGGAATAACTACTTGATATCAACCCTGTAGGAAAAATACATCATGGCTAGGCCCCTATATAGATGCCTCATCACGCATAGAATCAAAATACCCACTCTAATCTAGAAACTTTTCCAGATTTCATTTCAAAAACATTCATATAAAAAACAATACATACCCCCAATTAATCAGTATATTAGGAGAGATGAATCAGGAAGTACATGGAAACCCAAACTCATTCCTTAATGATGTAAGTTCCAAAATTCTCCCTACAACTATTTCTTAGATATGCTAGGTTTTCATGGATAATTTTAGATTATTTTTAAAGGGATACATTCTCCACCACAAGAACACTATATATCTTAGACTGAAATCAAAACTTGAAAATTTTTGAACAGTTTTCCCATAAATCTCAAACTGAACTCGCAGCCATTCAAAAACTCAAAAAAACTATTCTGAGGATGATCACTACTCTGAAAGAACTCTTTCTTGATCCATCCCATTGAGGTCTACCTAGCCAGTGATGAGCATAGAATTTATAACCTAAACCTTCCTCCAATACTCCAGGGGATACTGACCCACACTGATTAGGAATAAAATACACATGGGAAACCTAATCCTAAGGTACATGCACACACAAACACACACCCATTTTGAATATACCACTACAATATATAAATGTAAATAAAATTGATACCAATTAATTAATACATCCATATCACATAATCGACGTATGGTAATATTACTAGAAATAAAAAGGGACCAAAATAATCCCTTAGAAATCTTAATTTAGTCCAACCTTATACAAAGAGAAGACTATAGTTAAATGTGACTCCGAGTATGAATTGTGGTATTTATATACCAAACTAATCTTTTTATACTTCTAGTCTTCCATGAACCTCATAAAATAGAATATCATCATTATAAGACATGATATTTGTGGTTAGATCCCATATAGGGTTGAGTAAAATAATACCTAGTAGAAAACCCTTAAATAACCAAACATAAGAATCAATATAGTAGTCCTCTAATCAATAAAAATGTATATCAACCCATATAAAATACATAATTATAGACATGAATAACCAAGATATACTCTATAGACTCCATATCATAAAGGGGTTTCAATCATACTCCTTACCACATGATTCTTATCGAGGATTCAAGGTAATGCTCTCTTGAGAGAATCCACTCCATTCACCATGTCATCACTGATCACACTCTACTAAGTTTTCTTTTTCATTATGTATCACTATATAAATGGAAATCACCTGATATGTCACACTCAGTGGGGATATGAATAGACTAAAATAATGAAACTAAGATTACACATATTTAATACCCACATTATCAAACTGCAGCACTTCAAAATGAAAATATTTTGATACATAAATGGTGATTTAGACCTAAGGTTGTTGGTTATACCTTAACCATATCTCAAATAATTATATAAGAATGGATATAATCCATGGTAATCATTTTCATGCTAATTATGGGCACCCTAACTAGTATAGAATACATTATAGGTTTCCACCCTAGGCCTCGCGGAGGGATTCACAGTCAGTATCTGAAACTATGTCTATATAGTAGTCAAAATCCTTTGTTTAGGACATGATTACACAAATAAACATTGTTGGAATTGAACAAGGGAATATAATCAAAAAATACTAGTCTATATTATAGAAATGAGGGGCTCTAGGATCTCTCTGAGGAGGTACATGATGTGTACTCAATATACATAGTGTATCTTATTGGCCTTGTGTCTCCCCAAGTACCACAGCCTATTCCCATTTCTATAGCTGTGTTTAACTAGTCATTACCAAGTACTAAATTCTATGCCCATGTCCAGGATTATGTAATCTTTCCTATTTCCAAGTAATTTCTTCATTCATATGTACTTTATCATGTATGAGTACCAGTTTGGGCCAATGTACTCTCGATGTTCCTGTAAACCTACCCGTATTTATTCCCATGTTCCCTGATGTTACTCATAAAGTCACCAGGTTAGGCTACACAACATGTGACACATGTCATATGGAATGTTATCCTTATATCTATGAGGAAACCCTAGCACTATATAGGTGGAACTACATAGCTTATGTTCGTATGACTATACACTATATACTCAAGAATTTATCTGATATTCCAGAAATTCGGACACATTTCCTCCCTTTCCACTAAAATAATGACTAACACCAATAAATTTTATATAATCCAAAAATCTTAGTCAAACAAGTCTATATAAAACTTCTTACTGGATTCAATCCATTTTATTCACAGGAAACTCCATCTCATTACACTATCCCATCACTGCCTACCAAACCACGCATGAAGAACACTGATTCAGTCTTGATTTTTATCATTATCCCCACTTATCAATCCCATAAATAAAATCGAACCAAAATCTATGGTATAAATCCATTTTACCAAATGATAGTTGTGAAATTATTGATTATAATGTATTTATCTAACCACTAGAAAAATGATATGATGAAAGTGAACTCACCAAGAATAGGGGAAGAAATGCACAAAACACAAACATGAGGAATGGAAATCAATCAATGTTCTTGATTTCCTTAATTAATTGTCTTTATATCAATGAATTCTGAGATATAATTAAACAATAATATAAATCCCCATAACTAAAGAAAACAAACTGGCACCTATATTATGATCAATCTGTAATTAAATCTGATAGTTGATTTATTTTCATTTTTCATGGGATAGTCAAACTTGGATAAATACACATTAAACAAACATACTACCATAGGTTAGATCAATCACTGATAATGAAAAATTTCAGGTCGATAATTCAAGAAATATCCAAAACCCCTACTAGTGATGAAAACCCTCTGAAAATCGATCACGGGCCTTGACCCACTATCATTCTCCAAGGTCTCCTCCAAGGGATCTCCTATTAATCCTAGTGATATAAGACTAACTCTAGGGGTATTCATGTAATTACAAAAATATATAATTGATATAAATTACATATTTTTAGACGAATATAATTACACTACACTAACACATTCCTGAGCATCATAAATTTATAGTGACTTTGGAGACATAGACACATGAAAAATTAGTCCACAAGTGAGATGCATCATCTCTCACTATGTTCTTCATAACTAGAACCCTTATTATATATCATACATAAAAACTTTAATCATAAAAAGGGAAATGGAAACATAATAATGGGTGAGATTAGATTCCATGTAAGAGAATACAATGGAACAAATCAACATATAATCAGTATAATGGTATGAGAACCTGAGAATAACATTTGAAAACCATTCCTAGAATATCACAGATCATAAACATGAATCATGGAATACATTTTTTCAGTTCATAAGTCATGAATCATAATACAATCAGAGAACATGAACCATGAGATCATAATATTTCAATAATACATATAGTTGTGGCATACACAAAAATCATATAAAATCCTTCCCTTAGTAGTTCATGGATCATTTCCAATACTATAACAGTGGATTGGGTTCACTCCAAAAACCATTGTAGTAGTCAAGGATCACTCCCAAGACTATCATTGTGTATATTTTATTATAATTAATAGGGTAAAATCCCCATTATAATCCTTTTTATCTCATTAGATATCAATATTTACCGAAGGAAATTGAGAGAGATATAGGTCCCACCCATCACATTATTAAAACTATATATATGAGTTCAATGAGATCATAAAAAATTCACCACATCATAACCCATGAAATTAAATGGGTTTCATAACCATTTAATCATTGAATAAACCATTGAAAATAAATAGGATTCATAATAATTCCATTATATCATCAAATAATAACCCTTGTAAAATTAAGTGGGTTTCGAAATAATTTTATCATTGTATAACTCATGGAAAATAAAAAGGTTTAAAAAAATTATTTAATCATAAACATATACTATTCAGAGAAATAATAAGAATGGTATTCTTAGATATAAATCCTATTAAATCAAAAGTAACATCAACGGATTTCATTTAATTTAGATAATTACTTTGAAATAAAAAACACTTGTATCATTTCCTGAGGTAATGAAACATTTTTAGAAAATAACATTTTTTTAAATAAAATCATCATAAAATATCATTACATAATTTTCTTTGAAAATAACCTTAAGTACCTATAAAGGAATCCTCTCTGAAATTAATAGTAATGATGTCGGGAAATTTCCATTCATGTCATACACATTAAAAAAATATTTTTCCACATTGTCTATAAAATCCAAACATGCCTTGTTTGAAAAATGAAAAGAATATTCATTTCAATATTTTTTGTAAAATTTCAATAATGGGTGATAATTTAATTATTAATCATTTTTTGAATGAAAGAAAAATTGAATCCATTTTTATAAACATTGTTTTAGAAAAAAAATGGTTTTCCACAGAAGAGTGAAATAAAGAATATTTTTCCTAAAAACATAATTTTGGACACTTGAGTACATTAACAGTGGAAAATGAAATGGAAATATGAATTATCCTGAAATTTATAGAATAATGGAAATAAAATGTTTTTATTCAGTAATAGATTAAAATATTTCATCATTTGAAGTATAATCATGAGAAATCGTGATAAATTATGATATTGTAACATAAACCCCTTACCACTTTGGTAAATTTTAATCGTAAGTCCCGTGAAAGAATAAAATAAAATGAAAGATAAAATATAATGAGAATAAATAAATTCCTGATATTACATGTAAAATGGGAAGTATATAAACCTCATAAAATATGATAGGTGAATAACCTAACATATGTCACAAAGATATAAAAGTATGACAAAAATACATTACATTAAGTCTCGACTTTCATCGAACACATTAAAACCCCATGTATAATAAATAAAAAATTATTATACTTCTATTACCAAACTATAATGATATATATCATAGCATATATTATTTATCAATGACCTTTTTTTTAATTTTTATTTATAATTCCTTATTAAAGTCATGTTTTGGGCAATAATTATGTAATTTTTCGTGGATGTTTTGATATGTTATTTTTTGGGTCCTAATATTTTTTTCATGATTTCATCGTCTTTAAAATGTTAAAAATGATATAAATATAATATTTTTCAATATATATGTTATTATATTAGTCTATAAATTTATATTTAAAAAATAAATACACCATTCATGAAGATGGTAGGATGTACATACGCATGAACATTGTTTCCATTTTTTGATGGATTCATATATATAAAGATAAAAAATATTTTACCAGTATAGAATAATTATTATTTCATAAGTATTAAATTTTTTAATTAAAACCAAAATTATTACCTTACATAAAAAACATGAAATAATCACATCTCTAACACCCCAAGATTTTACAGTATGCTTCTTTATAAATAATTCAATAGCTTTTACTGTACGAAACACTATGTTTGAGCACACCATGATATCTATCAAAAAAGCAGTTCAGAAATTACTTATAAATATTATTTACTAAATTATAAAATTTATAAATGTTGATTTTCAAAATAGACTTCATTTTTGAATTTGGAATATCAAAGTTAACTTATGGTTAATTTTTAGTATTTTTCAGAAAAGTTTCAATTTTTTATGAATAGTGAAAATTACTACATTGTTGTTAAAATTCAAATTCTTCATTTAAGTAATTATTTTAATTTAAAATAATTTTAAATTCATAATATCTAAATAATAAATATATCAATACAGTTTAGGATAATATAATTTATTTATAATATAATTTGATATAAAACTTTATTAAACTTACATGCCTTCTAACCACATCTGCTTATTAGCATTAAATGTAATTTTACTACTTCTATGAATTGAATTTCAAAAAACAAATATACAAGTTTGTAATTAGTATGAAAAATTTGGTATAATAGGATCAAAATAGTTTTTGGTGAATAGTACATTTTGAATTTTATTTAGCACGGTTAAAGGTAAATAGGGTAAATAAAGGTAAAAATAATATTATAAAAATATAAATTTACCCTAACATTTGTTCTAATTTCATTGGATAATTGTTTTTTGGAAAAGATAAAATTTAGGTCTAAAATATTATCCTTTTTAAGCCACTTGTGTTAGTTTAGGAAATTTATTATTTTTTATTTAAAAAAGAGTTAAAAAAATGTTATATTCAACTTTTAATAACTAAATCATTTTTAATATGTGGTGATATATAAGATAAATTATACTATAAAAATTTATTAGAAATATAAAAATTTTACCTACATTTTAATAATTTATTTATAATTTTGAGACATTAAATAATAAAATTTAATTGTGACACAATATGATGTAGTAATTGATTTGTTAAAGGAAGAATTATATAAATGTTATTAATAATATTAAAATAAATATAATTTAAAATATTTTATGTCATCTATATATTTTTTGGATTAATATGGAATTTTTGGGATGAGTTAGTGTAGCCTTTTAAAAGGAATCAACTTGTTCTGGTTTTTTAAAAGAGTCATGTGACAAATAGTTTCAAAATTGTAAAAAATGAGATTTTAATATAAATAATATTTTACTAAATGATATAAAATTCATAAAAACCTATATATCTACCAAGTAACTATTATAATTAGAAATATGTCATAAATGATCCAATTGGGTTTTTTTGGCATTTTATAGTAACTATATTAACCCAAGAGTCTAAAAAGACAAGTAGTCACGGTAATAGTTAAATTGTTTAACTAAGGGTTAAAGCCAAAAGATAAGGTTGTTTTTGTTATATAAAAATATCTAAAATTCATTGTTTGATATGATTTGGGCCCATACTCATCTTATCCTCTAAATAAATATCACTGGATCTATTTTGAATCTAAAATCAATTTATAATAAATTAATAGTTTTGGAGTTTCCAAAAGTGCCCCTCCTTTCTCTTATAAAAGTGCATAGATCCTTATCTTTTATTCACACCTATAAATCCATTTATTTCGGAAAAAAACCAAACAATTTATCCTCAAAAATTATATCACTTCATCTTAGAGTCAATACATTGGGAATAAACCCAACCTAAGGAGTCCTTTTGTGAAAATAAAATGGAGACACTTGAAGAAGAGATAATTGTTTTACCAACTCCTTCAAATTTCTTTTCTTATTATACTTATTTTTCCTAAGTTGTTTTCATACTAACATAATAAATTAAAAATATAATATATGATGATATTTTTTTATGATTAGGGTACAACCATATTCCTCCTTTTACCCATCCTATGAAAAATAATACCACTATGTGTGCGTACATATGGCTTACCGTATCCACACCATGGTGTAAACTATTTTTCATCTATAAATTATTTAAATGGGTATAATTATGAATATAATGGATATAAATAATCAATATGAAATGATATTTATTCTGTATAATTAACATACCATCCATTTCATTACCCCTTTACCATTAAGAAAATGATATTGTCACTCATGTGTACGTACAACTTACCGCCTACATGGTGCGATGAGATTCATCTTCCATATTAACCATTCAATATAATTATAAAGATATAAATAATGTATAAGTTTGAAATATATGAAATAATAATTCAAATAGAATAATATATAAATATATATATGTGTTTTTTATATACTTCTATTCAATACGATAAGAAAACGAAAATAGCATTCATGAGTACATACGGCCTACAATCTCCATGATCGGTGTATTAAATTTCATATTATATACATATACTGAATAAATATGTTATATAAATCATGTTTTATATTATTAAATTAATTAAATTATGATCTAAGTGATACGATCAAAAATAAAAAGTCAAAATAAGTACGATAAAGAAAGCAGATACTTCTCGAAACATTGCTTTAACATGGAATTATTAATAAACCGGTGATATAAAGTCATAAATCAATAATATATGATATCATAAGAATTATTATGATTCTTTTAGAAGTTAATAATATGTTTAAAACCATTATACAGAAGTTTTAGACACGTACAGAGAGTATCAGACCTAAGGTAATGGAATTTTGTCTCACTTTTAATTTTCATGAGATAAAAGTCATGTTCACCACCTATTTCTTATGTGTGGAATATTTACTACCCCTATTATATTTAAAATCCTGAATAAATTTATGCTCATGGTATTTAAATATTCATTTGAAGATATCATCCTTATGATTTAAATGTTTAAATTGGTATGGGAGGCTTTGAATTCCAAAAGAATTAATCCTTTCCCCATTTTAATATTCATTATTTTATTTTACATAACTATTTATATGGATATAAAAGGATTATAAAGGATATTATATGTCTATTTTTAAGTTCATTAAAATATTTTAAAAAAGGAATCTTTTTAAGGGTTTATGTAAGGGTTAATTTTGAAATATCATTTTTATCTGAGTTTGTTTAAACTTAAGTATATTCCATGCCCCAGACCATGTCGGGGCTCAAACCGAAACTACCCCAAGTTCGCCTACATAGGCCAAGGGGTGGTGAATAGTGCTGAAGGCACAAAAAACTTGGGAGGACTTTCCCTAAGAACCTGTACACACACAACCATCTCAATTAAAAGGTACAGAGGGAAAGGAACAAAAGATATGACACTGCTATAAATAAACCAAGTATTCATGAACCACTAAATAGTACAAGTATAGTAGAGTAAACTGAAAGGGAAAAGGGGAAAAATACACGCCCAATGAGAAAAGTGCCACAAACTTGCAGTAACTGAAAAATTAAAACAACCAAGAGATACCCTCTTCTGAATTCCAAGCTATGATTATTTTATGCAATCCAAGAACCAGTATCCCTATACTCCTTTAAAGTCATGATCAACCCATTCATCATCTGCATAAGGCACGACACATGTGGGAAAATCCCATGAATGGGTGATTATAAAAATACTTAGTAGGATGCCCCAAAAAGTTAAAGGGGGAGCCCTAAAAGATACTCATAAAAAGGAAAGTGGTAGATATGAAAAATTACAGTAAAAGGAGTGCAGCTCAAACCAATAAGAGAGTAAAGTAATATTATCTAAAAAATGAGCTAGAAACTATGAGAAGATGAACATCATGTTGATTCTTCGCTACCTAATGTAAGAGGGTGGACTCATCCAACCAAGAGAAGAAAGACATGGAAAGAACATGTAATACCATATGTGTCTTCACCTATCTTGGAAGGAGAGTAGAAAAAACCCAAGGAGTGGGTACTGAAAGAGGATATATATGTATGCTCAGTTGAAGAAACCCAAGTGATAGAGTAAGGGGGTCTCTATATCATAGCTCAACCCAAGAAGAAGAGTATCCAACAGTACAGATGTAACCACCATCGATTCTGAACATCTCACATGTCTCCTCTGAACTATAAGTCAAAGGGACTCAATCACCACACCTTAGTACTATCTTTTTTAGGCAAAACTATCTTGACCTCACAGTTTAAGGTCGCGCCACATGGACCTGTCTTGGTGGGAATACTGTCTTTATTCCTTGTGATTCCAAAGTCACATCAAAGAACATCTCATCACTATGCCACACAGTCGAGATGTCATGTCTCAAAATCGAGGATCCATGCCCATCCCGGCTAGAGGGTAAGCCAAGAACTACCATGGGGATCACGACCCACTACAACTGAATGTAATCTCAGAACTTCAATTAGGGACCACTTCCCTACCCAGATGAAGGTATGTCTGTAACTACAATCAAGAACCACTACCCAGCCTAGCTGAAGGTAAGACCAGAACATCCATGGGGGACCACTCCCCATCCCAGTTGGTGGTAAGCTTAGAACTACCATCAGAAACCACTACCCAGCCCAGCTAGAGGTATGCCTGAAACTACCATCAGGGAAAACTACCAAGTCAAGATTGAGGTAATCTCAGTACTTCCATTAGGGACCACTACCCATCCAAGATTGAGGTACACCCAGAACTTCTTTGTCCATCCCTATTGGATGGTACCTCTCGGAAAGCACTAAGAAACTCCACTGGACATCCTTGGTGGATGATACCTCTCTAAAATCATTGAGGTACTACACTGGCCATCCTGGATGGATGGTACCTCCTAAAAAGCACTAAGGAACTACAATGACCAACCCATATAGATGGTACCTCTTGGAAATCACTGCTACATTCATCGGGTGCCACCCTAAATAGGAATCACACTCAAAACATTTGAAATCATCTCTTCATACATCTTCTCGACTCTCACAAGAGTTGATGTTGACTTAAGTTGTGGGTTCTCTTCAAATACTATAAAAGGATCTTCTATAGATACTCATTTCATGTTTCCACAATTAATGAGATTATGGAAAATCCTCATCACTTTCAAACAGATCACACTGTTATGATCCATGTGGAAAAACGCACAAGTTCAACTATTCTTTTACCTCAAATAGAAATTCTATGGAAAAGTCACATATTTCCATATTTCACATGAATCCAATCTAATAGTTCTCATTCCTAGATCCTTAAATTAATTATATATATCACTCCATTTTGATTCTCATGGAAACAAAACCGGATCAACTACTCGTTCGTCTAAAACAGATAATCGGTGAAAAAGCTATATTGCATCGCAACACGTGTGAACCGAATCTCATAGGGCCCATGCCATTATTTTGGTTTAAACACCCAAAAGTAGTCTTGAAAATTATGCTCAATGACTAGGGTTGTGTCACCACTAATGGAATCTTAATCATACATTGCATGTAGGTGTTATGTCTAATACAAGAAACCTTAGATAATAATAATTTATATTATTATTATTATTCAATTTACATATTTTGTGAAACCAATCAAATAATTCAAGTCAAAAAATTCCCAAACCAATATAAAAAGATATTTCATTATGAGAGGAATGGTTGGCCATAGACTGCACATAAAATGGACACCTAGTGTAGAAGATATAGCCATTTGAAGATGTACGAACCAATTTGAACCAAACCAGACCATTCTAGATGGACCACTCTGGCCGCCCCGGTCTATTTCACCAGCCAGTAGCTAAGCCACATGGATCAGCCCGCATAATTTCGACCTTGCATGCCCTCTACCTCGATGTCTTTTCCATCCTAGTTAACGCAGCACTCTCCATGTCTTGCGGGTTGTTGTCGCCTGTGGTCGCGCATCGTGACCCCACCTCACCTTGATCTTGGTCACCCTCACAACCCATTGTCTCCCAGAAACTCCTTTGCTTAGCACATGGCCTCCTCCCACCACCTTTCTCACCACTGACCATGTCGCTGGTCTTCGCTCGCGACCCTATCATCCTCACACCCCAGCTCGGTCATCACCCGGCCACACCACCCCGGTCGAGTCATACTGGCTCCCAAAGCCTCCACATGATGTCTTAGTCACCCCCACCTCATAGGCTTCCCTTATCCATATGGTCATTGCTTCCTTGTACTGCCACTAGTAGCTTCTTCTGCATTTCATACTAACCCATCTGGTTTCATGATCTCATATTCAAAAACGGATCGTCAAACCTTGCGATGAGAACATCACAGTGTTGTCCTCTCCTCAACGATCCCTCGGTGGATTGATGCATCCAAAAGTGAGTGATGAATATCCTTGAATAAATGATGTATTTTTGGATAAGACATGGGATTTAGACACAGATCGATGTCAATGTTCATGCATCCAGTGAGGATTGATAAAATAAATGACAAGACAAACTACCAACGATGAATTTATAAGAAATGCTTCAATCGAGAACTCAAAAGTGGAAGAAATCCTACCTCAATTTTATTGTTTATCACTACAGATGAATTCTCCATGCTCCCAATTTGATCAGTCGATGTTTCATTAGAGTTTCCTTTTTAATACATTGAAGAACAGATGAGAAAGAGATATATCTTGGTGGAGAGAAAGGGTTAAAAGATAACCCTAATCCTTAACACTTAAGTGTTTATTTATAGAAAAACACTAACACCTTCTCCAACGGTTAAAAAATCTAAAAAACCCATGTCCTACCATTTTATGTTGTGCATAGGTAAAAAACCTCATTGAAAACTCAATGAAGGGATCAACTTTCCAATATGAGACCCTGATCAAAATTTATTTGATACAACGTCAGGGGTAAAATAATTAAGTTTAATTATTTTATTTATGACATTTCCCCTCGATGACTTTTCTCACAGAACTCTCGCGCCGACCAAAGTTATGCCACACCTAGGGTAAACACCATATTCTAGACTCAACTATCACCTTATATTTCCGATCCAAGTTTCCATTTGAGATTTATTCGACTTCCTTTATGTTTATAGTATAAAATATACATAATATTTTATAAAATTAATTCTAGGAACACTGAGACTTGGAATTGCATACCGCCTCAATGGCCAACTTTGGAAATATATGGAGAAATATTCCAAAATTTAATAAAGAAAAAACCAGGTCTCTACATCATTAACTCCTTAAATATTTTTTCCCTCAAAAAGAAAAACTATGGAATCAACAAGGGATATTGACCTCGCACTTGGATATCCTACTTCGAGGAACTCTCCTACACATTTCGGTGATTCTATAGCATGCAAGCCAATGCGATGGCACATACTCGTAAGGTTCATTCCAATCGATCATCGATCACCATTGGGTACTCTGCAATGGTGGCTCTATCTTTAATGTCTAGCTTTCCCCAGTCAATGATCTGTATAGGATCATGCACGTATCTCTTTAATTGTGACACAAGGAAGATTTCATGCACCTGCTCTAGCGGTGGGGGTAGGGAAAGGCAATAGGCAACCATGCCAACACTTTTCACAATATAGAATGGCCTGATGAAACTATGAGGATTGTTTTCCTCCCTAGTCAAACCTCTACATCCTGCATCACAACTGGAATCACTGTTTTTACACAGAAGAAGGTCATGTGATCCCCTCCTTCAGAATTTCCATCTAGTGAAACACTTAAGGATATTTGTTCACATAATATTTAATATTAAATTCTTCATAATTGATACTCTATTACTCACTCAAAAGGTTAAAGAGTCATCACCATCAACTAAAGAGAAATTTTACCCTCCTACTCCTCTGATAGCACTACTTCCCTTTTTCCCCTGGTAGATCCCAGATCATGATGTTGTATCCACCATAGTGGTCCACCTTCTACCTTCCTAGGGTTATCAGCATGTCTGTTCAGGCAGAGTCGTGCCATGTGACCTCGCCTACCACAAGCATAGCACCATCTCTCTCCAACCTGAGCCAGTGCTACCTGACCAGATGACTGAGTATGATCATGAGATGATCTCCTACGTTAATATATTGTCGACTAACTCCTACTAGATGTCAAAGATTCCTCATCTCTGCTGCACCCACTACCACAACCAGCTGTATAGTGTCCCTCTGATAGAAATCTTTATGTCAACAGCACCTGCTCCAGCACCCTGACAAAGATAGGGATTCATAAGTGTACTATGATATAATGCATCTCTATATGGATTCCCATATCAAACTTCCATGCTCGGAAGTATACATCACGAATCATGTTTAGAGAGTATCATGTAAGGCCTGTGAACCTATTTTTGTACTCATCCACCATCATCCCTCCCTTCTGAAACTATAGTATCTCCTGAATCTGAATGGAACGCAAACAGTAGGGGTATTAATCCTCATGAAATAGCTACTAGAAGCCATACCATGAGAGTGTCGACTCATTGAGAATCTAAGTAACTAGGCTCCACCAATTCTTAGCTAATTCATGGAAAAATATGGCTGTCAAAGCCACCATCTGATCTATTGGTGTTCGTACAAGCATGAAGAGTCAAACCACTGACTCTAGCCAAACCTCTACTACCTGAGGGTCAGGATGACCCTGAAACCTCAATGGTCTCAGGAATTAGAACTTGTAAAGCATACTCCACCTGAGCACATACTATGCCTACTCTGATGGGGTTTTCTAGTACTTAATAGGTGGAGGTGTTGCTACCTTCTCACCTAGATGAAGGGGATCACAAGATGGATCCTGAACTGAGGTATCGTCGCTCACAGGGTCGTCATCATGAACTGGAGCTAGTATTCTGGTTGTAAATCTTCTCTGAGACATACTGAATGTTATAAAGGAGTACCGCAATCAGATGATAATATATATATCAACAAATAAAGGGGGTTTACCTAAGAAGGGTAGTCAGATAGTCAATCTAGTATGATTCATGTACCATTGTACCCTACAAAACGTGTCATAGGGATCAGAGTCAACAAGCAGGTAATCAGGGTCTTGGTGAACGGATATGTCAACCACCCATACTATCACTGAACTCCCTAGACTGAGATCCACTCTCAGTACACTTTAATACTATTTCCCTACACCCAACAAAGTCCTTTTTAGGGAAATAGTTAGACAATGTCCCAAGGTTCGAACTACCTTTGATACCACTTTTTCACAACGCAACCCATGTCGGGGCTTAAGCTGCAACTACCCAAATCCCGCCTCCATAGGCCCGGGGTGGAGACTAGTGATGAGGTACAAAAAACATAGGAAGGCCTTTTCTTAATATCCCATACACACACACACAACCAACTCAATGAAAAATTATAGAGGGAAAGGGACAAATGGTGAAACAATGCTATAAATAAACTTAGTAAGTATGAACTACTAAAAAGTACATGTACAGTAGAGTAAACTGAAAGTGAAAAGTGAAAAATACATGCCCAACTAGAAAAGTGACCCAACCTAGCAGTAGTTGAAAATGAAAAATAGCTGAGAGAGCCCCTCCATTGAATCCCAAGCTACGGCCACCATACATGGTGTAAGAACTCATATCCCTATGCTCATATGAAGTCACGATCAAACTATATGTTGTGTTTATAAGGCATGACATGTGCGAGCAGAGACCATGTAGGGGTGAGTATAAAAATTCTCAGTAGGATGCTTCGAAAAGGGGAAGTGGGAGCCATAAGAGATACTCAGAAAAAAGGAAAGCCGTATATATGAAAAATTATAGTAAAAGGGTTGCATCTAAACCCAACAAGAGAGTGATGTAAGCTCATATAAACACAAGAAGCTAGAAACAATGAGAATATGAAATTATCATCGATTCTTCACTACCTAATGTAGGAGTGTATACTCATCCAACCATGAGAAGCTATCCGTCTCAGCTGGATGTAATCCCAGAACTACCATCAGGGGCCACTTACAAGCCTAATTGGAGGTAATCCTATAACTTCTTTGATGATCCCTATAGAATGGTACCACTAATAAAGCAATGAGGAACTCTACTAGCCACCCCTGCTGAATGGTACCTCTAAAAAAGAACAGAGGAACTACAGTGGACATCCCGGCTAGATGGTACCTCTTTGAAAGCACCGAGGAACTAAATTAGACATCCTAGATATATTTTACCTCCTAAGAATCACTATTGTAGTTATCGGGTTCCTCCCTAGATAGGTGTCACACCTAGAACTTTTGACCTCATCACTTCATAAATATTCTCCACTCTCACAAGATTCGATGCTAACCAAAGTCATGAGCTTTCTGTAAACACTATAAAAGGATATTCTTCTAATACACCTTTCATTTTTTCACAATTAATGATATAATAAAAAAGGCTCCACACATTCAAACAGATCACATCATTGTGATCCTTGCAAAAAAACACACAATATCGAATATTCATTCTCCCCAAACGTACATCCGATGGAAAAGTCTCATATCACCGCATTGTGCTTTAATAATGTCCCATGGATCCCATGACTCAATACACTAATTAATTATATAGATAATTTCATTTCAATCCTCTAAGAAACATGCATGGGATCAATTACTCATTCATCCAAAATGGATACCTGGTGAAAAGATGCATTTCACAGCAACACGTGCAAACCAAGCCTCATGGGACCCACATCCAAATTTTGGTTTTAAAACCAAAAAGTATTCTTGAAATATAATCTCATGGACAAAGGTCATGCCTCCACTAATGGCGTGTTAATCAAATGTCGCATGTAGGTGCTATGTCTGATACCAAAACCTCAAATAATAATAATTTATATTCTTATTATTAAACATATTATTTTTATGAAACATAGCCATGAAGTCAAGTATTAAAATTCCAAAAACATTATAAAAAAGAACCATATCGATGAAAGGAATGTGTGTCCACGGAAGTCATGTCAAATGGATGCACGATGTAGGAGATACAGCGATTTTAAGTTGTATGGCCTGATTCAAACTGGTCTGGCCCGTTCAGGCCGGAATGCTCCGACTGGACCGGTCTATTTCACCAACCCACTACCCAGTCGCGTGGCCCAGCCCACCAACTCTCGTCCTGGTTGTCCCTCTACCTCAGTGTCTTCACTGTCCTGGTCAATGCGGCACCTATTGTGTCTTGCGGGTCATTGCCACCTGGGGTCATGCACAACAACCCCTCCCCGCCCCAATCTCAGCTGCCCTCGTGACCCACCACCGCCCTATGGATCATTCACCCAGAAAATGGTCTCCTATCTCCACCTTAATTATAGTCAATCATGATGTTGGCCTCCACTCAAGACCACTCCATCCTCACACTCCATCTCTGTCATCACCTGACCACATTGCACTGGTTGAGTCCCACTGGCTCCTGCGGCCTATGCACGCCATCTCGGTCACCACCAGCTCACCAGCCGCCCTACTCAATGTGGCCACCATCGTCGATGGCTTCTTCCACATTCCATACTGACCCTTCCGGTTTCCCAATCTCTGATCCGAAAATAGATCTTCAATCCTTGTGATGAAATCATCACAGTGCCTGCCTCCACTCGACGATCCTTTAGTGGATTTATGCGTCCAAAAGTGGGTGACGAATATCCATGAAGAACGAATGGATTTTCAGATAAAACATGGGATTTACACATAGATTGATGTTTGTGTTCTTTCGGCCATCAAATATTTATATATTAAAAGATGAAACAAATGAACATGGATTAATTTATATGAAAAAACTTCAATTGGGAAAAAAAGTTGAAGAAATCCTACCTTGATTTACCCATTTATCATTGTCGATGTGTTCTCCACACTCATACTTAGATATTTTGATGTTCTGTCATAGTTTAATCCTTAATCCATTGAAGAATGGATGATAGAGGGAGATCTTGGTGAAGATTGAGGATTAGGGGCTCACGCTAATCCTGAATGCATAAGTGTTTATTTATAAAAAACACTAAAAACCCCACCAACAGTCGTGGAATCTAAAACTCCCATACCCTCTCATTTTATGATGTGTATAGGTAAAATTACCCATTAAAAACTCAATGGTGGTCTCGGATTTCAAATCTGAGACCCCGATCAAAAGTAATTTGGTATGACGTCAGTGGTAAAATAATTAAGTTTAATTTTTTCAGTTATAATTTTTTCTTGGGTAACTTTTCTCACATAATTCCCACACTGACCAAAGTTATGCCCTACCTAGGGTAAACGCCATGTTCTGAACTCAACTATGGCCTTGTATTTCTCATTTGAGTTATATTTTGAGAGTTATATTACTTCCTTCACATGAATAGTATAAAATATACTTAATATTTTTGTAAAATTAATTTCGGGCACACCAATCCTCAAAATTACACGTCGGCTCAGCGCCTAACTCTAGAAATATATGCATAAATCTTCTAAATTCTTAAGAAGAAAAAACTAGGTCTCTAAGGTATCTAATGGGACACATTTCACAACCATGTCCATGTTTCTTTAAAAATTATTTCAAAACATTATCGAAAATTGTTTAAAGTCATTTTTACCCATGTTTGACTTTTTGTAAAACGTTTTGAATGGAATATTTCCATTAATTTTCCAAATAAGGTACTTTATGAACTTTTAAACAAATCATGGAAATAATGTATTTTTTTAACTTATACTGTGTGAGCGGCTATTTTCACTATCATGAAGACTTAAAATTTTGAAGCTTACCTTATAAGATTAAAAGGTAATTTTTAAAAGAAATTTTTTCACTGATAATTGCATGAATTTTTCAAAGTAAAAAAGGGATATTTCTCTCAAGGAGTTTTAATGTTTTTATTACATTTTTTCATCTATTTCAACATCCTTTGTTTGATTGTATGCTTAGTTGAGGTTGATTTGTTATGATATAATATTCCATATTGTATTGTAGGATTTAGGATATGTTTCACTATGGGTGTGCTATTTTAATACCATTCAAGGTTTATGGGAAAAGTATTAACATTTCATATTCAATTTTTATTACGAATGTTTTATTCATGTTTCACCATTTTCATATGAGGAATTCATTGGACTTAGAAAGAAACTGGTTGGGGATCGGTTAATGAAATCCCTACAGGTTGGGGACTAGTTAATGAAATCCCCTCAACACATCTATAGTTATCAAGAGGCAAATTAGTTTTTGTTTTTACCCATATGTATGGTCTTGGCATGAGGCCTTGTCGGTATGATGTCTGACATTTTTCATTCCCTCATTATGAGATTAGTTATTGATATTACATTTGACTATTTGACTAGTAGAATATCCATATGAATTTTTAAATGGAATTATTTGATTTATTCATTCTGTATTATACTTAATATTATGTTTAAAAGGATTGTGTTTCAGTTTTAAACCTTGCCTTAAAATTTTATGCTTATTTATGAAAACTTATGCTCTATTGTTTACCCTTACTAAGCATGTGATCTCACCCCTTTCTCATGTATTATTTTCCCGGGATACCAACAAGTGTTTTATGATTAGTATGTAGGGGTAATCTAGGATAATAATGGCATTATCGAATGATTATCTATGTTGTATTTTATGTTTTGAATTATAATGTAAAGTTCATGTATGTAATCTATTTTCGAAGACTGCTAACCTGATTAGTTATTAGGGATTTGATTCCTTATAATCATATCAATTTATTAAAATAATTCACTATATCTAGGATTTCATGGTCGGGGCATTATATTTATGGTGAATTTTTAGTATTTTTCTGAATAGTTTCCATTTTTATGAATAGTGAAAATTACTCTATTATTAAAAACTGAATTTTCATTTAAATAATTGTTTTACATTAAATTTATTTCAAAGTCACAATCAATAAATAATACATATATAAATGTAATTTAGGTCATTAGAATCTTTTTTATAATAGAACTATATACAAAATTTGTTGAACTTTTGAACGTCTCTTCTACCTGCCTTCTAACCACAACTGTGGATTAGAATTAAATGTAATTTTATCGCTTCTATAAATTGAATTTCAAAAATATAATTAAATTTTTATAATAAAGATGAAAATTTTTCTCTAATATGATCAAAATATTTTTTGGTGTATAGTAAGTTTTGAATTTTATTTACAACGGTTAAAGGTAAATAGAAAATTAAAGGTAAAAATAATATTACAAAAATATAAAATTACACTAAAAATTGTCCTAATTTCATTGTATAAGTGTCTTTAGACCAAAATAAATCTTTTTTCAAAAATATGATCCTTTTTAATCCACTTGTGTATGTTTAGGACATTTATTATTATTTTATTTAAAAAAGGGTTAAAATTTTCATATTCAACATTTAATAACTAAATAATTTTTATTATAGGGTTATAAATGTGATGAATTTGAATACAAATATTCATTATAAAGATAAATGTTTATATAAACCATGATAATTTATTTATAATTTTTATACATTAAATAATTAAATATAATTGTGACACAATGATGATGTAGTAATTGATTTATTAAAGGAAGAAAGAAATAAATGTTATTAATAATATTAAAATAAATATAATTTGAAATATTTGATTTCATATAAGATTTTAATGGATGACTATGAAATGTTAAGGATGAGTTAATGTATTTTTTTTAATCAGTAAAGTTTTTATGATTTTTTAAAAAGTCAAGTGATAAATAGTGACAAAATTGACATAAATGAGATTTTAAAATAAATAATATTTTATTAAATGATATAAAATTACTAAAAATATATATCTCTATTTAATAAATACTATAATGATAAATATGTAAAAAATGATCCAATTGGTTTTTTTTGTCATTTTATAGTAACTATATTAACCCAATGTGTAAAAATACAAGTAGTCATTGTGGTAGTTAAATTGTTTAACTAAGTGTTAAATCCAAAAGATAATGTTAATTTTGTGATATAAACATGTCTAAAATTCAATTATTGAGATTATTTAGACCCATAATCTTCTTATATTAGAAATTCCTCACTTTGGATCTATTTGAAATAAAAAATCTATTTAGGATAAATTAATTGTTTTGAAGTTTCCTAAATTGCCCCTCCCCTCTCTTATAAAATAGAACCTATCATTATTATTTATTTACACTTATAAATCCATTTATTTCATCAAAAACCTGACAATTTATCCTCCAAACTTCCATTAATTCATCCTAGAGGCCATAATTTTTGTAGAAAGTCATCCTATGGAGTTCTCTTATGCAAATCAAAAGGAGCCACTCGAAGAATAGGTAATTGTTTTACCAACTCTTTCAAAGTTATTTTCTTATTATACATAATTTCCCTTTGTTTTCTCCATACTAAAGTGATAAATACAAAATATAATATATTTTGAGAAGTTTTTATGATTATGGTATATCCATATTTCTCCTTTTACCAATCCTACAAATGACAATACCACTACGTGTGCGTGCGTATAGCTTACCATCTCTACACCGTGGTGTAAAGTGTTTTTCATATATTATTTATTTAAATGGGTATAATGATTAATATAATGGATATAAATAATAAATATGACATGATATTGATTCTTTATAATTAACATATCACCCATTTCTTTACCTATTTACCATTAAGTAAATGATATCATCACTCGTACGTATATATGGTTTACCGTCTCCATAACGCGATGAGATTCATCTTCCACATTAACCATTTAAGAATGATTATAAAAATATATATATAATTAATAATTGTGAAATATATGAAATAAAAATACTGTTATAATATATATATAAATATTTTACATGCTTTCATATAATATGATAAGAAAACGGAAACAGCATTCATGCGTATGTACAACCTACCATCTCCATGAACAGTTTATTACATTCTATATATTATATATATATACTGAATATATATGATATATAAATCATGTTTTATTTTATGGAAGTTAGTAAACCATTATCTTAGTGATACAATCAAAAATAACAATTCAAAACACGTACGATAAAAAGCAGATACTACCTGAAATGTTGTTTTAAAGTGGAATTATTAATAAACAGGTAATATAAAGTCAAAAATTAATCATATATGATATCCTAAAAATTATTATGATTCTGGTAGAAATTAATAATATGTTTAAAACCATTATATAGTATTTTTGGACACGTACGGAGAGTATCAAACCAAAGGTAAGGGAAATATTTCTCACTTTTATTTTTTATTAGATAAAATCCATGTTCACCATCTATTTCTTATGGATGGGTTATGAAATGCCCCTATTATATTACATATCAGCAATACATTTATCCTCACAGTATTTAAATATTCATTTGAAGATATCGGGCTTATAATTCAAATTTTCAATTTGGCATGGGATGCATTGAATGTTAAAATAATTATTCCTTTCTCCATTTCAATATTCTTGATTTTATTTTAAATTATTATTTATATGAATATAAAAGGATTATAAATTAAATTATATGTCTATTTTTTAGTTCATTCAATTTTTTTGGAAAAAAAGTGGTCTTTTACGTTTTTATATAATGGTTAATTTCACAATCTCATTATTATCTGAGGTTGTGTATATGTAAGTATCTACTGGGACACATTTATCATCCATGTCCATTTTCTTAAGAATTTATTTCAAAACATTTTCAGCAATTGTTTAAAATCATTTTTACCCATGTTTTACTTTTTTAAAATGTTTTGAAATGAATATTTTTTTCATTTTACCAAACAAGTTACTTTATGTCCCTTTCAAAAAATTAAAGAAAGAATGCATTTTTTAAGTTATACGGTGTGAGTAGATATTTCTGCTGTCAGGATGCCTTAACGTTTTGAAGCTTCCATTAAAATCTTACAAGATTATTTGTAAAATAATTTTTTTCATAATTGTGAGAATTTTTTAATGTAAAAAATTTATATTTTAATGTTTTTATTAGATTATTTTCATCTATTTAAACATAAATTGTTAGATTGTATGCTTAATTGAGTTTGATTTATTATGATACAATCTTTCAAATTGTATTGAAGGATTTATGATATGTTTGACTACGGATGTGTTATATTAATACCATTTATGGTTTATAGGAAAAGTATTAACATTTCATATGCTAGTTTTAATACAAATGTTTATATAGTGTTTCACCATTTCATATGAGGAATGCATTGTACATAGAAAGAAATGGGTTGGGAATTGGTTAATGAAAGCCCTATGGGTTGGGGACCAATTAATAAAATCCCCTTGATGCATCGATAGTTATCATGATACAACGTAGTTTGGGTCTCGACTAACATCTTACCTCTATATATGGTCTTATCATGATTCTTATATAGTATGATGTCTGGCATTATGCATTACCTCATTATGAGATTATTTATTGATATTAAATGTGATAATTTGACTAGTAGAATATCAATGTGAATGTTTTAATGGAATTATTTCATTTATTTTTTCCATGTTATGCTGATGATTATGTCTAAAAGTCTTTAGTTTCAGTTTTATACCTTGTCTTAAAAGGTTATACTTATTTATAAAACCTTCTAATGTATTTGTTTACCCTTAATAATAATTTTATCTCACCCCTTTCTCATGTTTCATTTTCCCAGGATTCCAAGAAGTTTTTTTTGATTAATATGCAGGGTTAATCTAGGATAATAATGTCATTCTCAAAATATTATCTATGCTTTATTTTATGTTTTGAATAGTAATGTAAATTTTATGTATGTAATCTATTTTCCGAGACTGGTAAACCGATCGGTCCTTTGGGATTTTATTTCTTGTAATAATACAAATTTTATAAAATAATGCATCGACTCCGAGCTTCTGGGGTCAGGGCATTACAGTTGGTATAAAAGAATGTTTAGTAACAACCTTGGAAATTATATTTATAAAACATTGATTATGGAACATAACTCTAAGATAGCCTTTGAGGATAAGTACAAAATAGAGCCCTATATCTTTGTTAATATAGATATTATATGGGTATTCCTAGAAAATACATCTATGTTTTGATACTACAAGTTCATTTGGTTATCGCACAGATGTACCTATGAGTAATAACTTCGATAAGGTGTTCCAGGCTCGACTCAGGGTAACCTGGTTAGAAACAATAGGCCTTACTACACACCTAGTTTGAAACTCCTGAGGGATATTCCTAGGATAATTCAAATTTTATTTACAAACAATTATAAAGGTTTTATGAGTAAATATATCCCCAAAGAAACAATTTTTATTATTATGGGATTACCTATGCATAAATTTTTCAATTTATGTTAAGTGTTTCACTGGTTTTGGGATTATACATTATTTTATGATTTAATCTAGTATATTATATTGTATATAAATGTCACCTAGTAGAAGGAATGTATAATCCACCAATTCACATGATCCAAATAATAATAAGGATGATGTATTTCGTGGACCTAGTCCAATATTTTGAAGAGAAATAGTCTCCTATGTATTCTCATCTTATGAGGAAATAATATTATGTGGTAAAGAAATGGGTAAAGGATTATACAAGTCTTATGGATTTAAAGGAAATAAATAAAACAAGGGTATGGAAAGTCAAAATATGTATAAATTGAAAAAGGTAAATAAGTATTTTCCCACATGCGATATTTTTGGAAGGAAACACCCAAGTTCATACATAAAATTAAAAGGATTTTGCTTCAACTATGAGGAGAAATTCTATCATGCTCATGATTTCAAGGTAAATAAAAATTATTTCAATTTTTAGTGCTTCCACTATATGGATATAGGACACAACATGAATCAATGTCTTGTGCATCAAAGGAATATAGTCCAAATAATGCTATTGGATAATGATCAAGTTATACAACTACTGCAGATAAAGAGGAATGATTAAAATTACTATTCAACAATGATTTAATTTGAATATTTTCTTAGAATTGTACTAGTTATATGAATTATGGAATATAGATGGATTATACAGAAATATTATTTCATTAAGGATTTGAGTTTGTATGGTAATAAGAAAAGTTATGTATTAAAAATTTAAGATTTTTGTAAAATATATGGTTGAGGGAAAGATAACCCTTAATAAGTTTCTGATACTGATATAATGATTTTGGAATTAAGAGATATTGTTTTTAATAAATAAAATTGGATATTATTGACTACCTTGGAACTGATTAATGGCTGTTTTATTCCATAATTGTTGGAGTTTACAACATTTTTTTATTTAAGAAGTACATCTAATATTCTATGTTTAACATATTGAATAAGGAATCATGAATGTATTCAATAAGGTTATATTGTAATTCCATTTATTACCATGTTTTAATAGAATACATGACGAATGTATTCACATGTTTGGTATGTGACAAAAAAATATCTGCATTATGTAATGTTAATTTTATAAATTTAATGACCTTCCTTATAAATTTTTGGACTATGAGTTTGGACAGAAGTATTTTGGATAATTCTAAAGGATGGAATGGAATAAGTTGAATATTGTATGGTATTTATTAAGGTTACAACATTTATCAACATTATTTTTTAGAACTTTATAATAATATATTTTTAGGAAAATGACAACCCATAGTCAGGAGAGAATTCGTCCCATTCGGCAAGGCCGCGAGACTTGAACACGCAACTGAAGGGCGACAAGGGTGAATCACCTATCACTAGCCTTGGTGATGTCCTAGTTATTATAGAATAGTTTTCTTTATTTAAACTATATGATTCAATGAGTATAAGTTCATTTATGTAACCCTATACGATTAATATAAATAGAATAGTTTTTAGCTTTATTATTATTTGGAGAGAAAGATGATTTTGTGGTCAAAATTAGTTAAAGGATGGAACTATACTTGTCCAGTAAGTATTCTTCCTTATTTTCTTAGTCTATGAATTAAATTAATTTTTCATCTCTATGTAAAGGATCTTGAAACCAAAAATTTTATCCTACAACTTTTTCTGATGAATCAAATGGTCCCCTAGATCATTTTAAATTTAGAGCTTTGTGATTATTAACATTCTCCAAACCATGTTCTCTATCACTCTCCATAAAAACATGATGGTTATATTTTTCTTTCATTTCCATGTTTTCCTATATGGAACCATTTTATGTTTTATCTTTGGTAACTTTCATACATCCCTTTCTTTATTTTAAATTAGACCTATTATTAACCCAATTTCCGGTGTGGGTTTTCCACAAAGGAATTTTCTATTATAAATATTTTATTTTCAAAGTACAATTTCAAATTAAAATGACACAATTCATTAAAGTATGGGAGAATTTAACACCCCAATAATTCAAAGTGTGCTTCTTTTTAAATAATTCAATAGCTTGTGTTTCCCGCAACATCGATTTCGAGTGTACCATGATCTATCAAACTAACCATTTAAAAAGTAGTTATAAATAGTATTAACCACATTATAAAGTTTATAAATTTTAATTTTCAAAATATACTTCATTTTTGAATTTGTAATATCAAAATTAACTTATGGGGAATTTTTGGTATTTTTCTAGAATGTTTCAATTTTTGATGAATAGTGAAAATTTCTACATTATTGTTAAAAATCGACTTTTTCATTTAAATAATTATTTTACATTAAATTGATTTTATAAAGTTAAAATATATAAATAATAAATATATCAATTCAATTTACATCATTCGAGTCTTTTTTATAATAGAATTAGATTAAAAAATTTATTGAACTTTTCAGCACCTCTTTTACCTTCCTTCTAACCACATCTACATATTAGCATTAAAGGTAATTTTACAAATTATATGAATTGAATTTCAAAAATAATATACCTGGTTGTAATAATTTTGAAAAAAATTGTTTAATATGATCAAAATAATTTTTGGTTAATAGTATCATTTGAATTTTGTTTATGATGGTTAAAGTTAAATAGGGTAATTAAAGGTAAATATAATATCATAATAATATAAAATTACCCTAAACCCAAACCTAATTTTAATGGATAAGTGTGTTTAGATAAAAATAAACCTTATCTTTAAAATATTATCCTTTTTTCCCTTTTTTTATGTTTAGGACATTTATTATTTTTCATTTAAAAAACAGTAAAAAAATTTCATATTCAACTTTTAATATATAAATCATTTTTTATATAGGGTTATACATAAGATAAATTCTACTATAAATAGTAATTATAAATATAAATTTTTTATATACATTATGATAAATTATTTAACGTTTTTAGACATTAAATAATTAAATTAAAGTTTGAAACAATGATAATTGAGTAATTGATTTATTAAAGAAAGAATCAAATAAATGTTAAAAATAATATTAAAATAAATATAATTTGAAATTATTGATTTCATCCATGATTTTTATAGATTACTATGACATGTTTGGTATGTGTAAATTTAGTTTTTTCTAAGTAATCAAGTTATGGTTTTTTTAAAAATTCATGTGATAAATAGAGTCAAAATTTAAATAAATGAGATTTTAAAATAAAAAAAATTTACTAAATTATATAAAATTCATAAAAATATATATCTCTACCAACTAACAATTATAATGATAACTATTTCATAAATGATCCAATTGGGGTTATTTTTTCATTTTATAGTAACTATATTAACCCAATAGTGTAAAAATCCAAGTTGTCATGGTAATAGTTAAATTGTTTATCGAAGGGTTAAATCCAAAAGATAATGTTAATTTTGTTACCTAAACCTGTCTAAAATGAATTTTTTGATACAATTTAGACCCATAAACATATTAAACTCTATATAAATAACTTTTAATCTATTAAAAATCTAAAAACAATTTATAATAAATTAAAAGTTTTGGAGTTTCCTAAAGTGCCCCTTCCCTCTCTTATAAAACACTGCCTATCCTTCACTTTTATTAACACATATAAATCCCTTTATTTCAAAAAAAACCTAACCATTTATCCTCCCAAATTATCTCACTTTATCCTATAGGACATAATTTTTGAAGAAACCCAGCCTATGGAGTCCTTTTTGCAAATCAAAATGAGACACTCAAAGAATAGGTAATTGTTTTACCAACTCTTTCAATGATATTTTCTTCTTCTACTTCATTTTACTAGTTTGTTTCCATAATAAATTAATATATCAAAAAAATAATATATTTTTATATATTTTTATGATTATGGTACAACTATATTCCTCCTTTTACCCATCCTATGAAAAACAATACCACCATGTGTGCGAAAGTACGGCTTACCGTCTCCACGCCGTAGTGTAAACTATTTTTCACCTATACTTTATTTCAATGGGTATAATGATGAATATAATCGATATAAATAATAAATATGACTTGATATTGATTCTGTATAATTAAAATACCATACATTTCCTTACCCCTTTACCATTAAGGAAATGGTATCGTCGCTCGTGTGTACGTACGACTTACCATCTCCACGACACGATGAGATTCATCTTGCACGTTAACCATTCAAAAACTGTTATAAAAATATATATAATGAAAAAGTTTGAAATATATGAAATAATAATTTTACTAGAATAACATATGTGTGTGTGTGTGTTTGTGTGTGTGTTTGTCTGTGTGTGTGTGTGTTATTTACTTTATTCCATTCAATGCGATAGGAAAACAGAAATAGCATTCATGTGTACGTATGACCAACCATCTCCATGAACGGCG
Organism: Viscum album; assembly: GCA_963277665.1. Lineage (NCBI taxonomy): Eukaryota > Viridiplantae > Streptophyta > Magnoliopsida > Santalales > Viscaceae > Viscum > Viscum album. The sequence continues at coordinate 647,455 of CAUJRU010000220.1, forward strand.
TATCTCATTCCATTTGTTATATATATATATATACTGAATATATATGATATATAAATCATGTTTTATATTATTTATGTAAGTAAATAATGATCTATGTTATATAATCAAAAATAACAATTCAAATCACGTATGATAAAGAAAGTGGATATTACCCAAAACGTTTCTTTAACGTGGAATTATTAATAAATAAGTAATATAAATTAATAAATGAATCATATATGGGATTATAAATATTATTATGATTCTTTTAGAAGATAATAATATGTTTAAAATCATTATAATTGAGTTTTTGACATGTATGGAAAGTATCATACCTATGGTAATGGAATTTCGTCTCACTTTTAATTTTTGTGGGATAAAATCCATGTTCACCACCTATTTATTATAATTGGTGTATGTACTTCCCCTATTATATTCCATATCATGAAAACATTTATCTTCATGGTATTTAAATATTCATTTGAAGATATCGGGCTTATGATTTAAATGTTCAAAGTGGTACGGGATGCTTTTAATATTTAAAGAATTAATCATTTCTCTATTTCAATATTCTTGATATTATTTTACATAAATATTTATATTGATATAAAAGGATTATAAAGTAAATTTTATGTCCATTTTTATGTTCATTCAAATTTTTTTTAAAATGAATCTTTTTAAAGCTTTATGTAAGGGATAATTTCTCAATATAATTATTAACTGAGGTTGTTTATACATATTTATCTATTGGGACACATTTATCATCCATGTCTAGGTTCTTAAAATATTATTTCAAAACCTTATTGAAAACTTTTCAAAGTCACTTTTACCCATATTTTATTATTTATAAAAAAAATTGAAAGTAATATTTCTATCATTTTTCTAAATGAGGTACTTTATGACCTTTTTTAAAAATTAAGGAAATAACTTCTTTTTTAACTTATATAGCATGAGAATATCTTTCCTCTATCATAATGCCTTAACATTTTGAAGCTTCTATTACAATCTCGTAATTTTATTTTTAAAATAAGTTTTTTCATTGATAAATGTGAAACTTTTTCAAAGTAAAAAAGGGATATTTCTTTCAAAGAGTTTTAATTGTTATATTAGATTTTTTTCAACTATGTCAACATCATTTATTGGATTGTATGATTAATATAGGTTGATTTATTTTGATACAATATTCCATATTTTAATGAAGTATTTATGATATGTTTTACTATGGATAGGCTATTTTGATACCATTCATGATTTATGGGAAAAGTATTAACATTTATTATCTAGTTTTAATAGAAATGTTAATGTCATGTCTCTCCCTTTTCATATGAGGAATGAATTAGACTTAGAATGAAATGGGTTGTGGACTAGTTAATGAAAGACATATAAGTTGGGGAATGGTTAATTAAATCCCCTTGATGTATTGATAGTTCTGATGAGATAAACTATTTGGGGTTTTGACTAACATTTTACCCATATGTATGGTCTTACATGAGGCCTTAAAGGTATGATGTCCAGCTAATTACCTCATTATGAGATTAGTTATTGATATTACATGGGATTATTTGACTATTATAACATCCATGTGAATGTTTAAATGAAATTATTTAATTTATTCATTTCATATTATGCTTAATATTATGTTTAATAGGCTTGTGTTTCAGTTTTGTACCTTTCCTTAAAATTTTATTCTTATTTATGAAATATTCTGTCGTATTGTTTACACTTACTGAGTATCTGAGATCACCCCTTTATCATGTTTTATTTTCCCTGGATTCCAAGAATTATTTAATGATTAGTATATTTGGTTAATCTAGGATAATAATAGAATTATCGAAGGAATATCAATGTTGTATTTTATGTTTTGAATTGTAATGTAAAGTTTGTGTATTTAATATATTTTCCAAGACTGCTAAATTGATCGGTCCTTGGGAAATTGATTCCTTGTAATCATACCAATGTATTAAAATAATGCATAGACTCCAGACATTGATTTCCAGGGCGTTACAACATCACTTCACGGGGAGGTTTTTCGTCGTACACAGAAGAGACATTATATTAATCCCACATAATCGAAAGTAAATAGGTATATGAGATATAATAATTAAAAAAGTATAATAACAAAATATGTATCTTATATAAACATTTATTTCAAAATTATATCCATCCATGAAAGGTGGTGATTTAAAAAAAATAACATCAGTTCGTGAGGTGGTGGTCTTCCATTCACATGAATGATGATTTTGTACACCATTTGATGGAAGTGGAGATGGTTTCTAGTCATGAACATAGAATAAAAACATCACATTATATAAAAATTATTGATGATGTTATACCATAATTGTTTAATTATAATTGAAGGAGGTGTGGGATGAAATAAAATAAAAAAATTCATCAAAGGAAATTAACTATTCCTCGGGTATCCACCTTAGGTTTCCTCCAAAATCCTTAATATGAAGTCATTTTGACAAAAATAAGGATTGAAATATGAGGGGAGGTAAGTAAGGAAGTTATTTGGGTAGGTTTTTACAAATACAAAAGGTTTTTTATGTGTGAAGTGGATTGGATAACGATTGTTCTTTTATAAGTGAGGTGAGTGGAATACATGTAATTTTTGGAATGAAGAAGGTATACACACATTCATCATATGAAAAAAAGACTCAAAAATAGTCCCACCATTAGAATTATATATTATAGGTTAAAAATATGCCCAATTTAATTTTCTAGATAGGTTTCATTTAATTTTTAAACCATATCATTTTGGTTTAACCCCCCTATAAATCAATTTTGACCTTAACTGCAGTAAATAATTTTTATAGTTTTTATTATTCTATTCGGTCAAAAGTTTTTTTAACCATATTATATAACTTAAATTATGATGATTAAAAATATGGAATCCTTTTTCCCATATTATATTCCCATTAGTGGCATAATTTACATTGAAATTTAATGTGCAGATGTGACTATAAAGTTGTTTTCCAAAGTGATAATGTTCAAAAGTTTAAGTAGTTTTTATATCAAAATTAAATATAAAAATGTTTTAAATGAATAAAATAAGAAATTTTAAATATTATTGAACTATTTTTACATTAAATTAAAATTTAAAACAGAAATTAACTATTTAAATTCTTTATATGAAAAGGCGGTTTTCAATAAAGAACAATAATTTTCACTATTCATCATAAAAGTTTACTTTTCAGAAAAATGGCCAAAATTCATCCTCTGCTATTTTTAAAATTATAATTTTAGAAAATAAATTTATTCTAAAAAATTTATTTTTTAAAATCCTCAAATATTAATTATATTATTGTTCAAAAAAATAAATAAATAACATTTTTGAGAAAATAAAAATTTTGAAACATATTAGGATTTTACTCAACATTAATTAATTTTTGTCAATATTTTTTCTTAATATAAAACAATTATAAATAATATTTAAAATTTTTATATCTATTCATTCCACCATGTTTAACGGAAATATAATAATGGTCCTATTTAAATAATAATATTAATTCATTGTATTAGTTTGTTAAAACTCGATTTTGCAAGTAACACAAGCTATCAAAGAAATTTATTTTTTTAAAATAATATATATCATAAGATATTTGGGTGTTACACTCTACCCCCTATAAGATTAATTTCTACCATGAAATTACTACACAATAAATTAATCAAATTAAGATTCTTATGCCTCATCATATCATCACGTTCCCATGTAGCTTCCTCAAATTGGTGGTTTCTCGAAAAAAACATTAAACAAGTGAGTGGTCTTGTTTGAAATAACATTATATATACAATATATAATCTCTATAGTTTATTCCTTATAATAAATATATTTCTCTATTTATATGACCTCTGAATTTATTACATGTGAATGATCTTGTATATACATCATAAATAGAGATATATTGAACACATCATCAACAAGAGATAGGTTTGGTGGTGGTGCGAACCGAAAGGATACCATCTAGATATGAACAAGTATTTCAATGGGACCGATACTAATAGGTATAAGTTATACCTTTTTTCCAAATCTCATTAATTAATCCGTGGAGAAATTATTAGAAACATCTTATCACCACCATAAAATTTCGAGTCATGTTGATGATCATCACCATAACATTTTTATCAACATTGATATTTGTGTAAGTGTTGTTCAACAGCTCTAACATTTTCTATAATTTAAATAGAAATTTATTTCCCAATATAATTTTTTCTCTGTCCTCATTCCATCAAATTAGTGACCTGCACTTATTTCCATAAAATTCTTCATAATTGGAAATCTGAATGCTCGAGTAAAATGTATTGTTGTAAGAAAACTCAAATGGACTATTGTTTTGATCCGAAGATCATTTAAAATATGGATAATGGGGTCTCAAAATTTCCTCTATGGTTTTAATTGTTCTCTCAGATTGAACATCTATTTTTGTATGGTACAAATAATGTCAAAACTCAATGAGTTCGTAGTGTTTCCCTTCAGACTCACTAATTCTCCAGAAATCGTCATTTTTATAATGAAAAGATTCTATTGTTTTTACCTTGAAATATAATATGTATTATTTATAAATAAGATTTAGATATACCTCAACAGAATGTTGGAGCATGAGGTGAATTTGAAAATTATTCTAATGACTTTTGAAAGAAGAAACTCTATACAATGAACATTAAATTTTGGGTTTTGGATGAAGAAAAAATAATTCATGGGTAATTTTAGGAATAAAAATAATATATATATACCCCTATAAGATAAATTAAATATATGTACTAATCATAATAGAACCTATAATAGAGATTCATAATTTTTCTAGAGTATATGGGTTTTACTGATGATTTTTGATGAACATATTGTGATTGTCAAACTTTCTGACTAAGTAGACTTATAAGGGAGTATTGTTATTATGGACTAATTAATGTTAATGAATATTCAAGGAGTTGAAAAATAAGATTATCACATCATCATTCCCCTTGTTATACTGAAGTGATAATTATTTTTGGTATATAGTGATTCTTCCATAAAGGGAATTGGTTTTTGTGATAATTAAAGTGAAAATGTGATCGGAAAAACCTCAAGGATGTTTAATGTTCCTGAATTGAAATGTATAATTCATGATATTAATTTTTATTTCATGATATTTTTAATGAAAATTTTGTTGTATTATATATGTGTTTAGTTTTGTGAAATATTTTCATTCCATAAGAGCCTCAAATATATATTCATATAAAAGAATCATAAAATATTCTAAGAAATATAGTCACAAATAATCACAAACAATGACTACTAAATCCACCACCATCTTGGTAATGAAAATAATTAATTATATGATATTAGAAGAAATTATATTATAAAAATACCAATCCCATGACTTGAGATGGATACAATATTCTTGGAATTTCTAAGTAAATGCATGGGAATCATAAAGGAACATCATTATTACATTATTAAATTATTACTAAAACATAAATTTTATAGAATATAATACATTCAAAAATGGATTATGTAGTAATGAATATGAAGGTGGAAGATATATGAAAATTAAAATCCCCAGAGATCAAAATTGATTATGATTGAGTTCTATGATTTGTTTCAAGACTATAAATACCATTAAATCTAGAGATAATTGGGATATTGAATAATATAGATATCAATAACTTGTCCATATAAAAATGAATAAATATGATGCATTTAGATCATAAAGATTAATATTTGTTTGGAAATATGAGTAGGGGAACAAAAAATATATATCAAAGTGATTGGTATTTTAGATAGTGAAGCAAGAACTCAAAAAATTAGAAGGGATGATATAACCATTACCCAATCCATCATAGAAATTGGATTGGGTGCCTAGGGTCTTTATCACTATTAATATGATGAAATATAGATGTTATAATTACATATGGGTTGTGGTGGATCACCATAAAAATAATACTCATTTAATTTCAATTCGAGATGAATTCTCAATCGATCAACACAAAATGGATATACGTTTTAGAAGTGGTGAGGATGCATTGTTACATATAATCTATTGTATCTAATAATTACTTAAGTATTATTCCCTTGATCACTAAAATTCTCTATAGTGATCTAAACACTGAGTTAAACATCTGTAAATCATATCACCTGTAAATTGTAGGCCAATAATAGTGGATGATCTAAAAACTTTAGAACATGTTGAGATAATTATAAATATAATTCAATATAGCGTGAGATAAACATATTCCTATTATCATGTTCTCATACAATGATATATTTCACTAAAGCATCCATATGAACCCATATATGGAATATTATGTGAGAATATGTTGTAAAAATGTTATTTGGATGTCATTGGTGAACAAAATGTAGTGACCTCAACTGTTGTAGCCCAAAGCCAGTACCTACTACCATTATATTTCCATAAGATACAAGGAAATTGCGTCCCAAAAGACCAAATAGTTTAGTAGTCTTTGTAAACTAGATACATACATGAGTCTGGTATTATAATTGAATACACAAATTACAACATAATTTTTTTCAAGAATAACATTATTCCATATAGTGTATCCATACATATCAACCATAGTAAACTTCACAGGATCCTGGTGAAAGGGAACAAAATAAGTGTGAGCTCAAATTATTAGTAAGGGTAAGTGTATAAGGGAATCCATGAATAAATAGGGCATAAAAAATGAAAATGTAAATAAATAAAAAAATATTCCATTAAATTAATAACTAGATAATAATATAGTAGGAATAAAATGGTGATCAAATAATTCCATAAAAAAAATTTCATGATCATTAAACCAAACCATGGATACTCTAAATAATCTAACAATCACAAGGAATATCAATAAATGAAATCATAATGATGGAATTCATAAAAATGGATATCTAAAACATACCACTAATAATTCATTCCAAGAATCTAATACTATCATGGAATGATTCCAAGAAACTAATATCTTCAAGGCTTCGTGAAACTAACCTGAAACCCTCATGTATTTTTTCTAATTATATAATAAATGGGTAAGACCTTTTCCAAAACCACATATAGTTTCAAACATTAAACATGGAGATTCATTGAGGGGATATAGTGGTCTATGCCTATCGCATAGGAAATATAATTCATTCCTCATATGAACTAGATGAAATATAATCAACTTAAAATTTTGTATTAAGAACTATAATATTAAATGTAAATAATTTCCACAATAAATTTACATAAACATAAATCACCAAGAGTAATATGGAAAATGGTATCAAAATTTTAAATACACAGTCGCACTGATCTTCAACCATCCACTAAAATAATAAGGATGGTATCAATACATCATATATCCATTTTATTATGAGTAAGGGGATTTTTTTTATTGATTAATAAAAATATTTAAAAACATTCTTGAGGAAAATATACTTTTAATTTTGAAAAAAAAACATTTTCATAGAAAATAAAAATTAAAAACTGATTCTTATAAATATTCTCATAAAGATAAAATGTAATCATCACAGTAATGACAGTCATCTCAGTAGGTAATTCGGTATATGTTGTAAAGAAAGTTAATTTTTCACGGTAAAAAATTTAGAATTGTTCCTTATTTGGAAACTGATAAGAAGATTCCTTTGTAAAAAATTAGTAGAAATCCAAAGTATATAAAATTTTATTTTAATAATCATTTTTTAAAAGATTAAATAAAGAATTTTTAATTAATTTTCCAAAAATATGGTTTCGGAAGAAGAAAATGTTTCAGACTGAATAGAGAAATGATGTTAGGTTTTCTAAAAACATTTTCTAAATAATTTTCAGTTACAAAGATTGAAAAAATGGAACTATTAATTGAAAAAATTTATTAATAACATGAGGAAATTAAAATTAATGGGATTATTAAACAATGGTTATGTAATTTCCATTAATGTAAATTCAAGAATAGACAATCTTGATTAGAATGAGATTTTGAGTTAGTCACTTAAAATGATCAAAATGTTCAATTAAGAATTAATAAATGAATTGATTACATGTATCAACTTTAAAAACAACTAAAAACATTAAATATAAAAATATATTGTTAAAATTTATTATACACATAATCATATAATATTAATGGCAATGAAAAAGTAATATAACCCAATGAAAAAGAATTGAGTTATGAACTTCATTACTACTTGGTCACTTTTAATTTAAATACCATTATATAAAATAATTAAAATTGAAACTTAAAATACCATAAATAATTATTTATTCATGGTATTACATGTAAAGTTGAATTATATATACCATATTAAATTAATTTGTCTCATAACATTATAATATGCCTCAATAAAATAAAAATTGAGATGAAATCATTTACCATATGCTTTCTTTATATTGAATGTAAATTATCCTCTTATATAATGGTTCAAAAATATTATTAAATTATTAAAATACCATATTAATATTTATGATATCATATATGATCCTTTTAATACATATTATTACATGTACGTTAATAATATTTCATTATTTTCATCATTTTAGATAATAACAACACGATTTTTCCAGTATGTATTGACTTGTTATTTTTTTTCCTATTACTTATATCATGATTTCATAGTCTCCATAATGTAAAAAATGATTTAAATATCATATATATTAATTATATATTAATTTATATTAATCCATGATATTTTGTTATAGTAAATGAAATACATCATTCATGGAGATGGTAGGTCGTACGTACGTATAAATTATATTTTCATTTTCATGTCGTATTGAAAGAAGAACAATATATATATATATCCATTAAATTATAATTATTAATTCATAAATATCATATATGTTTCTTAAAACTATCCTTAATACAATCCATGTAAAGCGTGAATGAATCACATCGCTTCCCAAGGCAGTAGTCTGTCGTACACACGAGCGACGTTATTGTATTCCCAAAAACTAGAAATCATAATGTTATTTTGTATTATATTAATTATAAAATCATAAAACATCATAAATATCATAAATATCATATATAAATATTATTATCATTATTATTCTCAACCCTGATAGGTAGTAACGGAAAAATAAAAAACATTTTTTCGCGAGGTAGCCTCTGATACATACAAATGATGATTTTATAACCCATAGGATGGATGGGTGTTATTTTTTAGTATATAATCATAACAAAAAACATCAAATAATATTATTTATATTGATATTATTAAATAATAATGATGTAAAAATAATTAAAGGAGGTGGATATAGAAATAAAATAAAAATTCTTTTAAAAAAATATTACCACTTCTTTAGGTATCCTGGTTAGGTTTTCACTAATTCCCTCATAAGTGGGATTTACTTCTCATATAATAATTAAAGGATGAGTTTAGTGATATTGGGTAGCTATTTGGTTAGTTAGTTTCCAATAAAAATTGGTTTTAATGTTTGAATAGAGGAGGAGAGGGTGGATATTTATTAGTGGGGTGAGTGGAGAACTTGTAAATTTTTAAGAGTGAATTCCAACCAATTTTTTATAGTGTAAATTGGATAAAATAATGCACAAAAATTTATTCATTTATAGATAAGGTCAAAAAAATTCATAAAATGTGTTATAAATGTTTCTAGGTTGTTTTTTAGCATCCTGTTACCGATCTGACAGGTTGATCTTTAACCTTATTCTGGTTTTTCCTTTTCATTAACTGGGTAGGGTTGATAATGAATGGGGAGGATACCTATAATGGTGAAGTCATATATTTTTTGGCTTCTCATACTTAACAAACTTTTTTGGAATTATTTTGGAGTGTTACACACCATGTAACTAGGTTGCACGACGTGTAAGGATTTCTAGAGGCATGTCGTGAAAGGCTTTACACTATTAAGGTTACATGTCATGACTTTCCTTTACACATCGTGATTAATTTAATGGATTTTTTTTAACTCCAAGGGAGATTTTTTTCAGAGTTTTCAAATATTAACTATTTCAATATGTGAAATTGTATTACACATTGTGAAATAACCGTATTATGTTTTTTAAAAGGGCATCATGAATGAGATCTTTCCATTACTCCACTCTAATTTCAACTCCCTTGACCCAAAGCCTTCCCTAGATGATCTTGAAGCTCTCCAACCCTTATGGATCCATTTTTTCAGTGTTTTATCATCATTGCGCTAGTGGTTTCATTCCTGGGTAAGCTTTCTCCCTCATTCTACATCTATCTCTATTTCTACTCCTTTGAGATTTAAATAGATTATCTTGATAGTGATGGATATATGCTCTATGGTGTTGGATATCACTTCTAATATGGGTTTCAAGGTTTTATCTACATTCATTCTCATTGATGTGTGTCATTACGAGTGTTGTGTTTTGGGAAAGGGTTGGTGGTTTCATCCTTATTAGCAGAATTTGTTAACCTTGAATTTCTTGATTTATTTCAATTTTTGATTTAAATTAAATTGATCAAACTTTCTTTCAATTGATTTATTAAAAATACAATTCCAATGAATTGGGATATCTGAAATGGTTTTGGCATGGAACTTGGGAAAAACCCCCAAATCCATTGGATTGGGGTTTTTTAGGAAGTTTTTTTATTTAAATTGATGGAAATGATTTCAATTAAAATTTCGAATTTAATTGTGGATATAAATTTCAAAAATTAATGGGATTGGTTTTGAATAGATGCCAAACTCATGAAAATGGCATAAAAAGATTTGATAGAAACCCAGTTGTTTTATCTTGTGAAATAGACATGTTTTCAATTAAAATCTATTTTTATTTTAAATGTAAAATATGCATTTGGAATGGGAGGAATGGGATTTAATTGTATTCTAAGCAATCTTAAAATAAATTTTTCATCATTGATTGTGTAAGAGTGCATGAAATCCTTGGGTATTTGGTGAGTTATTTGGACACACTCTAGGTTATTACAACACTCTAAAACATTCATATAGCAGGTCACATCCCCAATCAAATGGTGACGAGATGACTTTGGCCAGTGTTAGGGGGATGTGTGTATACACATATTTTTGAGATCACATAGAGAGTGCAGACTCATATAGCTAGAAATAAAATCATACCTATTTGGAAGATTACCATGTTTCAATCTTGTTTTATATTTGATATATAAATGTATTCCAATGTGGTTTGAACTAATTTACATGCCTTATGAATTTATATAAACTATTTTATATAAAAAAATATTATTTAAACTATTGTTTTAGAAATATTCCGTCACTTGTAATGTAAATCATGTACTTAAAGTATTTTTCCATTACTTGAATTGTATAGCAAGACTTGATTAAATAAGCTTTGAAATTCCAAACCCGTTCATTTTAAAATTGAAAGCATTCATTTGGTTAATAACTTATTGGAATCTGTTATGGAATCCTTGGTGAGACCCTACTGGGATTTTTAGCCCACACCCTAATTTTTCCTTCAGGTGTTTGTAGACTTTCTCCTTCTATGTCTAAGTAAGGGAAAAGGATCTCTTAGTGGTGGATCCATATATTGAGCTTTGGACTTGGTGAGTTGTGTCCTTAGGGACTGGGGCTGTTTTCCTATTTTTGTACTGGGTTGTAGTACTTTGGGCTTTTTTATGCATACTTTCTTGAAGTCAATATGCATTTGTGAAATCTTCCTGGACTTAGAAGGTAGATTCAATTGAGTGACTTCCCACATATCAACTCAATGAACATAAATTCACCAGGTTTGGTTAAGGAAAGGATTCTTGTGGATTATTTATAGTCTTTCCCCAATTGTGATTTGGATAGAGTGAAATCCAAATCTCATGGTTCAATCTATTGGAAATAATTCTCCTTTTTTCTTAGTTTGAGTATAAGTCTATTGTCTTTCTTGTTGTCTGCTAATGTTGTGTAGCATCATTTATCTAATAAGATGTGAAAATCAAATCCAGGAGGATGCCGCTACTGAACTATAGTAATATAATCCTCTAGTGGGTCCAAATATAGTTTACGTGATTGTGCGAACTATCCATGCTTTGGGATAGGCACCGGCTTCAATTCCCATTCAGGATCCAGTGTGGATCCTCATGTGGATGATCTGTGAAATTGTTCTCAAGAGTTCCTTCACCAGAATCCACCAGTTATCAAATGATACACTGATCCTCAGAATGTTGAGGAATGGTTGGGAAAGATAGAACTTCTACTTGAGTTCTTGGAGACAACGGATGAGATCTAGGTGAAGTGTTCCACCTTCATGCTGAAATGACCAAGTAAGATATGGTGGGAAATGATAGTGAGGGTGAATAAACATGATTTATTAGAGTGGATGGATTTAAAGGTTCCTTTCACTAAGTATTTATATATAAATTCAATGGTTTTGGTCAAGGATGTGTATTTTTACAATCTTGAACAGGCCCACATAACCATGACTAGGTATTCAAATCGCTTTGTTGAACACGTGAATTTTTCACCTAAGATTGTTTCTAATGAGAGGATAAAGGCTCAACAGTTTGATTTGGGACTTTGATTAGATATCCATTATCAGGTTTTCTTTCTAAATATATCTACTTATGTTAATGTAACAGATAAGGATATTATGGTCGAGATGGACTTGGCTGTCAAGTCCAGATTGTTAGGAGTTACTTTTTCTCAAAGTGGAACTGTCAATTCCTTAAAGGGAACGTGGAATCGTGATGATCATCATGGAACTTCTCGATGTCATGGTCATACTAGACCTCCTAAAACACCAAGGGGAATTCCATTTATTTTGTATTAGTGTGGAAAGATCATAAACTCTAAGAGGATTTGAACTAAGTTACCCAAGAACTATAGCTCCTGTGAATATTCAGAGCACTTACAGTGATTCTTGAATAACTTTTATACTCAACATAGTGAAATAAGATCATCAACCCATCCTAAAACTAAGGGGTAATAAGATGATTCATGTATAAAACAGTTTCAACCACATACATATGAAATGAAGAAACTTCACGTAGTGGAGGATTATCCAAAGGAAATAGACACGAGTCCAGCCAATGTTAGTGGTACAACTACTATAGCTTCGTCATTAGTGATTACTCTATTTGATACTGGTTCATCTCACTTGTTTATTTAAAACTATATTTTTAATCTTATAAATCATCCTATGGATCTTTTATCTTTTTCAATAGATATTAATACACCCCTAGTAAGGAATAGAGAGTGGGGTCTCCATAGTCCTTCTTGTTTCTTCTCTCTATTATATGTTGATATTTCTCAGAGTTATCTGGTTGTCGACATGAAAACTATTAACGTCATTTTTGGAATGGATTGGTTCATTGACAATAAATTTCAGATTGATTTTTATCTTCGACGGGTCTACTTTACTACACCCAGTGGTGTGTCTCTTTAATTTCAAGGAGAATGGGACCCAAGGTCTAGTAGGTTTGAACCTTATTATCTCAATATGGGTAAATTAATATCAGTGTTTTATTTTGATCTAGAGTAAGAATCTTTGAGTTTTAATCTCCATACAATTTTCATCGAGTTTCCCAACATGTTCCTTTCGAATTCTCTAATTTACCACTGGTAAGGGATATCGAGTTTTCCAGTGACATAATTCATGGTACTCAACCAGTTTTTATTCCCCCTTGCTAAATGGATCCAGCTGAAATGAAAGAGTTGAAGTCCCAATTGGATGATCTTCTTGAGAAATTATTTAAACACCTAGGTGTGTCTCCGTGAATGGTCTCAGTTCTCTTCTCTAATAAATATGATGATTCCATTCACTTATGTGTTGACTAACGGAATCTCAATAAAGTTACGGTAAATAACAAGTATTTTTTTGTCATGTATTGATGATTTTTTTTTTGATCATTTGAAAGGGGTGAAGTGGTTTTCAAAGATTGAACTTCAATCTAGTTACCATCAGCTAAAAATAAAAGAATCTAACATTTAGAAAACTTCTCTTTAGATCAGGTATGGTCATTATTTGTGACCACCTGATCATTTATGAATGAAATACCCTTTATTTTAATGTCTAATGGAAATATAAAACACATGCACTCTTTTTTTATTAATGGGTTTAAATGACCATTAAGTATCATTACCTTTGATAATATAGACATTGACCATTGATCACATTACTTATATAAATATAAGGTTTTTTAAAAATTATTTTGACATAAACAAAGGAGAGGATGGACTCATCCAGTAGACTCGGGTTGTACAAATCCCATTTGTTGGAGCATATAAAGAAGGTAGCGTAACTAGGCTTCTCTCTTGACCAAGTCAAAGTTGAGCTTCAACATGTTAAGCTTTAACAGAATCTTCTATGGTAGATGTTAAAATTAATATATACGACCACCCGACCGATGTTATCTCAGTTTCCCCAGGAGTCTTTCACCATCGCACACCATACCCTTAGGTATTATGCAGGTGTTATAGGGGGTTATGTAATAATGTATTAGTTACTTATTGTATAATCCATTATTTTATAAATAAATGTCTTATTCCATCAATTCCTTTATATGAATAGTATTTCTTTAAGAATTGATGAATTTGATAAATTGATTTTTCAGGTAAAAATTGTACTTTTGATAAAAATATACATTATTATATTAAACTAATGTATCTATTAATAATATTATAAAAAAATTCTTATAAATTATGACTATATCAGTTCCTTATCTGTAAATGATTATGTAATCGGTTTTATAGGAGTTATATTTTTATACGATAAAACAGAAAGTGTATATTTTAAGGAAATGATGAATTTTTTAAAAAATTAATATTTTAATAAAATATTATTATCAATTTAAATTTATTAATAATAAATGATTATATAATTTTTATTAATTCAAATGTAATTTTTATTAAGGTTTGAAAACTATTTTTGTCAAAACCTGTGAATTTTCAATAAATGTCAGTTTTCATTTTAAATTTAAAAATTAACATATTTAGAAAATTATTTAGATAAAAATGAATATTATTTTTGGAATCAGGATGTTGAAATTAACCAATGGTGTATTTTCCATAATTTTCTGAGATTGTAGATTTTTTGGGTAAACATTTATTACCATGTAAATAAAATATGTGTATTATGACATCATAATGACCCCAAAATGATGTAATAAATACTATAATGGGTATTATCAGACCAATATATGTTTTCCCATTAAAATAGTGTGATTTTAGATTTGTTTTAGATATTTTATAAAGCCTTAGTGAATCCCCCAAAATGTATGATATATTTTATGATTTTAACTTCATTTCCTTGAGAGTGTGACTCACGTCCACATAAGAAAGGGAAATATTTTAATATATTTGTCCATTTTACTTATAAAATAATGATTTAAACAAATATTTGGAAAAAAAAGGGAAAAAATAATGTGAATGTTTGTGGTTTTGAATATTTATTTATATAGATTCCAAAACATAAGTTTCTGAAATATTAAAGAATTCCCCTCTCATTTCCTATATAAACCCACCCATGATCCCACTTCTCATCACTCAAAATACTGGGAGCATATCCCTACTCTAAAATACCCTCTCTAGAATCATCTCAATTTGCCTCAAGCTCTCAATAATCCCCTCTTTAATATTTTGAAGTCACACACTCAACTAAGAGATCCTTACATTCCTTCCTTTCCCATTTTTATCCAAGTTTCCTTATGTTGTTATACCCTTTTATTTTCAATTAAAAATGTTGGGGTATGATTTTGAACCTCCCCCAAACATCCCTCCTTATTTTTGAATGATGATAGACCCCTTTATCTCTCATTAATTCCTTCCATGTACACCTATTACCAGGCTGAAAGTTTGTAATGGATTTCTCTCTTCTTATTTCCATTCAAGCATTTCTTCTATATTATCTATATAAATTCCATTTCATATGTTTGGATATCATTTTCCCTGATGAACTTACTATGTATTTCATGTATAAATGATTATATATCCATTTCTCTCTCATCAACCCAATTTATGAATTTTCATATGATGTTATTATGTGGCCGAAATTGCACCACGATTTTCCAAGCCAAAATCATCGTGTAGTGAATACCATACCCATTTCTCTATCAAGTGTATTCACCTTTATGAACTTATAATTATTTAATGGTACTTATATTTATGTATTAAACATTATTTTATCATGGAATAAATGATGATGTTTAATGAATCCATTATATATGATCTATGTGGCACACTTAAGCATGAGATTGAAATGATTATGAAGGGTGTGCCCTGATAGTGATCCAATGCATTAGGTAATGTTTACTATCATGATACACCATGTTCAATAATGTTTTACTCTTGATAATTCATGTTCAATGAGGCTTTAATAATGCTAAGACATCTGCAATGAGCCTTGTCTCATGCTAACATCATGTTGTATATTGTTTCCATATTTCCATGTTATGATAATCATGTTATATCATGCCTTTATGTTCATGTTTCTCTTATGCTCAATTGATAGGAATATTGTCTAACATGTATTTTATTCTTCATTTTATGCCTTGATTTCTCCCTTACTGGGCTTTATGGCTCACCCTTTTCTTATGTATGTCCTCAGGTTATCTCATGCATTGCTATGTACGAAGGAATGTTATGGTTGTGTAAAATAATTTTTCAATAAAGATATTGTATTTTATATATTAAATTGTCATGTAATGTTCTTAATACCAAAAAACACTAGACCTATTGATCTTTTGGGTTGTATTAAGTTCATGTTTTTGTAATAAATCATCTTTAATTGTGTAATAAAGTGTAAGGTTGTAATTATTGGTATCAAAGGATAGTTTTATTTATTTTTGGGATTAGGGTTATAAAACTATAGTGAAAGACTTAGAGATAAGACTACGTATAAGAATATAATCCCAAAATTTTTGTGAGTACAGAGTAAGTGGTTTTATCAACAAAATATATCCATGTTAGGATACAAATAAGTAGAGTTGGATGAGGCATAGATGTATTTAGGTGTAAAACCTGAAAACACTGCTTTGAGCTAGACTCTAATGGGAACTGGTGCATGACAGCAGGCCATTCTGCACTCTTGGTTCGACACTCCCATGGGATATTCTTTGGTAAATTCATAATCTTAGTATGAACCATTTTTAACTAAAAACAATTCCCCTAAGAATATATTTTAGGAAGTAGATCATGGATAACTTTGATCGAAGACTATAAATTCATAAGTTAAGGAGATAAATATAATTTATAAGTTATCCCTTTAATGTCATTGTATTCCCCTTTATGTGTTTAACTATTTAAGATACTCATCCCTAAGTCTATATTGGAAAAATATAGAACCAGAATTTAAAATTAAAAGGTAGGTTTATCATCCATATTTCTAATCATTCTTTTATTTCCTGAAAGTTTAGTAGAAAAATCCAAACACTAGCAAAAATAAAGGAAGTAGAGATGTTGGTGAGAACGATAAATGGTGAAATTATTTCATCCAGGGAATATAACTCATCCCTTATCAAAATTTGTGAATTAAACTTCCCTTAAAACCTCTTCATACATCCTCTGGTGTAATTTGATGAAATTATTGGCATGTATTGTCTTTCACTATATAGATCCAACATAAATTTCCATGATAGGGAAATCACTTTCCATATAGAGAATCGGCCCCTAATTTTGTATGAGTGAAAGGATGAGGATGAATATTATTTAGCACCATCATCTCAAGAATAGATATTACTACCCTATGAGCACATGTATCTTTCTTAGATGATTAATTCTAAGGAAGTAACCATCCTCAAAGACATGCCTATTGTGAGGGAATTTACTGATGTGTTTCTTGAGGAATTTTATGGTCTTCCTCGGAGAAGGGATGTCAAATTACCAATTTATCTCATACCTGTGATATTTCCAATATACAAGAATCCGTATAGAATGGCTGTTGTAGGGCTTGAG
Organism: Viscum album; assembly: GCA_963277665.1. NCBI lineage: Eukaryota > Viridiplantae > Streptophyta > Magnoliopsida > Santalales > Viscaceae > Viscum > Viscum album. The sequence goes on from CAUJRU010000220.1 coordinate 665,226, forward strand.
GATCTAAGGAAACAACTACATGAGAATCTAGATAAAGGGTTAATACTCCCAAGTGCTTCACCATGGGGTACACCAGTCCTCTTCTTCATGAAGAATGATGGGTCAATGCGCCATTGAATTGATTATAATTAGCTCAAAAAGATCACGATAAAGAACAAGTATCATTTTCCATGAATTGATGACTTGTTTGATCAGCTAAATGGATCACAATACTTCTCTAAGGTGGATCTGCAGTTGGGATATTACCAAGTAAGGGTGAAGAAGGATGATATCCCCAAGATTGCTTTTCGTATATGGTACTAGCACTATGAATTCAAAGTAATTCCTATTAGACTCACTAATGATTCGTTAATCTTCATGGACTTGATGAATATATTCTTTAGTGATTACCTCAACAAATTTTTGGTAGTCTTTATAGATGATATTCTAATATACTAAAAAACCAAGGAGGAAGATGTGGAGCATCTATGAACTGTACTAGTTACCCAATCAAACGATAATCTCTATGAAAAGTATAGTAAGTGTGAGTTCTGGTTGAAGGAAGTCTCATTACAGGGGTATATCATCACAATAAATGGGATATCTATGGATAACTCCAATAAAAATGCAATTTAGGGACGGTCAAGGCCAAAATATATGATAGATATTCATAGCATCCTTGGGTTAGCTGGATATTATCTCTGATTTGTGATAAATTTCTCACAATTATCAAACCCTCTTACCAAGATAACTCGGAAGGGAGTCATGTTTTCCTAGAATGATGAATGTGAAGAGAGCTTCAAGGAGTTGTAAAGTAGGTTTATCACTGAGTCACTACTCACTACCCACAAGTGGAGAACTTTTTGTGGTATTTAGTGACTCTTTAAAGTAGGGCATGTGTTTTTTGTTGATGGAAAAATAAAAAATTCATTGCATATGCTTCAAAGAAATTTAAATTTCCTGAGAATAACTATCAAACACATGATCTGGAGTTGGATAAATTAATCTTCACTTTGAAATTTTAGTGACATTACCTCTTTGGGGAGAAGTGTGAAATATATATGGATCACAGAAGCCTCAAGTATATATTCACACAAAAAGAGTTCAATATGTTCCAAAAAAGATGGTTAGTATAAGGAACCAACCTTAAAACATTACATAATATCTAATTAAATGAATTAATTCACACTGAGGATCTTTTCAGGTTTAGAGTTTTAAAGAATTAGGACATAACTATTACATCTCAAAAGATTACAAAGTAAAAACTTCTACTCAGTTTCCATTTTTTTCATAAAATAAAAACTCTTGAAAAAAAGATTCATGTCTAGTTCCATGTTTTAGACAGCATGACTTTTCCTTGATCTCATCCTTGACCCTATTCATCTTTAAGTCCTGTGAATATATTTCAAAACTTGGGATGAGCATAAAAAGCTCAGTAAGGGTTATAAAACAAAGAAAGAAAACATTAGTTCATAAATACATACAAAACATAAACTCTTTTACTTACCTCATTAAATCATAAGATTTATGAAAAACACATAGAAATCATAAATCATAAAGGTAACTTGTGGCATTCATATCATACTTACATTGTAGCTATCACAGCTACGTAGGGAGTTGTAATTGGAATACCCATCAAAGTATATTCCCTAAATATAGTAAGAGAAACATTCAAGTTTACCTCCTCCATGTTACCCAATGCATTTAAGAGCTATCTTCGTCTCACCCACCCTAGGTTTATCACAGAACCACCCGTATATGTATATAATGCCCAAGAACTATAACAGGATCATAACACATAACATAAGAATAAAGGAAAGATAAAATTCCCACATTGCAATAACAATATAACATTTCAATATATTAACGTATCAAAACCATTATCAAAACCATTTCAAATACCAAAAATACATAAAATATTATATGGTATTTATTTTTCTTTTAAAAACATTACGGCTTGTTATGGAAGCCAAAGATCAAATAATACTCGCGGCAGCGGAAAGGTCATTGTCACCGCTTACGTTAAAAATAATTTTTTTTCTTTTAGTAAAATGCTTCTTAGAAAAAGATTCCCTTTGAATTAAAAAAAAATCAAATTTGTTTATACAGCATATAAAATAAAGTCATGTATTAGAACAAAATATTCCTCAATAAAAGGAGATTGAAATGAAGTCCCTTACCTCATGTCCGACTTGACTCGATCATTCTTTAATATCCTGAATAATAAATTAAAGTTAATTTCTACCTGATTAAGAACATTTTTCAAGTTTATTATTCCTTTTATATTACTTATTACCATGTTATAAATATTATGTAATCATTTATGTTAATAATGTCTCTTCTGTCGATATTTGGTACTTTAGTCAAAAATGAACATCTTATATTTACAAGTTGTCCATGTGGTCAATAGTCCGTTATATCCAGAATGATATTAATTATTTAGATATAATATATATCATATATATCCAGTATATATATATATATTTATAATATTACATATCATTTTGAGGTAAGAAATGCAATGCACCATTCATGGAGACGGTAAGTCGTACGTACACATGAACGCTACTTTCATTTCAATTTCTTATTTTAATGGAATGAAAACATAATGATACATAGTTATATTAAAATTACAGTATAATATAATATATAATATCATTAACTTCATCCTTTATACATCTCATATATGGTATTAACGAGTCATATCACTTTGAGGGGGCGATAGTCCGTACTTCCTAAATGAAATTATCGTGTTTACCCATAATGGAAACCATAAAGGTATGATATAAAAGAAAAATAAAAAATCATAAAGAAAACATAAACATAATAAATATCATATATAAATATAGTTCCATCTTAATGGCCACCATGATTTGCAGTAGGAGATAATCGAACAATCATCATCTCGTGAGGCGTTAGTTTTCCATCCACAGAAACAATATGTTCTTCACCCATTAGATGGAGGTGTGTGTAAGTGTAGTTATAATACATATCATAAAAACATCCTATTATATTTAGGATACAGTTTTTGTTATAAAATAAAGTAATAAAAATAGTTTTGGGGTTGTATAAATAAAATAAAATAAAAGAAGTTAAGAGAAACTGTTACCTTTAATTTGGGTAACTCCCATTGTTTTGAACCAAAATGACTTCTTGAAGTGTCTTATTACTAAGGTAAGTCTTCTAGGAGGAGTATAGGGATATTGAGAGCTTATTTGGGAATGGTTTGGAAGAGACAAAAGGCTTTATAGGTGTGAGTAATTGGTTAGAAGTTAGGGTTTTTTATAAGGGGGAGGAGGGGCTCTTTCGGAAAGTGTGATAATATTTTTTTTATATATAATGATATTTGGTTTCTAAAGGTCCAAAACTCATTAAGGTAGAATATAATATGACTCATGGTAGAAATAAATTCATAAAATAAGAATTTTATAGGTTTTTGATGTTATTTTAATATTTATAATCTTGTTTATTTAAATCATTTATTAATGAGGTAAACACTGCATTATTATTATGTCATAAATAATTTAATTTATTGGATGTATAAAATTTATAAAAAAATACCATGATTTAGGAAATATTATTATATTTCCAATTAATATTTATAGTCTAAAATATAATTTATATAACACCATGTAAAAATTAATTTAGAAAGAGATATTTGTTTATGTCATTTTTTCCTTTACATTAAGTAAATTATAATAAAGTGCCATTATCATTCATAAGTGGCTCCATGGGGTCGCAAAATTGACCCAAGGATACCCATGTTCGGACATTACTCATCCAATAAGGTTAGGAAAAGTGTTAATGTAATTTTTAATTATTATAATTTTTTTATCATGAATTACCCTATTTACCTTTAACTGTGGTAAATAAAAGTCAAAAGTTATTATTCACCAAAAATTATTTTCATCTTATTGAACCAAATTTTACTTAATAATAACAACCATGTTTGTTTTATTTTCTAAATTCAATTCATAGAAGTGGTAAATTTTCATTTAAATGAAAAAGTCAGTTTTTTAACTACTAAGTGGTTTCACTATTCATCAAAAATTGACGTTTTTCATAAAACTGCCACAAATTCAGCCAAAGATATATTTGATATTCTGAATTCAAAAATAATTTCTATTTTACAAAATTCAAAACACAGAAATGGAAGAAATTAATTTAAAATTAATTCCCACTGTCAAAACAAAAGGCGTGTTTTTAAGAAACAATAACTATCAAAAGATTGATACTTGTTTATGTCCAATTTCAAAGTGAAATTATTTCCAATGACCAAAATTGGATTAAATGGTAAAAATATATTCTAATTACACGTTAAAACAAATTAAAAAGATAACCTAAAAATATAAATAAATTATATTAAAATTCATTTTTGAATTAAAATACAATATTTTTCACTATTCATTAAAAAAGTGAACTTTATCGGAAAAATTTCAAAAATTTACACAAAGTAAATTTTGATGTCCCCGTTATAAAGAAGGATTTTATTTAGTCAAATATAATGTATTAAAGTGACCAAAATATATTTAAATAGGTTTCTCCATTAAAAGGAGGTAAATCGACCTTTTAATGTAAATTATGCTTAAAATTAGATTCATTCACATTTTAAGCCTCTAACTTTTATTGGATAAATGTAGATACATTTAACAAACATGTATAATCATATTTTTGTTAGTTTTTTTCATTCCCACCAATACAATGGCTAAGAGTTAACAACCATTTAAAATAATAATATTATATTATTAGTGTGAAACATAAGATTTCAAAGAAACCCATTATTGCGTATCTGGTATGCCATCGAGCATATCAACCCCTTTAAAGTAAAGTTAATATTTAATTCACAAATATGAATAATTATAGAAAATGTATTATTCTTTATTTACCTGGGATGTTACAGTCAGAGCTTCTCAAAAACTATGACTACTCAATCCATTACCACCCTGGGAAAGTGAACAAGGTGGAAAATTCTCTAAGTAGAAAGGACCCAGCAATTCTATCATTTATAAGAAATGAAAAGGATCTAATCTTGTTAGATTTGATGAATATGTACATGGGATTCATAAATAATGGAATATCATCAATCCTTTCACAAATGATTGGTCAACTATCTCTTATGGAAAGGTTAATGGATGCTCAAAAGGATGATGTGGGAATTAAGAAGAAAGTGGAAGCTATTAGAAAAGGGAAATCCTCAGATTTAAATGTTAATGAAGAATGAATTGTGAGATTTTGGTCAAGAATATGTGTTCCATCAAATCCGAATTTAAATAAAGAACTTTTGTATGATGCACATTGTTCGAATTTCTTTATTAACCAAAGAAACACAATGATGTATCAAGATCTTCAGTAGCATTAATGGTGGGATATCATGAAGATGAAGATTATTGAGTATACATCAAAGTGACCGGTATGTCAGTAAGTGAAGTCTAATAGGTAGAAGTCCTTGGGGATGATGCAACTATTACCCATACCAACATGGAAATAAGATAACATCACCATGGACTTCATCACCAGACATTCGAAGACATCCAAAGGAAACAATGCTATCTGGGTTTTTGTGGATCGTCTTACAATGACTAAACACTTCATTGTGATTTGATAGGATTTATCATTTTATCAACTAGCATGGATATACATCATAGAAGTGGTAAGGATTCATGGAGTACCAATATCGATTGTATCTGATCGAAATGCTAGATTCACCTCTAACTTCTAGAATAGTCTCTAACATGATCGAAAAACTAAGCTAAACTTCAGTATGGATTATCATCATCAAACTAAAGGAAAATATGAATGGAATATCCAGACACTTCAAGACATGTTGAGAGATTTCTCAACGGACTTCAAAGGTGGATGGGACCAACATCTTTCTTTGGTGGAGTTCCCTTAAAACCATAGTTTCCACTCTATCATAAAAATGACTCCTTATGAAGCCCTTTATGGGAAGTGGTTTAGAACACTGGCATGTTGGGATGATGTTGGGGAGAGAAAACTTCTAGGTCCATAAATGGTTGAAAAATTGTAGAGAAAGTTAAGACCATCCAGTTGCACATAAAAGTTTCTCAGAGTAGACAAAGGAGCTATATTGACAACCGTCAACGAGACATAAAGTTTGATATTGGAGATATGGTTTTCCTTCACATATCTCTATGGAAGAGAGTGATGAGATTTGGAAAGAAGTTAATTATTATTCCAAGGTACATCATCCCTTTTGAGATCCTTGATCGCATTAGAGAAGTGTCATATCGACTAGCACTCCCACCGAACATTTCTCAAGTACATGATGTATTCCATATATCACTCTTGAGGAAGTACATACCTGAACCCTCACATGTACTCAATACAGAGGTGTTACCATTGAATAATGACCTCTTTTATGAAGAGAAACTGATGAAGATATTAGATTATAGAGAATAATTTCTATGAAATAAGATGATTCCCCTCACTAAGCTATTGTGGAGAAACCATAAGTTTTAAGAAGAAACATGGGAACTTAAAGAAGTTAGGTGGCAGATTTACCCTCATCAGTTTTAGTGTGGGAAAAGAAAATTTTGATGGAGAAATTTCTTAAGGGATGAATGTTTTAATGACCTATTCATTTATGAATAAAATTCCATTTCTTTTAATGTCTTATGGATATAACAAATAAATGGAGACTTTTTTTATTATTGGGTTTAAATGACCATTAAGTATCGTTAGCATGGATAATATAGTTGTTGAATAGTGATCACATGACTTATATAAATATAATGCTTTTTAAAAATCCTATTAACATAGAAAAAGGAGGGGATTTCCTCATCTACTAGACTTGGGCCTTATAATACTCATATTTTGGAGCTCGGAAAGAAGGTAGAGTCACTGGGCTTCAATCCTGACCATGCCAAATCCAATATTTGACACGTTAAGCTTGAATGGAATTTCCTACAGGAGAAGTTAATGTTAATAGAGATTACCACCCAAGTGATGTTATTTAAGCCACCCTAAGAGTATGTCACCATTGAACACCTTACCCTTAGGTCTCATGTGGGTGTTATATGGGGTAATGTAATAAGGTATTAGTAACTTATTATGTAATCCATTTTTTATAAATAAAAGTTTTATTCTATTAAATCCTTTATAGGAAAAGTATTTCTTTAAAAATGATGAATTTGATAAATTTATTTTTTGGGTAAAAATAGTACTTTTGAGAAATATATACAATATTATATTAAAATAAGGTTTTTATTAGTAATATTATAAAAAAAATCATATAAATGATGATTATATCAGTTCCTTATCTGTAAATGATTGGGTAATCAGTTTTATAAGAGTTATATTTTTATACGATAAAACAGAAAGTATATATTTTAAGGAATTAATGAATTTTTGAAATAATTAATATTTTAATAAAATATTATTATCAAATTACTTTTATGAATAATAAATGAGTATATGATTTTTATGTAGTCAAATGTAATTTTTACTAAGCTTTGAAAACTATGTTTGTCAAAACCCGTGAATTTTAAATAAATATAGGTTTTCATTTTAAAAGTGAAAATTCACATATTTATAAAAAAAATAGATAAAATTAATATTATTTTCATAATCAGGACATTGAAATTATACAACAATGAATTTTTCATAATTTTCTGAGACTGTCAATTTTTTTGGCAAAAAATAATTACCATATAAGTAATATATATGTTTTATGACATCATAATGGGCCAAAAAAAATTAATAAATACTATAATGGGTATTATTGGCCTAATATATGTTTTCCAATTAAAATAATGTAATTTTAGGTTTGTTTTAATTATTTTATAAATTTTTAGTGAATCCTCCAAAATGTATAATATATTTTATGATTTTAAATTCATTTCCTTGCGAGTGTGACTCACCTCCACATAAGAAAGAGAAATATTTTAATATTTTCCACCATTTTCTTATTAAAATAATGTTTTCCACTCCTCTTTATAAAAACCATGGGCAAAAACCATAGTAATATTTGTGTTTTTTAATATATAATTATATAGATTCCAAAACCTAAGTTTGTGAAATATTAAAAAATTCCCCTCTCATTTCCTATATAAACCCACAAAATATCACACTTGTATTCACTAAAAATACTTTGAGCATTTCCCTACTCTTACCTCTCCTATCTATAATCGCCCCAAGGCACCCCAATCTCTCAATAGTCACCTCTTTAAGCTTTTAAAGTCACACACTCAAGTAAAGGATCTTTACATTCCTTCTTCATTTTTATCCAAGTTTCCTTATGTTGTTATACCCTTTTATATTAAATTATAAATGATGGGGTTTGATTTCAAAACTCCCTCATACTTCCATACTTATGTTTGAATAATGATAGACCACTTTCTCTTTCATTAAGGTCTTCCAGGTTCACCTGTTACCATGCCAGAATTCTATAAGGGGTTTCTCTCTTCATATTTCCATTCAAGAATTTCTTCTATATTATATATCTAAATTCCATTTCATATGTTGGGATATTATGTTCTATGATTAACTTAATGTCTATTTCATGTATAAATGTTGATATACCCCTTTCTCTTTCATAAACCCAAATTATTAATTTCCATATGATGCAGTTATGCTGCTGAAATTGCACTGCGGTTTTCCAAGCCAAAATCATCATGTAGTGAATAGAATTCCCATTTCTCTATCAAGGGTATTCACCTTTATGAACATATAATTATTTAATGGTACTTAGATTTATATATTAAACATTATTTTATCATGGAATAAATTATTATGTTGAATTAATCCATGTTATATGATCTATGTGGCACACTTAAGCATGAGATTGAAATGATTACGAAGGGTGTGCCCTTATAGCACTCTAATGAATTGGGTAATGTTTAGTATCATGATGTTCCATGTGAAATTAGGGTTTACTCATGATAATTAATGTGTAATTAGGGTTTAATCATGCTAATCCATGTGCAATGGGCCTTGGCTCATGCTAATATCATGTTGTATGTTGTTGCCACATTTTCATGTTATGATAATCATGTTATATCATGCCTTTGTGTTCATGTTTCTCTTATAATGCATTGATATGTATATTTCCTAACTTGTATTGTATTCTTTATGTTATTCCTTGTTTACTCCCTTACCAGGATTTATATATCACCCTTTTCTTATTTATATCCTCAGGTTATCCCATGCAATGATATGTATGAAGGAATGTTGTGGTCATGTAAAAGAGGATTTCATTAAAGATGTTGTATTTTATGTCTTAAGTTGTCTTATAATGTTCCTAATCCCTAGATACACTAGAAATATCAATATTTTTGGTTGTATTAAGTGAAATTTTATGTAATAAATCATGTTTAAGTGTGTCATAAACAGAAGGGTTATTATATTATGAGTACCTTGTTATGCCCTTAGTCTGAAAAATGATCCTTCAGATTTCATGGATCTGATGAAGATGATTTCCAATGAATATATATATTCCATTATGGTAGTATTTGTAGAATACATCCTTTTTTACTCTAAATCTTATGAGGATCATGTGCATTATCGGATAATAGTTCTGAGTGTGTTGAAAAATCATATAATTTATGCAAATATTTCAAAGATTGATTTATGGATTTCAAAAAGTGAAATTCTTGGGAAACGTGGTGTTTGAACAGGTTATATCAGTTGATCTTGAAAATTTGAAGTCTGTTATGACTTGGGAGAAAACAGGTAATGTCTTTAAGATTTGGATCCTCCTGGGCTTAGTGGGATATTATTGTCGGTTTGTGAAGTATTTATCACTGTTGGATTCTCCAATGACTACTCAGACTCAGAAGGGGTTGAATTTTTCTTATAATGAAAAATATCAGAGTTATTTTGTTGAACTGAAATGTCTTTTGAAAACTATGTCAGTGTTGACTCTTCTAGAGGTTGGGCAGGGCTATATGGTCTTTTTTGATGCACTAGGTTCAGGCTTCGGTTGTGTTCTTATGCAGGATGATTGTGTAGTATCTTATAGATCTTGTCAGCTTAAGAAACATGAGAAGAATTATCCTACACATGACCTTGAACTTATAGTTATGATGCACGCACTTAAAATTTGGAAACACATCCTTTTCGAAGAATGTTTTACTGTGTATTCAGACCACAAAATCTTGAGTTATATCTTATCTCAAAAATATTTGAATCTACATCGGAGTAATTGGGTGGAGTACCTGTATTCTTTCAACTTTGATATCACCTATACATCGGGGAAAGGGTGTGTTATTGTAGAAGTGTTGAGTAGGAAACATCTAACCTAGGTAGTGAAAGAATCTTCAGAAGAGTGGAATTTGATGGCTGTAATTGCACAGTTTCATATTGAAGTTTAAGAGAAACGGAATGAAGTTTATTTATCCAGTGTTCAGTTGACATTCACTATGGTCATGTTGATTCTTCAAGATCAAGAGAATGAAAATGAATTCTGTAGTGTTTAAGACTCTCTTTATTATGGGGAGATAGTTTCCCTGTTGTTTTTCTCTAAAGAGGGTGTTCTATGCTATCAAAATTTTTTCGTTGTGCCATTAGTGGCAAGAGAGGCTGTGATGGGAGATTTTCATATTTCCCAGTGTTTTGTACACCCATAAACCACTAATATGTTCAATGATATGCGGTGGAAATTCTGGTTTCTAGGTATGAGAAAAGGCATTGTTGAGATTGTCTTGTGTTTCTATACATGATAGTAGGTGAATATAGAGCATCAGGAAACTTTGTGTTTACTTCATCCACTTCCAGACCCTACATGTAAGTGGAATGAAATCTCTATGTAATTTTTGGTTGGGTTTTCTCTTACCTAGAAAATAAGACTATGATATGAGTTCTGATCAATAGGTTGACCAATTCTTCTTACTTCATACCCATTCATAATACTACCAAAGTTGAGGAGTTAGAAAATATCTATGTGAAAGAGATTGTTCATTTTCACAGAGATCCATCTGTTATAGGTTCTAATAGGGATCCTCGATTCACTTATCCCTTTTGGAGAGGCCTTCAAGAGGTATTGGGATCTTAGTACTGTTCGATCATGGCCTACCATCCATAGTAAGATGACCAAATAGAGAGATCTATATATATTCATGAGGATATTCTTCCTTCCTGTGTTCTTGAATTTGGTGGGGATTGGTATGATCATTTGGGGATGGTTGAGTTTTCTTATAACAATAGTTACTTGTCCATGGTCAGAATAGAACCTTTTACAGCCTTGTATGGCTGACCTTATAAATATTCATTGTGTTCGTTGGAGATTGGTGAATGTTTCTTGGTTGGACCATGTTTGGAGAAAGAGACGACAACAAATATTAGTTTAATCTATAAGATAATGTTGACAGCATAGATTTCATATATGTCTTATGTTTATCTTCATCGTAGACCTTTGAAGATATCAGTTTATAACTATTTGTTCTTAAAATTTTCACCCTATTTGGTTCATTGAAATCTTGAGAGGCAAGGGAAGATTGATCCTCATTTTGTGGGACACTACAAATTTTTTGAAAATGTGGGAAAAGTTTCATACCATTATGTACTTCCACTGTAGATTAAGTCAATACATAATGTATTCCATGTATCATAGCTGAGAAATTGTTAATCTGATCTATCTCATGTTTTTTATTAGAGTGACCTTGAGATTGAACCTAACTTATCTTTGACTAAGTGTCCAGTCATGATATTGTATTTGATGACCAAGGTACTTTGTGGGAGGATGATACCTTTGGTTCATGTGTTATGGAATCTTTTTTCTGATAATGATGAGACAGGGGAATATGAGGCACTTATGAGAGAGTAGTGGCCTCATCTTTTTATAATGGAATCTTCTTCATAGGCTTTTCGAGTATAGAATTTTTTTTATAGTGGGGAGTTTGTAACATCCCATTACCAATCTAACAAGTATGTATTTAAACTTTTCATTCTTTCTACTTTTCGTTGATCTGGGAAGGTTGATAATTAATTTTGAGGATACCTATAATGGTGAAGTTATATATTTTTTGGTTTCTTAGCTTTAACCAACTTTTTCTGCAGGATATAGAAGGGTTACACACCGTGTAACTAGGTTAAATTACATGTATGGATTTCTTGAGACATGTAATGAAATGCTTCATGCTATGCAGGTTACACATCATGAATAGACTTTACACACCGTGAGTCATTTAATGGAATTTTCATAATTTTAGGTGATTTGTTTTTCAGGGGTTTTGAATATTAATTATTTTATGATGTGAAGTTGTATTACACATCATGAAATACCCTGACTATGTTTCTTTATAAGGAATTATGAATAAGATATTTAATTTTCTCTTTTCCAATTTTAACTCCCATAACCCAAATCCATAACCAATAAATCTTAAAGTTCTGTAAGCCTTCGGGATCCATTTGTTCAGTGTTCGATCATCATTTCGTTTGCGGTGTGATTCTCGAGTAATATTTCGCCCTCTTTCTTTTTTTATCTCTCATTCTCCTCCTTTGTGATTTCAATAGATCATATTTATAATGATGGATCTATACTTTTTGGTGTTTTATATCATTAATAAGTTGGGTTTTTAGGTTTTATCCACCTTAATTCTCATTTATGGGTGTCGTTGTGAGTGTTGCATTTTGGGAAAAGGTAGGAGGTTCCATCCTCAAAAGGTAGGGTGTGTGTGTATATACATATTTTTAAGATAACTTATAGAGTGTGGAGTCCTATAGGCATAAATACTATCATACCTATTTGAAATATGAACATGTTTCTCTCTTGCTTTATATTTGAGATATAAATGTATGCTAATGTTGTTTGAACTACATTACATGACTTATTAATTTATATAAACTATTTTATATAAAAAATTATTTAATCCATTGTTTTAGAAATATTCCATCACTTTTAAAGAAAATCCTATGATTAAAGTAATTTTCCATCATTTTAATTGTATACCATGATTTGATTAAATATTCTTCAAAATACCAAAAATGGTCATTTTAAAAATGAAATCATTCCTTTGGCTAATCATTTTTTGGAATATGTTATGGACTTCTTGGTGAGATCCTACTAGTATTTTTAGCTCACACCATACTTCTTCCTTCGGGTGTTTGTATACTTTCTCTTTCTACGTTCGAGCAAGGTAAAAGGATCTCTTGGATATGGATCCAGCTATTGAGCTTTGGACTTGGGGAGTTGTGTACTTAGGGACTTAGGTTTTTTTCTTGATTTAGTACTTGGTTTTTAGTACTTTGGGATTTTATGCCTTTTTTTATTCTGGTACATTACTCCCATTGGATCTTCCTTTATTATGAATATTGTCTTATTTCTTTTTCTTTTGTTATGTGTGATGGAAAATTTGTTCCCACCTACATGTTGTATGATTATAGGTGATAGTCATTGACCCATGGGTATTGGGAATTCCTTTTAAGCGATATTAATGATGGATCAGTTACCATGTTTCTAGGTTACCTAGGCTGGTTTCTGACAATTTGGACCTTATTATTAATGTTTAGTAGTTTGGTAAAGTCATTTTTCTCTTAATCGTTGTAGTTAATTTTAACTGAATTCAATAGTCACTTTGGTTAAAAATTAATTTAGTATTATTATAAATTAGTAATTATTCTCAATCTAAATATGTAATCTATTTTTTTAAAATCAATACATAGAAGTTTAAAAATTCAATTTCATGTTAATCTCACATATGTGATGATAAAGAGGGTTTTTAAAGTGAAAATATTTAGAATTTTACAATTTTTATAAAATAATATTAAATATAAAAATTATTGAAATTACCTACATCTGATTAATAGATGAATATTTGATATATTTTTACTTTAAACCCAATTCAAAATATAATTTATAATTATTAACTATTTAGAGAAAATATTTTTCTCAATTAAAATCATACAATTTTCACTATTCATCAAAAAAAATTAAACTTCATAGAAAAATAACAAGAAATAACCATAAGATAATTTTGACATAAATAGTTTAAAAATTATGTTTATATTTAAATATAAAATATATAAAATGGTAACAATTTTTTAAAAATAATTTTTCTATTAAAATGTGGAAAACTGCAATTATAAAAGTTCAGTTTTTTATATGTAAAATTTGATTTGTTCATATCTTATGGCAATAAAATATATTAGATGACTTTAAAAAAAATATGTAATATATAATATATAAATTTCTTCAATATAATTCAATAATATTCATTAATTTAATTTATTAAAGATTAAATTCCTTTGGCACATAATAATAGTCTTTTATAAAAAAACATTTAACTCATATTCATTTGGTTTTTATATTAATTTCTAATTAATTGGTAACCAATTAATGCAACCATATATTTTCATATTTTAGTTAATCCTATTCATAACTACCCGTTTAATGTCTAGGGGATAATTTTCATTTTTAATAAAAATATTAATGTTATTCGGTAAAATTCAATCTAGCATGTGACAAAATCCATCGAAGAGACTTGTTGTTTCATGCAACATAAGATAACTCGGTATTACATTCATTTAAATCTATAGAATATATTAAATTTAATTAAAATAGTAAATATATTATAAAGTCATAGGAAGTTATATCCCTTTATATTATTGTTGTTGTGTGTCGTATATGCTTTAGAATATGGTATTCATATTATAAAACTTCAGGTTGTTGAATTCTCCCCACGTGAAATAAATTGAATCCTTGAAATTTAAACTTTTTATCAGTAATCTAGGGGTTAATATTTTAAAATACCATTTTTGGAAAACCAACATCCTAAAATAGTTAATTAAATATCCTCATAAAAATATAGAATGGTAACTAACAAGGATTTATTGAATAACACATTACTAGGATCCCATATATGAGAACACTATTGGAAATTGAAGAAATATACATAGAGGAAAAGTGTAAATATTTTAGGGAGTGATTGAGGTCATTGATCAAAAATAAGGGAATGATTAATGGATATTTTATAGGCTCAAAACATTAAATCTAATATGTGTGATATGTCATTGATTTCATCAGAAATAATGGTAATATTATAACATTTTATTTCAAGATATTTTTTCCTAATGTTGAGGAATTATTTTAATGCATAAGAATATAAGGAAATATACTTACTTGATTCATTTCTATTTCAAAATATAAATTTCAACCTTTGTTTGTTCTTCTATCTCTTACTCCATTAAATAAATATATATAAATAAATATTAATGTTTGAAGCACTAAAATTTACTTATAATGGATCATAGGATCCATAAAAGAGTGAATATCCATTTTGATTATCTCTAAGTATTTTCCAAAACCAATGTGATTAGAAAAAATTATCTAATAAAATAAATTAACCTCTAAAATCTCATATAATGTTCAACAAAAACCATTTTATAAATATTTTACCTCATGAAATTTCAAAATTATTAGGATCCCTAAATTTAGAAAGAAGGTTACAATATTTCCAAAATGAACATATCATTAATAAGTTCCAAGGTAGTTTGTACAATTAAATTTAAATTACCAATATTAGTTATCTATTTATCAAAACATAATTATCTCAATATCAGAAACATATTAATGGTTATATTTCCTTAAATCGTGTGTTTTCCATGAAGTTTAACTTATCACTGAATCCTTTTTTTTCATCAATACTAATAAACAAACGGTTTAAAATATATAATGAATATTACTATATTAAAATACTTATACATTTCATAATAACCATAATATCATTAATTAATATAATATTATAACAAAATTATTGAATCCAAATGCAAGAAAAATAATCATTTCACATCATTAGATGAAATAATAGAAACATGAGTTTGATCCTTTTCTTTTTATAGGGTATATTCCCTCAATGATTGGGGAATTCATTCATATAGTTCCCCATATTCATACAGTTGTTGCATTGAAAAATTCCAAATTTTTTATTTCCCTTGAAACCCTTATCATGGATAAATTTTTTCTACACTTTACATTGAATCATTTTTCTTTTAAGAATATACCATGTTGTTTCCTTCCAAAAGTATAAGATGTTGGTAAATCCTTCATCCCTTCATCCCTTTATCAACCTTTTTCAATTTTTACACTTCTCTTTCTTTTCTTCAAATATATAATAAATGGAATAGTATTTCACTATATTAATAAGAAATTATGTTATATCATCATATGATGATAATGTTTGGGGGAATTATTACTTTGTGAGAATTGGATTAATCTGATTGAATAAATAGTTAATATTTCTCTTTGGATTACGTACGTAGTCTAAAACATGCCTTGTAAACCTTGTAAATTTTTCTTTATAGTGATCAAAATTTTCTCCTTCATTATATCTTATATTCAATAATATTCTTTAAATATCTTCTCATTTAACACGAGAAAAATATTTTTCCAAAAAATATTACCTTGAAATACTTATGCTTCATGCTTGGTATTTCTACCTCATCCTTAGTGTTTAGAATAAATGACCACCATTAGTCTATATCTCTTAATAGATGATAAACTGCCATGAAAACATTCACCCTTTCATTGCTTCAAAGAGTGATAAATATCTTCTATGTGGAACTTATCCATTTGTCATCTAAAAATGGATTTTAACTCCAAATTAATCATAGTGGGTGTTGATGAAACAAGAAGGCTAACATTACTACAACTCAAGGATTATTATTAGACTTACCTATATAGGAATGGTTATTACTCATAACCCAAGTCAGCTACCCCAATATAGTTATAATTGTATTAGTTATTGTTGCATATCCAACACAATATTCATTATATTTCCCTAGAGTGAAATACCTATATGGAATAAATTAATTGATATAGTTTCCATTCCTTCTATTAGGCACTATTTCTAAACAATGGCATGCATTTTATTAGGTTATAACAATGTCAATTATATTTTATAATCCCTAAAGTAGTAAAAAACTTAACATAGATAATATCATAATCATAAAAATGGTTTCCTTGGGAATATATTTATTTTAATATCATTCTTAATGGTTTTTAAATAAGATGTGAATAATCATAATCATATCCCCTATGAGTTTCAAACCAGGTGCACAGTAAGATTTGTTTTTGTGTACCGGGTTATGCTTGATTCAAGACCAACACACCCTTTTCACAGTCAATACCCCTAGGTACATCTCTACCAGAACCATGTCCACATGTAGTATCTAGATAGAGGTTTAATTCTAGGAAGGCCCACATAATATCTCCCTTACCAAAACATTAGGATGATCTTCAATACTTATACTCAAATTCTGTTATAAGGTAATATAACCTAATCTATGTTTTCCTAAATCTAGTTCCCAATATTTATACTAAACATGATCTTATAAAAACTACAATAACCCCAAACCTAGTATTCCTAAGTTCTTGGTTACTACCATTACACTGTCATAAGATACAAGGAAATCACATCCCAAAGTACTAATAGTATAGTAGTCTTGGTAAACTAGATACATAGATGAGTCTTGTATTATAATTTAATACACAATTTACAACATAATTTGTTTTTATTTTATTTTTCAAGAATAAAATTATTCCATCTAGTGTATCCCTGCATCTCAGTCTTAGTGAACATCATAGAATCTTTGGGAAAGGAAACAAAATAATTATGATATTATATGTATAGTAAGGGTTAGTGTACAAAAGAATCTATGAATAAATATGGTGTAATCAAAATTTTAGAGTAAATAACTAAAACAAATTACATTAAATTAATAACCTAATCATAATATAGAATTAATAAAAATGTGATCAAAAAATTCTATTTAAATAATCACATGACGATGAAACATAACACAAGATATTCAAACTAATCAAATAATCACATGGAAAATCAATTACTGAATTCATAATGATGGAATTCATAATAATGGATATCTAAAATATATCATCAAGGCTTCATATAAATAATCTAATATTGTCAATTCATCATTCCATGAATCTAATACTAAAAAGGTTTCATTCAAAGAATATAATACCATCAAGACTTTGTGCCAAGAATTTATTAAATGGGTAAGGCCTTGGAAAAAACATATTTAGTTTCTCTCATGAAACTTGTCGATGCATCGATGGGATATAGAGGGATACACCCATCACATACAATATCCAATGCATTTCTCATTTTAATGGGGTGAATAATAATCAATATAAACATTCGTATTAAAAACTAGCATATGAAATGTAAATGCATTCCCTAATAAATAAACATAACCATAAATCACCAAGTTTAATATGGAAAATGGTATCACAATATCCAGTCATAGTCAAAATGATCATAAACTATCCATATAAACAATATGGATGGTATCAATATGAAATATTTACATTGGAGTAATAATAAAGGGTTTTTTTCTTTAATGAATAAAAATATTTAAAATCATTCTTGAGGGAAATATAATTTTTCATATTAAAAGTCATTTTCAATGAAAATAAATTTTAAAAAACCTCTTCAAAAATAACCTAATAAAAATAAAATGGAATATTCAATGAAATGAAATTCATTTTGGAGGTTAATTTCTTATATGTTATAAAGAACATTCCTTTTTCACATTAAAATGTTTAGAAAGTGAAGTTTTCAAAAATTGATAAAAATAATCCTTTGAAATATTTTGTAAAATAGAAAAATGGGTAAAAATACATTTAATAAATCATTTTAAAATGTATAAAGAAAAAAATTTTGAAATTTTTTTTGGAAAACATGATTTTGGAAGAAGAAGAAACTTCTGACTAAAGAGGGAAATAATGTTGGGTTTTCCTAAAAATATAATATAAAACATTTTAAGTAGCATAGTATAGAAAAATGTTAATATTAAATTAAAAATATCATGAATATACATTGGGGGATAAAATTAATGGTTTTATTAGTAAATGATCATATAATTTCATTTAATGTAAATTCAAAAATAAAAAATCTCGATTTGAATGAGATTTTGAAATAAACCCTTAAAATGATCATAAAATTGAAGTGATAATTAATCAATGAATTAATTATGTGTATGAACTATAAATACACATAATAAAATTATAAATAAAATATTACATAATAATATGTCATTATACGCATAATCAAATAATAATAACAAAAACGACGAAGTAATATAACCCAATGAAAAGGAATTGAGTTATGAAATTTGTTACCACTTGGTAACTTGTAATTCAAATATCCATAGATTAAGTAATTAAAATTTAAACATAAAATACAAATTAATAATTTTATATTAATTATATTACCTACAAATTGGATCTATATGCACCATAAACAATTAATTTGGTGGATAACATTACAATATAACTCAATGAAATGAAATTGAGATGAAACCATTACCTTATCCTTTATTTTGAGTGAACAAGATTTATCCTTCATTATAAAAGTTATAGGTATGTTATTAATAAATTCTAGGATTTTATTAATATTTATTATGTTATATATAATCCTTTTGTAAAATATTATTACTCTTTCATTAATAATCATTCATTATTATCATCATTTTAGATCATAACTTCTTTATTTTTCCACCATATTTTGACTTGTTATTATTCTTACATTGATCATGATTTAATATTATAAAGAATTTAAACAAGATATAAATATCATATATATTCATTACATATCTAATTAGTTTAATCCATAAATATTTGTGATAGGAAATTAAATACATTGTGCATAGAGACGGTAAGTTGTATGTGTGCATGAACGATGTTTCCATTTTCTGGTCATATTGAAAGATTAGAAAATAAAATATATTTATATATATTATAATTAAATTATCATTATTATTTAATAAATATATAACATATTTACTAAAACCATACCTAATTCATTCCATGTAAAGCGTGATGGAATCACATCGCTTCGTGAGGTGGTTGTCCACTATACACACGAGCAACGATATCATATTCCCAAAAAATGGAAAGAATAAAGGTATGTGTATTATATTAAATAATGAAGAATAAATAAATAAAAAATAACATATATATCATATAAAAACAGTATTTCCATCATCATTACCAACTTAGATATGTGGTAATGGAAAAAACAAACAATATCGGTTCGCAGGGTGGTAGTTCAACTTACATAAGAACGATGATTTCATAACCCATTTAATGGATATCTATGAAGTTGTAGTGTTATAACCTTACCATAACTACATTTCAGTATATTTATAATGTATAATTTTTTATATAACATTTATATATATATGATTTAAGGAGGTGGACCAAGAAATAAAAAAAGACTTTTAAAAAAACATTAGCTCATCTTATGGTATCCTCTTTAGGTTTACACTAATGCCTTCTTATGTTATATTTATTCCAAATATAAGGATTAAAAGATGAGTTTAGGTATTATGGGAGTTATTTGGTCTATAATTTTTGGATATAATGTAGTTTTATAATGTGAAGAGAGGAAGAGAGGTGGTGGCCTTTTATATGTTAAGTGAAGTGTAATCTTATAAATTTATTAAAGAGTGAATTACACCCCTATTTTATCCATTAAAATTTCATAAAATAATGAAAAAAAAATCAATTATATAAGTAATAATGTATAAATATTTCTATAAAATAATTGTAAAAGTTTCCTGGTCATTTTTTCCCAAAAGATTAAATAATGGTCTCTTGGTAAACTCATTTTCTCTTAATCATTTTAATAAATATTAACAACATTCACTTGTATCATTGGTTAAAAATTAATTTTTTCTTATTAGAAATAAAAAATTATGATTATTAAAAATATATAATCCATTATTCAAAATTCATTCCACATAATTGGAAAAAATTAAATTAATATTAATCCCTCAGATGGGATGAGAAATCTGGTTTTTAAAGTAAAAATGTTAAAATATTTACAAAGTTTTTATATCAAAATTAAATATAAAAATGATTACAATAACAAATATTATATTAATATACATTTAATTGATTTATTTTGACTTTAAAAACAATTCAAAATATAATTAAACATTATAATTTATTAATAAAAAAAAAGTTATATTTCTATTAAAATCTATTATTTTTCAATATTAATAAAAAAATTAACCTTCTTAGAAAAATAACAAAAACATAAAACTTGCATAATTTGGAATTTTTATTTTAAAAATAAAGTTAATTTTTTCAACAAAAAATTATAAAAGTTTAACACTTTAGTTTTAAAATAAGTGCACTATTAAAAGGCAGAAAACGGCTTTTAGAAAAATACTGATTTTTATACATAAAATTGAATTTGAAATTATCTTATGCATATCAAATATATTGAATAAATGTAAAAAAATTATTTAATATATAATATATAAATTTAATTATTCTCATTCAATAACAGTAATAAATATAATTTATTATGATAAAATTCCTTCACCGTATAATAATTGTTTTTATAAAAAAATATTTGATTTATATTCAATTGTTTTGTATATACATTTATAATTAATTGGTAACCAATGAATTCAGATATGTATTTTCATAGGTTATTTAATCCTAATTATAACCACCATTTTATTGGATATGATATAATTTCCTTTTTTAATAATATTATTAATAGTATTTGTTAAAACTTGGTCATGTGTGTAACGCAAGCCTTCAAAGAAACTCGTTGTTGGGTGAAACATAAGCTAGATCAGTATTTCATGAATTTCAATATATAGAATAGATTTATTTTTTCTTAAAATAGTAAATATATGGTAATTATCGGGATGTTATATTATTTTTTATGCCTGATGTTGCATGTCATGCACTCTATCGAATGTGATATTAATATTTTAAAATTTCTAGGTGTTACACAAAACATGATAGTACCTAAAATTGTTGAAGAAATTGTAAAAAATGTCAAGAAACATCAACATAAAATTAAAGACGATTTAAGTACATAAAATATTTCTAATGGAAATAGTCAACAAGAACTATATTTTTAGGTTGGGAATACAGTTTTCCTTGGAAAATTCTTATCGAAGAAAGTTGTAATTGTTGGTATTAATGAATTTTATGTCCCAAGTACATTTCCCCATATAAAATTATTGATCACAACAAAGTTGTGGGATATCTACTAGCACGACCTCCAGAAATGTCTCAAGAACAATATTTGTTTCATTTATCCCTATTGAGGAAGTACATACCATATCCCTCACATGTACTAGATTTGAAGGTGGTACAATTGGAAAATAATCCCTCGTATAAGGACAAACTGATGATTATCTTTGACCATAGAGAAAAATTTATATGCAACACGGCAGCACACCTAGTAAATGTGCTTTGGAGAAACCATAAGTATAAGGATTCAGTATAGGAACTGGAGTAATTAATAAAATAAAACTACCCTTACCTATTATTATCATAATATATAAAATGAAATTTTAACGATGATATTTCTTATGGATGAAAGAATGTAACATTGCATAATTTTTTTCAATAGAAATTTCAATATAATTATAAAATTATGTAATATTTAGTAATGTAGTATTATATATAACAAAATAACTACAAGATGAAACAATAAAAAAATACTTTTTTATTTTTAAAATTACACACAATGAATAAAAATCACCATATGAATTGAGAATATTACAATGAGATATAAAATAAAAAAATAAATAACTATAATATGAAAATTTAGATATTTTTTATCCACCCAAATGAAATACTTGAAAACAATTATAGAAATTAAACCAAGATTTAGTACTTAAAGTTTCATCTTGAAAATGAATATATAGATATATGATAAAAAAAATTAATTAATAATAAATGAAATATGAGGAATATATAGGAATTATGAAACCCATATGACCATTATAAATCTTCTCTTTGAATCTTAATCCAATAATTATCATAGAAATATAATAGTTAGAAATAGTAACCTACCCATTAGAATTGTATCCACACATATAGAAGGGAAAAATAATATGTTTTATTCTTTTAAAATGAATATATGATATATTTATATCATTATACAAGTAAATAAAAGTCTCAAAAATAAAAATTGATTATATTTTTATAAAACATAAATATTATATTTTAATTTTTATAAAAAATATAATGATTAAAAAGAACGGTTATTTTCAAAAATGTGTTTATATAAAAATATTAATTTTATTAAAAAATTATAATATTTTATAAGGCCATAATTAATTTTTAAATTACTCATAAAATTGATCATAATATTAAAATTGGTATTTTCCAAATAAATAATGATTTTAATTAAAAATTAAATTTCTAATTAATATAAAATTATTTTTTTAAAACATATTTTTTGTATTAATCAATAAATAATTTGGGTGAATTTTTAATATTTTTTAAAAATGGTTGATTTTTTGTGAATAGTTAAATACAAGAAAACACCGTATTTAACATTGAAACTTAAATACATAATTTATTTCATATGTGATGACGTATAAACCCATTATTTAAATCATAGATGAACCGTTTACTATATATAGTCAATACAGTCAAAACTATAATTAGTATTAAGATAAAATAATAAAATAATGAATATAATGTATAAAAACTCTCACCTCCTCCCCTTATAAATAACTCCCCTCGCCACCCCTTATCACAATGACTTATATGAAATAGGGAGTAGCCAAAATCTACCTAACTCTTCTCTCATCTCTCTCCCCATGTCCATAGATACTTTTATTTTCCTAAAATTCAAATACCATAGTACCTTATTTGGAAGCCTAATAGGATACATCCAAAGTTGAAGGTAACACTCTCAATTGGGTATTCATTCTTAACTTACTTCTTATACCTCCACAAGCCCTCTTTATCCATTATGGAATGATAATTATTGTATTTTTAATATTAAAAATTGTTATTATATCTATGTGATATTCCCTCTATCTCTTCTAATATTCTAAAAATGAAAACATAAGACATAATATGATGGGTCACGGCCCCTGTGTATGATGATGTTTTGTTTTATATTCCCTCATTAGTGGAATATTTAAATTTGCATATAATTGTTTATATTGACCTAAAAATGTATATTATATGTGATTTTTATATTTTTGTATTGAATATATATCCATAATATTAAAAAAAAATTAGTTCATGGTTGTCGATAAAACTAGATAAATCAACTAACCATATAATTTTAACTTTATTACTAAATAAATCATCCCTATTTTGGAACACATAAAGATATTCATGATAATTAAATTTATGGTCTAATTTATTTTCATTTCATTTCACTTTTGGTGTGGTGGTATCATATAATAAATAATTAAATAATTATACAAAAGTCACACAACATTGGATCAAATAAAATAATTCTCTCAAAACATAAAAGTTAATCTTTATGTCTCGTTTAAATGGTTGTATATGAACATAATATAATTATAGTAAATTCATATATATATATATATATATATATTTAATTGTTTCTAAATTATATAATTAATTAATATTATTTTATTATTGAGGATTTTTTTCTTGTGCAGATGATTTTGTAACCCAATGTAAGTGATCTCTCGGAAAAATTCTATTTTGTTCCGGATATGTATTATCTCCCTTTTCCACACATTTTTATCTATCGTTGTTGCATAGTTATTATTTATTCTCAATGTGTTTCCTACACATATATACTAACATTAATTATCTTTTCATTCAGGGGGGAATACATTATTAAAGTTTCCCTTTTAAATTCAATTAGTAAGTAAACCATATTAAACGAAACTTCTATGTTTCTTACCCCATTTTATGTACAACTCTTTAAAATTTTATCCTGACAGCACGAACCCACACATTTATTGTCGGAACTAAAAACAAGGTGCACATTTTTTTCTTTTATTAATAAGATAACTAACAAAATACATAGTGATTTATACATATAAGTATGTTTTCGATTCTATGATCTCAAGGATAGAAAAATACCTTACATAAAATTAGAACTTAAAAGAAATTATAAATTAACTATTCATTTTTATGTGCACTAATTCCTAAAAATAATTAATCCATCTTACGACTTCCATGATACCTATAAAAATATTTTTAAAAAATGGGTTAAGCATCTAATTTTCTCACAAGGGGTTTTAAAACCTATGAAAAATAATTTTATAACTATTTATTAAAAAACTATTATAAAAAATTCTATATAAAATATACATATTATATATGTTAAAGTTTTTTCAAAACATTTAAAAATAATTATTAATTTTGAAATACATTTCCTAATAAATTTCAAAATTCATCTTTGAAAAATGATTATCATATTGAAAATACATTTCATAAATAATCATTGAAAAACTATTGGTTTTCTCCTTGAAGTTATTTTTAAAATAATAATACTTCTCTATATTTGAAATGATACATAGAAGATCATATAAAACCAATAAGGACACGTATATGGATCACTAGTAGGACATCATCTTGTTGAGGTCATGGGTTCACACTCAATTATTCATGATCTCATTTTATATGAAAGTGCAAAATTAATTTTTAGAAAACATTTTTGAAGATTGTCTTTTCTCATTCATAACCCATCAAACACCATTTCAAAATATTACATAACTTATTTTCGTAGAATAATTTATAGAACTTATAATATGGATAAAATAACTATTTCATGAAAATTTAATATTATATAAATTAATTACTAAAATTTAAAATAAATGAACATAAAAACATTAAAATTAACTCATTTTCTTTAATTAAAATTCCATAAATATCATGAAAAATTACAGAATATCAAAATATCTACTAATATACATGTCATTTACATAAATTAAAAGCATGCTTTATATAAAATTATTAGTATGAATTATATAAATAATTTATTAAAATAAAATTCTTTTAAAACCATGGGTTTAAAATTAATTAATAACAAAACAATGTTTTATTAGAGTTTTAGTTTTCTAAAATAAAAATTTGAATTTAAATAAAATAATTATTTTAAAAAAACTATCTTTTACCCAAAATTAATATATGATCTAAAAAATCCACTTACTATATTTTCAGAAAATAAAAATATTGGTAATCTAATACTAGTTTGAACACACTAAGAAAATCAAATTAAGAGTTTGTTGGGGAATAATTTGAGTTTCTAAGAGTGAATTACTATCAATTTATATTAGTTTATGTATAGTTGTCTCTACCTATTGCACTTGATGAAATAAATGTATTTGATGCTTCATTAATTATTCAAATTCAATTCTTGGAAAAAATGGAGCCTCAGTATCTAATATAACTTTTCAAGGTTTGATGTATTCATACATTGATTTAAAATATAATATATATATATATATATCAAATTTATTAGTTTTGTAACCAGACTATTGGATAAGGGAAAAGGTCACATGAGAATTTATACACCACTTTATATAGATATTGATATAAGAAAAAAACTAAAATAAAATAATAAATACAATCAAAGTATTTAAGACACACTGAAAAATCAAATAGGTTCTGTTATATATTTATATATTTGGTTGATTTGTATTGGTTGAATTAAATGAGTAAAATAAAGAAGAAAATTTATTTAATGTTTCTTTCAACCATCAAATTTGGTTATTCATTTATATCAATTGAAAAAAAAATATTATAATCGGGATAATTTTATTATAGTGGAGGATTCCTCACAACACTTCAGACTAAATCCAAACACAAAACAGTCAAAACAAATAAACAATATTGAAAAAAGTAGTTTCTATTTAATAACAGTAATGAAATCCCTAGGATGATGATGAACAGGTAGATAATAAACCAAAAATGAACTCAAAAATTGGATTTAAATTGCTGGAATAGAATAATATACAAATACTAACCACCAATGATTTGTAAATTGATTTTCCATAGATTGAAAATGATGGAATCCATACTTAATTTTCCATTATTTAAGTTCGAACCCTCTCCATGATTGAAACTAATTCGGCATTCAGATATGGCCTTCGATGCTATTCAATATTCAATTCCACTGACCATGGTCGAACCCCTTTTCTAAAGATCGGTTCCTCATTCGAGAACCTCTTGCGTTCAACCTCTTGAAGACCTCACAAGTGGTCAATCCCCTTAGACTGAGCTCAACCTCTCAGTCTGCATATGAATCGTGATCGAGATCCCTTTTTCCTCTTCTAATTTTACCTAAGAAGACTAACCTCTTGTCAAGAAATATTCAACACTTTTTAATTTATTCATTTTTTTAATTATATTCATATTTTAGAAAAAAAATTCACATATAGTCAAATAATTAATTAAATTTAAATTTTTATAAATAAATATGTGTATTTATTTGTAATAATATTCCTTAAAAATAAATTTTTGTTTTATTTTTATTTTTATTTTTCATAAATTTATTTCAATATTCATAATTCAGATTATTAAAACAAATATTAATAATACTCATATTTTGTACTTTCATTTATTAATATTTTCAATATTTTATAATTATAATAATTTAATTAATTTATAATTTAATATATATTATAATAAATTATATAACAATAAATTATTATTAAAATATATATATATTTATAACGTAACATTATCATTTTTTCTAAAACATTATATATAAGTATAAAATATCAGTTACAAATATAATGTTTGTACAAAAATAATGGAAAAAGTCACATGGGAAAATTAATTTATTTAATTATTTATAATTATAAAACAATTTTTAAAGAATTTCACTTATTTTATTAATGGTTAATAAATATACATGATCATTTTTTTATTTATAAAATTAATTGATGAAATATAATTAATAAAAATTTTATATATAAAAATTTAATTTAAAGAGTGTCATTATAATTAAATTATTTATTATTTTCATTCTTATCACTCAATTATTATTCAATAATATTTGGTAAAATTATAACATTGATTTATCATTGAAATATTTTAAATTATTTATTTATCAATTATTTATTTTGTTTTATGAATGACATCCCATAAAATATTAAAATTCATCTTAGTTTGATTTAATTATAAATTAATCCATTTAAATATATATATATATATATATATAAACTAATATTATAATTTCTGAGATGTTACATTGTCCCCCTCAAATGAATTATTCCCTCAGAATTCATTCATGGTAAGTAGGAAAAATTTGAATTTCCATCGTCATAATTAAGAAAAACTAGAATGGAAAAACTTTTATATTATTAAGGGTACTTATCTACCAATAAGTTCAAAAGAAAATTCAATCACTAAGAGTTTTCTGCAAATGAGAATTCCTAACCTCCAAAGTTCTCTAGACCATTCCTCTAATACCATTGTGATAGCCTGAACCTTCACTTCCCAATTCGTTTCAAAAAACATGATGTGTATTTTTTTTATTTTATTAAAAGGATAAATGAAAAATACAGGGTGATTTATACATCTGAGGATCATTTCTAGTCTATGTTCCATAGGATTATTAAAATACCATCCATAAAATCGAAGTTTAAAAAACATATAAAATAACTATTTTTCTTCACATGTGCTAATTATTTAAACCAATCTCCTAATCATATAACTTCTAAGAAACCTATAAAAAAATATTTTAAAAACATGGGATTAGAATCAAATATTATATAAAGGTGTTTTAAAAATAGTTAAAAATACTTTTATACATACATATTTAAAAACTATTATAAAACATTTTATATCAAATATATATATATAATATATATATAATACTTTTCAAAACTTTTAAAAAATACCCATATTTTTTAAAATAAATTTTAAAAATATTCATTGAAAATAATTACATTTTCTCCCTAAAATTATTTTGAAAGTATTAATAATTTTCTATATTTCAAATGATACTTGGAAGATCTTATAAGACACATGCGGCAACATAGTTGTATCAATGGAAGGACAACTCTTAGTTGAAGTTGTGGGTTCACTCATCATTCCTCATTATCCCATTATATAAGAAAGTGCCAAATTAATTTTAGTAAAAAAAAATTATGATCTATTATTATCATCCACAACCCATCAAAAAGACCTGAAAAATATAAATATTTTAAATTAATGAATAAAATAAATAATTCCTAATATTTTAAAAAATCACTTTTGTAGAAAGAATGAATTTTCCAAAAAATAATTACTTACATTTAAAAGACATGAACATAAGTGCATTAACATTAAAAAAATATTGAATCAAAATGCATGAAATGACAAGATAAATTATCAAATATCACCACTTATAAAAATACTAATGTCATTTTTTATGAATTAAATCCAATTTAAATACAAAATAATCAATATAAATTACATATATATTTTAATAAAATCAAATTATTATAAAAAAAATCTTTTAAAATTAAATGATAACAAAACAATGTATTTTTGTTATTTAGAATTTTAGAAAGAAATATTTGAATTTAAATAAAATATCTATTTTAAAACAATTAATAACATTGTAATTCTCTGACCTAAGAAGCTCGGAGCAGGTGCATTATTTTAATACATTGGCATGATTACAAGGAATCACGTCTTGAATGACCAATTAGTTTAGCAATCTTGGAAAATAGATTACATACATGAATTTTACATTACACATTAAAACATAAAACACAAAATAAATAATCCATTGAGAACACCATTATTTCCCTAGATTAACACTATATTTCAAACATAATAGACTTTTTGGAATCCTGGGAAAACAAAATATAAGAAAGGGGTGAGATCAGATACTCACCAAGGGTAAATAATTTAGCGAAAGTTATAAACTTTTAAGGAAAGATTTGTAATAAAAAAAAGACTTTTAAACATAATATTGAACATAATATGGAAAAAATAAATCAAGAATTACCATATAAAACATGCACATGGATATTTTACTAGTCGAATAATCACATGTAATAACTAATTTCATAATGAGGAAATGCCTAACGCCAAACATCATTACCACATAGTCAAGGCCTCATGCCAAGACTGCAAATATATTTTTTGTCATGGCCTTGTACCAAGACACTATTTTGTCTCATGAGACCTATCTAAGCATCTATGAGCAATAGAGGGCTCCACCCATCACTTACTAAGTCCACTTCATTCCTCATATGAAAATATTGAAACATAAAATAAATATTCATATCAAAACTAGCATATGAAATGTCAATACATTAACCATAAACCATGAATGGTATAAAAATATCACATTCAGAGTCAAACATATCATAACTCATTCAATTCAATATTGAAGATTGTATTTATAATAAATCAACCTCAATCAAGAATAATATCCAAAAAGGATGTTGACATAGTTGAAAATAATCATTAAACCCTTTGAGAGAAATATCTTTTTCTGTGAAATCATTTAAAAGTCACACATTTATAAAGGAAGTAATTTAAAAGATATTTTAGAATCAAAGTATCCCCTACCACATTGATAATTTTGAAAAGAATTATCATTTCAAAACATTCATGTCCATATAAATAAATCATTAAAATAATTTTTAAAACATGGACATTAATTAAAAAGATTAAGAAAGAAAAATCTTTAAAACATTAAAAATGCTGATCTTTCTAAAGAGTACCTTCCATAAATACTTAAAATATTCATTTTGAAAACATTTTTATGAAAAATGGACATCGATGATAAAAAGTTCCCAGTAAATACTTACACATAAACAATCTCAGATAAAAATGAGATTGGGGAATTAACCATTACCTTACACTTTCCTTTTGTCGAGGGTACATTTAAACTCCTTTATAATGACCATAGTGTGTTATTAAATTATACCAGAACCATATTCATATTTATTATATCATAAATTATTCACTTATGAATTTATACTACCCATTTAATAATGATTTCCCTGTTAAATTAGCATTTCGGTTAATAATTGCTTTCTTTATCGTACGTGTTTTAACTTGTTGTTCTTGATCGTATCACTTAGATCATGATTAAAATATTTCCAAAATATAAAACATGATTTATATATCATATATATTTAGAATATAAATATGTATAATAGATATATATTTGAAATGGAATACACCGTTTATGGAGACGGTAGGTCGTACGTACGCATAAACGTTGTTTATGTTTTTATATCGTATCGAACAGAACTAAGTGGACAAGATATATATAAATACATATATATATATATTCATTAGAATAATTATTTTATATATTACATAATTATTAATCATATATATTTTTATAATCATTGTTTAATGGTGAATGTGGAAATGAATCTCATCGCGTCGTGGAGACGGTAAGTCGTACGTACACACGAGCGACGATATCATTTCCTTAATGATTAAAAGATGTGGAATTGGATGGTATATTAATTTTACATAGAAATTATCATGTTATTTTAATTATTTATATACATATTACTCATCATTATATCCATCCAAATAACATAGTGTTTAATAACAAATTACACCACGGCGTGGAGGCGGCAAGCCGTACGTATGCACGCATGGTGACATCATCATTCATAGGATGGATAAAATAATTAATATGGTTGTACCATATTTATAATAAAATAAAAATATTTGGAAGGTACAGGAGTTTTCATTTTGGTATGGTAATAACAAAGAAAGATGAAATGGAAGAAGAAGATAACTTTGAATGAGGTGATGAAATAATTACCTCTTCTTCGGGTCCTTCCTTTTGATTTCATAAAAATAGCTCCATAGGTTGGCTTTATGCTCGATGGATTTCCTTTAGGATTAATTGAGGGAAGTTTGGAAGATATTTGGGCAGGTTTTGGCTGATCCAAATGGCTTTTGAGGTGTGATTTTGAGAGAAGGGGAAGTGCCCTTTTATAAGAGAGGTAAGGGTCACTTTAGGAAAAACTTGAAATATTATTTTATTATACAATCATATTCGGTTTATAATGGATCCAAAATGATTTATTTCAAGGATAAGGTTGGGATGGCTCGAAAAAATCTCAACAAATAGGTTTTATACAGGTTTAGGTCACCATATTAACCTTATCCTTTGGATTTAACTCTTAGTTAAAACGTTTGACATTTACCATATCTCCTTGTATTTTTATATTATATGGTTAATAAACTTACTATAAACTGCCAAGAGAGCCCCAAGTGGTCCATTATTGATATATATAACCTTATCTAAGTAATTTGGCCAAAACATAGATTTTTATCTATATTATAACATTTAATAAAATATTATTTGTTTTAAATACTCATTTATGTCAATTTTGATACTATTTAGTATATTCTTTTTTTGAAAGTCATAAAAACTTTATCACTTCGAATAAAATTTATTTAATCAACAATAAAATATCATATTAACATATAAAATTATTTTAATTCATTAAAAGTCTCAAATTACATTTATTTTAATATTTATAATATCAATTTTTTTAATATTTCATTAATAAGGTAATTACTGCATCATCATTGTGTCATAAATAAATTTAATTTATTTAATGTCTAAAAATTATAAATAAAATACCATGATGTAGGAAATATTTTTATCTTTCTAATTAATATTTATATGAAAATTTATCTTATGTATAACCCTATATTAAAAATGGTTTAGTAATTAAACTTTGAATTTAACACTTTTAAATCTTCTTTAAATAAAATAATAATAAATGTCTTAATCTAATCCAAGTGGGACAAAAGGATCATATTTTACTCCTAAGGTTGATTTTGGTCTAAATAAACTTATCCAAAATAATTAGGACGTGTGTTAGGGTAATAATAATATCATTTTTACCTTTGATTACCCTATTTACTTTTAACCATGGTAAATAAGTCAAAAGTTACTATTCACCAAAAATTATTTTAATCTTATTGAACCAAATTATACTTATTGATTTCAACCATATCTCTATTATTTTTGAAATTCAATTCACATAAGTGGTAAAATTAATTTTTATGCAAATTTGCAAATGCTCCTAGAAGGTGGGAAAAAGACGGTAAAAAGTTCAATAAAATTTTATATATCTAAACTTATTATAAAATGACTCCAATGAATTAAATTGAACTTATATAGGTATTATGTATCTATTTTGACCTAGAAAATTAAATTAAATAAATAATTATTTAAATAAAAAGTCAGTTTTAAACAATAACACTGTGTTTTTCACTATTCATTAAAAATTGATTGTTTTCAGAAAAATACCAAAAATTCACCCTAAGCTAATTTTGATATTAAAAATCCAAAAATGAAGTCCATTTTGACAAATAAAATTTATAAAATTTCAAAAAGTGAGTATTACAATTCTTAAAGGCCAGTTTGATTGGTTGTGGTGTGTTAAAACTCAAAGTTGCGTATAGAGCAAGATATTGCATTATTTAGAGGGAAACGTACTGTGGATTCTTGGGGTTTTACATTATCCCCTCCTTTAATAAATTGCGTCCTCACAATTTGAAAATTTTCTTCAAAAATAAATGGTTAAAAATAGAAAAATACCTTTGTGGAAAACCCACATCGGAAATTGGGTTAATAAAATTTAATCTTAATAAGAGGGAAAGGGAAATGAAAAAGTCACCACCAAATTATGATCTCAACTAAGAGAACATTGGTGGAAATTAGAGACACATAATTGGAGTAAAAATGTAAATATTTATAGGGAGTGATTGAGATCATCAATCACAAACAAGTGTAAAATTGAGGGTCTCAAAGCCATCAATCTATGATGATTTAAAATATCATCGGTTCAACAAAACATAAGGTATTAGGATAACACATTTTTTGTTTTAATATCCCTTCCCTAAAGTTTATAAATTGATTTATTCCTAGAATAAGAGGGAAAAAATGTGCTTGACAAGTAGAGTTTCATCCTTCAACTAATTCCTACCACAAACTCATCATTCATTCCAAAAGATAATAGAATTCAAAAATATTCTATTTATCCTAATCGTATGGGATTTTTAAAAAATAATGAATTTATAATTTATTTGTCAGACTATTTAAAAAAATTATCATACAAACTAGGATATCACGTATGATAGAGGTAGGTGATGCACCATTGTCGCCCTTCGGTTGTAGGTTCAAGTCTCGTGGCCTTGTCGGACGTGACAGGTTGTCTCCCAACCTCTGGGTTGTCCTTTTTATAACAATTCAAAAATAATATTAAGAAATTATTTAACCTTAAGAATAGTATCCAATTTCAAACTTAATCCATTCCAACCATTAGTCTTATCCAAAATACTTCTGTCCAAACTCACTTTCCTAAATTTGTAAGGAGGGTAAACTCAATGAAGATCCTTTTTTCCACATAATAACATGTGAATACATTCATCATGTATTCTTTTAAAATATGGTAACACCCTGAATTACCATAAAACTCTATTAATTACATTTAGTCTCCCTTATTCATTATAGAACACTGGATATACTCCTTATATCCAAAAATGTTGTAAACTCCAACAATAATGGAATAAAAAACAATTAATTAGTTTCAAAGTAGTCAAGAATATCGAATATAATTTATCCAAATCAATCATATCCTTTTCAAAAATCACTACCTCGTTAGCAGGACCATATTAATGTTTATCTTTCCTTCAACCATTATTTTCCAAAAAGTTTAACTTGTTGTTGAGTCACTTTTCTTATTACCATATAATCTCAAATCCTCAATGAAATAGTACTGCAGTACAAACCCTATTTATTTCCATAATTCATATAACAAGTACATCATTGATACAACACTCAAATGAAATAATTATTTAATAACAACATAAGAACACTATTCTTTCCTCTTCTTTTGTGGTAGTATCATAACATTATTATTATCCAATAGAATCATTTGGGTCATAATCTGATGATTTGGACATTGATTCACGTAGTGTCTCAACTCCTTTCAGATAAAGAATTGTACATTTGAAACCTTTTTATCACCCTTGCAATCACATAATTTGAGTCCTTTTTCTCCACACTTATAACAAACTCCCATTTCCTTTAATAATTTACCAAGGTTATTCTTTCCATATTTATCACATAGGGGAAATCCTTCTTTCCCTCATTCCCTTTATCCATATTTCTCTCTACAATCCTTTTCTTCTCTAGAATCCCTTCAAAGCCATAGGACTCAAAGAATTCTATGCATATCTTATTAACACATGATATTATTTCTTCATATGATGAGAATATTTGGGAGACTATTTCCATTCTAAATGTTGGCTTAATACCATGAAAGATATGATCCTTCTTACTCTTTGGATCTTGCGTATTCATTCCTTCTACTGGGATATATTACGGAATAATGGCATACACTAGGTTAGTTTATGAATCGTAATGAATAATTACAAACTTTTAAAATACCTAACATAAATTGAAAATATTATGAATATAATCTATAATAATAAAAAAATGTTTTCTTTGAGGAAGTATTTACTCCTAAATCATTCGTAATGTCTTGTAAAGAAAATGTGAATTATCCTAAGCATATCCCCTGGGAGTGTCGTAACCAAGAGTGCAGCAAGGCCTGTTGTCGTGTACTATGATACCCCAGGGCAAGCCTAAAACTCTTTGTTGAATTTTTCACTCCTAGGTACATCTATACCAGATCTGCCTCTACCTGCTCGTATCTAGACAAGGATGTATTTCTTGGAAAATACACAAAATCACTACATTACCAAAATTCTAGGAAGTAATTCTATATTAATCCTCAATGTGTATCTTAGGGTAATGTTATATAATCATAGTTTATCTAAATCTAGTTTCAAAGGTTTCTACTAAACTTCCACTATTACCAATAGTAATTCCCCAACCCGAGAAGCCCGGAGCCAGTGCATTATTTTAATAAATTGGCATGATTATAAGGAATCAAGTCTCGAAGGATCAATTAGTTTAGTAGTCTTGGAAAGGGTAAATAATTTAGAGAAAGATATAAACCTTTAAGGAAAGATGTGTAATAAAAAAAAGCCTTTTAAACATAATCTTGAACATAATATGGAAAAAATAAATCAAACATTACCATATAAACATGCACATGGATATTTTACTAGTCAAATAATTACATGTAAAAACTAATTTCATAATGAGGAAATGAATAACACCAGACATCATTACCACATAGTCAAGGCCTCGTTCTAAGACAACAAATAAAATTTTTGTTATGGACTTATGACAAGACACTAGTTTGTCTCATAAGACCTACTGATGCACCAAGAAGCTAGAGCAGGCTCAACCCATCACTTACTAAGTCCACTGCATTCCTCATATGAAAATGTTGAATCATAACATAAACATTCATATTAAAACTAGCATATGAAATGTCAACACATTAACCATAAACCATGAATGGCATAAAAATAGCACATTCATAGTCAAACATATCATAACTCATTCAATACAATATTGAAGATTGTATTTATAATAAATCAACCTCAATCAAGAATAATATCCAAAAAGGATGTTGACATAGTTGAAAATAATCATTAAACCCTTTGAGAGAAATATCCTTTTTTGTGAAATCATTTAAAAGTCACACATTTATAAAGGAAGTAATTTAAAATATATTTTTGAATCAAAGTTTCCCATACCACATTGACACTTTTGAAAATAATTATCATTTCAAAACATTCATGTCTATATAAATAAATCCTTAAAATCATTTTCAAAACATGGACATTAATTAATAAGATTTAGAAAGAAAAATCTTTAAAACATTTAAAATGCTGATATTGCCTAAGAGTACCTTCCCTAAATCCTTAAAATATTCATTTTGAAAACATTTTTATGAAAAATGGACATGGATGATAAAAATGTGCCAGTAAATACTTACACATAAACAATCTCGGATAATAATGAGATTGAGGAATTATCCATTACCTTGCACTTTCCTTTGGTTGAGGGTACGTTTAGCCTCCTTTATAATGAACATAGTATGTTATTAAATTATACCAGAACCATATTCATATTTATTATATCATAAATGATTTACTTATGAATTTATACTACCCATTTAATAATGATTTTCGTGTTAAATTAAAATTTCGGGTAATAATTTCTTTCTTTATCGTACGTGTTTTAACTTGTTGTTCTTGATCGTATCTCTTAGATCATGATTAAAATACTTCTAGAATATAAAACATGATTATATATAATATATATTTATAATATAATTATGTATAATAGATAGATATATGAAATGTAAAATACCATTTATGGAGACGGTAGAATGTACGTACGCATAAACGTTGTTTCCGTTTTCATATCGTATTGAACGGAACTAAGTGAATAAGATATATGTAAATACATATAAATATATTCATTAGAATTATTATTTTATGTATTACATAATTATTAATAATATATATTTTTATAATCGCCGTTGGTTGGTGAATGTGGAAATGAATCTCATCGTGTCATGGAGACGGTAAGTTGTACGTACACATGAGCGACGACGTCATTTCCTTAATGATTAAAAGGTGTGGAATTGGATGTTATATTAATTTTACAGAGACATTATCTTGTTATTTTCATTATTTATATACATATTACTCATCATTATATCCATCCAAATAACATAGTGCTGAATAACAAATTAAACCACGATGTGGAGACGGAAAGTTGTACGTACGCACGCATGGTGACATTATAATTCCTAGGATGGATGGAATAGAGAATATGGTTGTACCATATTTATAATAACATCAAAATATTAGGAAGGTACTGGAGTTTTTATTTTGTTATGGTAATAACAAAGAAAGAGTAAGTGGGAGAATAAGATAAATTTTAATGAAGTAATGAAATTATTACCTCTTCTTCGGGTCCTTCCTTTTGATTTCATCAAAAGAGCTCCTTAGGTTGGCTTTCTGCTCAAATTAATGCCTCTAAGATAAATTTAGGGTAGTTGAGAGGATATTTGGGTAGGGTTTGGTAGATCCAAATTATAACAACCCAATGTTTTTCAATGGAAATTCCTTTCTTATATTTATGTCATAAAATAACATGAAAAAACAACATAATGAACTACTAAGTGATAAGTGACCTTTAAACATAAGTTTGTCACTTCTGTTTTTAGAATTTTAAAAATACGACATACATGGGTGTTCTAAAGATGATTTTTGGAGTCTAATGAAACAAAAATAATTTTTGGTGAATAGTAACGTACCCTTAGGAATAGTAACATACCCTTATGAATAGTAATATGACCCTTATGAATATTAAATCATCCAACATAAGAGTAACCTTACCCATGAATATTTAAATAAAATTTAGACATCTTAGAAAGTGACAATTTGACCTTAGTAAATGTTTTAGAATTTTGTAAGTCATAAATAATTAATTTTAATTAATTAATTAATTTAAAGGAAAATTTATTTTACGAAAATGTATTCATTATTTATAAAATAAATTTCTTATAGTTTTTAGATAATTTTTTAAGACCCTACGTAATTTTTGAAAGCACTATAAAATCAGTTTTAATCTTAAAAACTGTTTTTTAAGTAAATTATGATTTTAATTAAATATTAAATTAATAGTATTTAGAAAATTATTTTTGAAAAGTGGAATTAATTTTTGGATTCTACACATTGAAAAATACTATGGGTAAATATTTGGTATTTTTCTGAAATACTTGAATTTTTGATGAATAGTAGAATCCGATAATTCACAATAAATGCTAAATAATGGATTAATTGAGTTATCGATGATGTTCTGCTGATGTAAGCCCACTTGTTTTGGGATCACATGATGCAATTACTACTCTTTTTTCATTCAATACTCACTATTCCTTGTCTTAGGGAAATTAATAAACTAATGAATTTTATATTAAGGAAACCCCTCTCCCCTTCACTATAAAAGCCA
Source organism: Viscum album (assembly GCA_963277665.1). NCBI lineage: Eukaryota > Viridiplantae > Streptophyta > Magnoliopsida > Santalales > Viscaceae > Viscum > Viscum album. Next base: position 703,820 of record CAUJRU010000220.1, read on the forward strand.
CCCTTCACACCCTCATTTCCTCACACCTCTCAAGCTCCAAGCCTTATATAAACTCTGCCCAAACACCTTCCCTAGCCACTCCCCCACGTCCAAGAGCTGCTGGTCTCATCAAAAGACCAAGCTTAGGCCCTTAAGGACGTTCTCAAGAGAAGGATTCAAGAAGAAATTTCTCTCCCTCTTCTCCTTTAATTTCCTTTCAAGTTCAAGTTCATTTCTTGATCTCTCCCCACCTATCTTCATCGAAATAGTATTGTAACTTCAGTATTATAAATATACTGTAATTTTATTATTCTAATGGGATATTATACCATCCAACCCCCTTTCCCACTTCCTTTTATTTTATTACAGAGAACGTTGTTCGTGAGGTGTTAATTTATCACCATCAAGAACGACATGCTTTCTTCTTCCATTTCTACCTTAATATCTGGTCATGATACCATCATTATGGTTGAACCAAAATATTTTATATGTATTATTTCCTATTTTATGTTCTCTAACTGGCTTATGAACATATTACTAAGAGATAAGTTAAAACAACTTCATTGTGATCGAAAAACAACCCAAATTAACCCAAACAATCTTCATTTAATTATTATCTAATGATTCATCCAAATGGATCTAATATAATTCATTATAAGATAATTAAAACTCCTGTAATATAATTAATGACATGTAATATCATTTCTGGGTGTTTACCCATGTTCTACCCAAACTTCAATTTATGAATACAAGTGAACCATCCAAGAAAAACCATAAAAACGAACATCCCCAAACAATGTTTTTAAACTCTATAAGTCAAACAAAGGAACAAAAAATTACATAATGAAACCAGAATGAAACATATTAATTTATTAAAGGTTCTTAAATTTCTAATTAATGAATATAATGTCATTATAAAGAACATTAAAGAGAAGGAAGCATTCGGATACAAGGTAAGGGGAAATCTCGAACACAATTTTCTTCCTTCGGGACATCCCACTTTCAATCCATTTTGATATGTTTACTTATTAAAAATAATTTGTTAATCATTATATTTAATTTTCTGGGATATAAATCTTTTTCACTGGTATTTATGAAAAACCAAATGTTTTCCAAAATAACTCTTCTTTCAAGAACACACCTTTTACCTCTCATTCAAGATTGACGGTTCTTGTAACATGTATGTTATTCCTTCATTCTTTTGGGAACCTAATGTTTATGAATGTGTTCCTATGAGATGAAACCCATTCCTTTTCATAGTATAATTATGTTCATTTATGTTATATTTTCATCGTGGCATGCATGATAAATGATAATGTTATGATGTGACGGGTGCGCCTGGAATTATATAGCGCAATATGAATGTTTAAATGTGACGGGTGTACCCGGAATTATACATCGCTCCAATGCATTGGTTAAAGTGATGAATCTCATGAGTAAATGTGAAATGATGTGTGAAAAAGATGCTATCTTGGTTCAAAAGTATGTGTGGTAGTTAACTACTAAGATATGATGTTTCATTTTTATGCATTGCCACATTTCAAGTCTTATATTTATGCTTCCTCTCATGTTCATGATCTTTTTCCCATGTTATGAATATACTCACCCCATGCTATATTGTTCTTATCTATCCTCTTACTGGGCTTTTATCTCACCCCTTTTTATGTATATCCCCAGGTAACTACATGTACTAAGGAGAGTACAAGTGCCAAAAAGAATCTAGAGAAGAAGAAATTAAATAAATGTTTATGCTTGATGTTGTATTTGTTATGTATGGTCCTAGTTTACCCAACACACTAAACCTTTGGATCCTCTATGTGTAATAATATTATGTTTTTTATCTTTGAAATGATGTAATAGTAATGTAAGAAAAGGCTCAGGTCGCTATAGTTGGTATCAGAGGCAAGGTTTAGTTAATTTGGGAATTAGGATTAGTGAACCCTAGAGAAAAAATCTAGTATGAGATTAAGTACAAATATACACACTAGAGTATTTACATAGGGATACCATATGTTATTCTTTTAGTATAAATTGTTCAAATGAATAATTTATGTATTCATGACTTTTTTACTTATATTTTGTTCTAACCTTTTATATTTTAGAAAATGGTGGGAACAAGGAGAAATCAGTCCAATAACTCATGCGAGGGCCAATGAAACGATTTCACGAACGAAATCCCAATGATTTAGGAGGTGGAGTTAAAAATTTCATGGTGATTCTTACCCAATTATCTCAGGTTATGAACAATAACTATAATAATGGGGAGCGTCCTCCTTCACCAAAGAGGGAGCAACTGGCTATCGAATGTTTTATGCAGCAACGACCACCGACGTTTAGTGGATCTTCTGATCCACTAGTTGCGGAATAGTGGGTCAACTCCATGGGGAAGGTCTTTTTTGTTCTTCATTGTTATCAGATGGATAAGGTGACTTTATCCATTTATCGTCTTGATGGGGAATCTGATCAATGGTGGGATTTGATTAAGAACACCAAGACAAGGGAGGAAATTGAAGAGATGGAATGGGAAGACATTAAGATAATGTTTCTTAATAGGTACTTCCCAAGAACTCTTCGCACGAAGATAGAGAGATAATTTATAGAGCTCAAGCAAAAAAGAAGGAGAATCTGTCACAAACTATGAAGATAATTTCAAAAGTCTTGAAAGGTACGCTTCAGGTTTTGTTATCAACAATGATAGCAAAATTGATAGATTCTTTAGTGGATTAAAACCACACCTTTGAAAGGATCTTGCAATTCGAGACTTTGGGAGTTATAAAGAAGTTGTTCGGTGTGCTATCAAAGTGGATATGGATTTTGGATAATGGTTTCATGGATAAAGTGATAAGAAAAGAAATATGGAGTTTCATGCTGGTGGATCTAATGACAAAGGTGGGAAGAAAAATCAACGACCCACATGCCAAAAATGTGGGAAGTTGTACCATGGGAACTTCCTCAAATGGAAGGGGAAATGCTTCAAGTGTGGAAAAGAAGAACACCATACTCAAGAGTGTTGAAAAGAAATGAAAAAGAAGGAGAATGTAGCTGATTAAAAAAGATAACCACTCATGGTTAAATGAAACAACTATATAAAGCTAGGGAACAATGCATACCAGTGCACTAAACCTCGAGTTCTCGAGGGTAATTAGCGTCAACATACACCAAATACAAAGGAACAAGGGAAGGAGTATTCCATAACTTATGTGGAGGTGGAGCATGATAATGAAGTCGTATAAGGTACACTTCCTATTCATTCAATAATGGAAAAAGTCTTATTTGATTTTGGTTCTATGCATTCCTTTATATCTTGCAAGTATTCTAGAACTATAGAATCGAAGCCCCAAAACCTTGAAGTAGAGATATCTGTAAAAACACCAAGTGGTCCAATCATTGAAACCCAAGTGTTTGACTCTTCTCCTATTGGCATATGTGGGAATATTCTTCCAGAAAATTTCGTAATACTTCCCTTGGTGTAATTCGATGCTATAATGGGAATGGATTAGATCTCGTTATATAGAGCACGTATCAACTGAAAGGAAAAGGAAATATCTTTTCATATTCTGAACCATCCCATTATCCTCAAAAAATACAAGTAAGATCATGAATCTACTTTTAAAAATCCTTCAATGGTGTGGGTGTTGATTCCCTATGAAGAAGCATACCTCGCCCAAATGGATGAGTTGAAGGAAAGTGTCAACCTTGAGGAAATGCCCATCGTGAGGGAATATGGAAATGTATTTTCCAAAGAGTTACCCGGAATTCCCCCAGATCTTGAGGTAGATCTCTCAATTGAACTCATGAATAGAGCTACTCCAATCTCAAAGTGTCCCTATAGGATGGCTCCTATCGAACTGAAGGAGTTAAAGAAGTAGCTGCAAGAGCATCTAGAAAAAGGGTTCATACGCCCTAGTGCATCACCTTTGGGTCCACCAGTGCTCTTTGTAAGGAAAAAGGATGGAACAATGCGGTTGTGTATCAATTTTCAGGAACTCAACAAGATCACCATAAAGAACAAGTATCCTCTCACAAGTATTGAAAACTTGTTCGATCAGTTAAGAGGAGCTCAATACTTCTCAAAGGTGGATCTTCGTTCTGGATATCATCAGGTAATGGTAAAGAAAGAAGATATTCAGAAGACTGCCTTCCGAACAAGGTATGGGAACTATGATTTTTTTCTGATGCCCTTCGGACTTACTAATTACCCTACTGTCTTAAGTGATTTGATGAATAGAGTCTTTATACATTACCTCGACAAATTTTTGGTAGTGTTTATCGATGATATTCTCATCTACTCCAAGATCAAGGAGGAACATGAAGAACATCTAAGACTTGTGTTGGCAACATTAAGAAAGGAGAAGTTGTACGCCAATTTCAGAAAGTGTGACTTTTGGATGAATCAAGTCGCGTTCTTGGGACATGTGATCACAAGTGAGGGAATTTCTATGGATCCTTCAAAGACAAAGGTGATTGAGGAATGTCCTAGGCCCTCTAGTGTCATAGAAATCTGTAGTTTTCTTGAATTAGCTGGGTACTATCGATGTTTTGTGAGAAACTTCTAAATATTTTCAATCCCACTAACTAAGTTAACAAGGAAAGGGGTAAAGTATGTCTGGATGGAAGAATGTGAGGGAAGCTTCAAGGAGCTAAAGAGAAGGCTGATCAATGCACCTGTACTCACACTATCGAAAAGTGGAGAATGTTTTGTGATATACAGTGATGCTTCAAAGAAAGGATCGGGTTGTGTACTCATGCAAAATGACAATGTTATAGCCTATGCCTCATGACAGTTAAAGATCCATGAGCAGAACTACTCGACGCATGATCTAGAGATGGAAGCTATGATTTTGCCTTGAAAATCTGGCGGCACTACCTTTATGGCGAGAAGTGTGACATATACACCAACTACGAGATCCTAAAGTATATATTAACAGAAAATGAGCTCAACATGCATCAAAGGAGATGGTTAGAGCTAATCAAGGATTACGATTGCTCTATTCACTATCATCCTGGAAAGGCGAACAAGGTAGCTGATTCTCTAAGAAGAAAATAACCTTCTACTCTATCCATGTTGCGGATTGAGAAAGACACTATCTTCACGGATATTCAAAGAATGTATTTGGAAATCATAAGGGCAGGGGATACATCCTACCTTTCCCAAATGATTGTGTAACCATCCATCCAGAAGAAGATTAAGGAAGAACAAAGGTATGATGTGGAGATAAAAAAGAGGGTGAATGCAGTAAAGGAAGGGAAGCTGTAAGAGTTCCATATCGACGATGATGGTGTGATTCGGTTTGGAACAGGGATTTGTGTGACTTCATCACCTGGGATAAAGAAGGATCTATTGGATAATGCACATAGCTCAAAATTCACTATCCATACTGGGAGTACCAAGATGTTCTGTGGTCTCTGAGAACACTTCTGGTGGGATAACATGAAGAAGGAGATTGTGTAATATATATCAAGGTGCTTGGTATGTCATAAAGTTAAATTTGAGTGACAAAAGTCCAAGGGTATGATGCATCCATCGCCTATACCCATGTGGAAATGGGAAAATGTCACTATAGAATTTGTCATGGGTCTCCTGAAGACGTAAAAGGTAAATAATGTGATATGGGTTGTGGTTGATTGACTCAACAAGACTGCCCATTTTATCGCTATTTGGGAAGACCTCACCCTTGAACAATTTGAAAAGATATATGTGAAGGAAGTGGTGAGACTGCACGGTGTTCCACTCTTAATTGTGCCTAACCGTGATCCGAGGTTCACATCTAAATTCTGGAGGAGCCTTCAACGTGCTTTGAGTACTGATTTAAATTTCAGAACGGCCTATCACCCCCAAACTAATGGCCAGTCTGAAAGGACTATTCAGACTCTTGAAGATATGCTAAGAGTATGTTCTCTAGAATTTAAAGTTGGATGGGATCAGCATCTCCCATTGGTTGAGTTCTCATACAACAATAGATTCCACTTGAGTATTCAGATGGATTCATATGAAGGTTTGTATGGAAAGCGATGTAGAACTCTAACCTCTTGGGATGAAGTTAGAGAGAGGAAGCTACTTGGATCTGATCTTGTTCAAGAGATGACAGAGAAGGTTCAAGTCATCCAGAAACACAGCAAAGCTGCTCAAAGTCTTCAAAAGAGCTATACTGACAACCGTCGAAGGGACTTGGTGTTCGATATTGGATATAAAGTCTTCCTTCTAATATCTTCATGGAAGAGAGTCATGCGATTCGAGAAGAAATGGAAGCTAATCCAAAGTTATATTGGCCCCTTTGAGATCCTTGATCGAATAAGAGCCATGGCCTATCATCTTGCACTTCCACCAAATATGGCTCAAGTTCATGATGTGTTTCATGTATCACTACTAAGGATGTAAATACCAGACCCCTCACATGTACTAACCTCATAGGTGGTGCAGTTGGAAGATGATCTCTCATATGAGGAGCAGCTAGTAAAGATTCTGGATCAGAGAGATAAGGTTCTACACAACAAGACAAATCATCTTGTCAAAGTGTTTTGGAGGAACCATAAGTTTGAGGAAGAAACTTGGGAACTAGAAGAGGTAATGAAGGGGAAACACCCTCACCTGTTTGTGTAAAGTGAAATTTCAGGGGCGAAATTTCTTAAGGGGGAAGAATGTAACGACCCAATGTTTTTCAATTGAAATTAATTTCTTATATTTATGTCATAAAATAACATGAAAACACAACATAATGAACTACTAAGTGAAAAGTGACCTTTAAACATAAGTTTTTCACTTCTGTGTTTGGAATTTTAAAAATCCTACATACACGGTTGTGCTCAAGATGATTTTTGGAGTCTAATGAAACAAAAATAATTTTCGATGAATAGTAATGTACCCTTAGTAATAGTAACATACCCTTATGAATAGTAATATGAAATTTATGAATATTAAATCATCCAACATAAGAGTAACCTTACCCATGAATAATTAAATAAAATTTAGACATCTTAGAAAGAGACAATTTGACCTTAGTAAACGTTTTGGAATTTTTTAAGTCTTAAATAATTAATTATAATTAAATAATTAATTTAAAGGAAAATGTATTTTCTTAAAATTTAATCATTATTTATCAAATCAATGTATTAAAGTTTTTAGATAATTTTATAAGACCCTATGTAATTTTTGAAATCACTATAAAATCAGTTTTAATCTTAAAAACTGTTTTTTTAAGTAAATTTTGATTTTAATTAAATATTAAATTTATAATATTTAGAAAATTATTTTTGAAAAATGGAATTCATTTTTGGATTATACACATTGAAAAATAGTATGGGTAAATTTTTGGTATTTTTCTGAAATACTTGAATTTTTGAGGAATAGTAGAATCCGATAATTCGCAATAAATGCTAAATAATGGATTAATTGAGTCATCGATGATGTTATGCTGATTTAAGACCACTTTTTTCGGTATCACATGATGAAATTACTACTCTTTGTCACTCAAGGATCACTATTCCTTGTCTTAGGGGAAATTAAAAAACTAGTGAATTTTATATTAAGGAAACCCCTCTCCCCTTCACTATAAAAGCCACCCTTCACACCCTCATTTCCTCACACCTCTCAAGATCCAATACTTCTATAAACTCTGCCCAAATACCTTCCCTAGCCCCTCCCCCACATCCAATATCTTCTGGTCTCATCAAAATACCAACCTTATGCCCTTAAGGAGGTTCTCAAGAGAAGGATTCAAGAGGTAATTTCTCTCCCTCTTCTCCTTTAATTTCCTTTCAAGTTCAAGTTCATTTCTTGATATCTCCCCACCTATCATCATACAAATGGTATTTTAACTCCCATATTTTACCTATACTGTAATTTTATGATTCTAATGATATATTATACCATCCAACCCCCTTTCCCTCTTCCTTTTATTTTATTAAAGAGAACGTTGTTCGTGAGGTGTTAATTTATCACCTTCAAGAACGACATGCTTTCTTCTTCCATTTCTACCTTCAGATATGGTCATGAAACCAGTTTTATGGTTGAACCAGAATATTTTATATGTATTATGTCCTATTTAAAGTTTTTTAACTGACTTATGAACATATTACTAAGTGATAAATTAAAACAACTTCATTGTGATCGAAAAACTGCCCAAATTAACCCAAACAATCTTCATTTAATTCTTATCTAATGATTCATCCAAATGGATCTAATATAATTCATTATAAGATCATTAAAACTATTGTAATATAATTAATGACATGTAATATCATTTCATAATGTTTACCCATGTTCTACCCGAACTTCAATTTATGAATACAAGTGAACCATCTAAGAAAAACCTTAAAAACGAACATCCCCGAACAATGTTTTTAAACTCTATAAGTCATCCAAAGGAACATAAAATGACATAATGAAACCATAATGAACCCTATTAATTTATAAAAGGTTCTTAAATTTCTATTTAATGAATATAATATCATTGTACAGAACATTAAAGAGAAAGAAGCATTCGGATACAAGCTAAGGGGAAATCTCGAACCCAATTTTCTTCCTTCGGGTCATCCCACTTTCACTCCATTTTGATATGTTTACTTATTAAAAATAATTTTTTAATAATTATCTTTAATTTTATAGGATATACATTTTTTTCACTGGTATTTATGAAAAACAAAATTTTTCCCAAAATAAATCTTCTTTCAAGAACACACCTTTTACCTCTCATTCAATATTGACGTTTCTTGTAACATGTATGTTATTCCTTCATTTTTTTTGGGAACCCAATGTTTATGAATGTGTTCCTATGAGATGAAACCCATTACTTTTCATGGTTTAATTATATTCATTTATTTTATATGTTCATCATGGCATTCATGATAAATGATAATGTTATGATGTGACGAGTGTGCCTGGAATTATATAGCGCAATATGAATGTTTAAATGTGACAGGTGTGCCTGGAATTATACAGCACTCCAATGCATTTGGTAAAGTGATGAATCTCGTGAGTAAATGTGAAATGATGTGTGAAAAAGATTCTAGCTTTGTTCAAAAGTATGTGTGGTAGTTAACCACTAAGATATGATGTTTCATTATTATGCATTGCCACATTTCAAGTCTTATATTTATGCTTCCTCTCATGTTCATGATCTTTTTCCCATGTTATGAATATGCTCACCCCATTCTATATTGTTCTTATCTATCCTCTTACTGGGATTTTATCTCACCCCTTTTTATGTATATCCTCAAGTGGCTACATGTACTAAGGAGAGGACAAGTTCCAAAAAGAATCTAGAGAAGAAGAAATTAAATAAATGTTTATGCTTGATGTTGTATTTGTTATGTATGGTCCTATTTTACCCAACACACTAAACCTTTGGATCCTCTATGTATAATAATATTATTTTGTTTATCTTTGAAATGATGTAATAGTAATGTAAGAAAAGGCTCAGGTCGCTATAGTTGGTATCAGAGGCAAGGTTTAGTTAATTTGGGAATTACGATTAGTGAACCCTAGAGAAAACCTCTAGTATGAGATTAAGTACAAATATGCACACTAGAGTATTTACATAGGGATACCATATGTTATGATTTTAGTATAAATTGTTCAAATGAATAATTTATGTATTCATGATTTGTTTACTTATATTTTGTTCTAACCTTTTCTATTTTAGAAAATGGTGGGAACCAGGAGAAATCTGTCCAATAACTCATGCGAGAGCCAATGCAACGATTTCCTAGACGACATCCCCAATGATTTAGGAGGTGGAGTTCAAAATTTCATGGTTATTCTTACCCAATTTTCTCCGGTTATGAACAATAACCATAATAATGGGGGAACGAACTCTTTCACCAAATAGGGAGCAACTGGCTATCGAATGTTTTATGCGGCAACGACCACCGACGTTTAGTGGATCTTCTGATCCACTAGTTGCGGAACAGTGGGTCAACTCCATGGAGAAGATATTTTTTGTTCTTCATTGTTATGAGATGGATAAGGTGGCTTTATCCATTTATAGTCTTGATGGAGAATCCGATCAATGGTGGGATTTGATTAAGAACACCAATCCAAGGGAGGAAATTGAAGAGATGGAATGGGAAGACTTTAAGATAAAGTTTCTTAATAAGTACTTCCCACGAACTCTTCGCACGAAGATGGAGAGAGAATTTATAGATCTCAAGAAAAAAAGCAAGAGAATCTGTCACCACCTATGAAGAGAATTTCACAAGGCTTGAAAGGTACGCTTCAGGTTTTGTTATCAACAATGATAGAAAAATTGATATATTCTTTAGTGGATTAAAACCACACCTTCGAAAGGCTCTTGCAATTCCAGAATTTGGGAGTTATAAAGAAGTTTTTCGGTGTGATATCAAAGTGGATATGGAGTTTGGAGAATGGTCTCATGGATAAAGTGATAAGAAAAGAAAGATGGAGTTTCAAGCTGGTGGATCTAATGATAAAAGCGAGAAGAAAAATCAACGACCCACATGCCAAAAATGTGGGAAGTTGCACCATGGGAAATGCCTAAAATGGAAGGGGAAATTCTTCAAGTGTGGGAAAGAAGGACACCATACTCAAGAGTGTTGAAAAGAAACAAAAAGGAAGGAGAATTTAGATGATTAAAGTAGAGAACCACTCATGGTTAAATGCTATAACTATATGGAGCTAGGGAACTATGCAAACCAGTGCACTAAACCTCAAGTTCTCAAGGGTAATTAGCGTCAGCAGCCACCAAAGCCAAAGGAATAAGGGAAGGATTATGCCATAACTTATGTGGAGGTGGAGCATGACAATGAAGTAGTACAAGGTACACTTCCTATTCATTCAAGAATGGAAAAAGTCTTATTTGATTATGGAACTACGCATTCCTTTATATCTTCCAAGTTTGCTAGAACTATATAATCAAAGCCCCGAATCCTTGAAGTAGAGATATCTATAAAAACACCAAGTGGTCCAATCATTGCAACCAAAGTGTTTGACTCTTTTCCTGTTGGCATATGTGGGAAGATTCTTCCGGAAAATTTCGTAATACTTCCCTTGGTGTAATTCGACGTTATAATGGGAATGGATTGGCTCTTGTTATATAGGGCACATATGAAATTTCAGGAAAAGGAAATATGTTTTCATATTCTGAACCATCCCATTCTCCTATAAAAATACAAGGAAGAACATGAATCTACTTTGAAAAATCCTTCAATGGTGTGGGTGTTCATTCCCTATAAAGAAGCATACCTTGACCAAATGGATGAGTTGAAGGAAAGTGCCAACCTTGAGGAAATGCCCATCATGAGGGAATATGGCAATGTATTTCCCAAATAGTTACCCGGAATTCCCCCGGATCGTGAGGTAGAGTTCTCAATTGAACTAATGACTATAGCTACTCCAATCTCAAAGTGTCCCTATAGGATGGCTCCTATCAAACTAGAGGAGTTAAAGAAGTAGTTGCAAGAGAATATAGACAAAGGGTTCATACGCCCTAGTGCATCACCTTCGGGTGCACCGGTGCTCTTTGTGGATAAAAAGGATGGAATAATGCGGTTGTGTATCAATTATCAGGAAGTCAACAAGATCACTATAAAGAACAAGTATCCTCTCCCAAGTATTGATGAATTGTTTGATCAGTTAAGAGGAGCTCAATACTTCTCAAAGGTGGATCTTCATTCTGGATATCATCAGGTAAACCTAAATAAGGAAGATATTCAGAAGACATCCTTCCGAACAAGGTATGGTCACTATGAGTTTTTTGTTGATGCCCTTCGGACTTACTAATTCCCCTACAATATTCAAGTATTTGATGAATAGAGTCTTTATAAATTACCTCAACAAATTTTTGGTAGTGTTTATCGATGATATTCTCATCTACTCCAAGATCAAGGAGGAACATGAAGAACATCTAAGACTTGTGTTGGCGACATTAAGAAAGGAGAATTTGTACGCCAAGTTCAGAAAGTGTGACTTTTGGATGAATCAGGTCACGTTCTTGGGACATGTGATAACAAGTGAGGGAATTTCTATGTATCCTTTAAAGACAAAGGTGATTGAGGAATAGCCTAGGCCCTCTAGTGTCACAGAAATCCGTAGTTTTCTTGGATTAGGTGGGTACTACCGATGTTTTGTGAGAAACTTCTAACTATTTTCAAGCCCGCTAACTAAGTTAACAAAGAAAGGGGTAAAGTATGTCTGGACGGAAGAATGTGAGGGAAGCTTCAAGGAGCTAAAGAGAAGGCTGATCACTGCACCTGTACTCACACTACTGAAAAGTGGAGAAAGTTTTGTGATATACAGTGATGCTTCAAATAAAGGATTGGGTTGTGTACTCATGCAAAATGACAATGTGATAGCTTATATCTCATGATAGTTAAATATCCATGAGCAGAACTACCCGACGCATGATCTAGATATGGAAGTTGTGATTTTTGCCATGAAAATCTGGAGGCACTACCTTTATGGAGAGAAGTGTGACATATACACCAACCACAAGAGCCTAAAGTATATATTCACACAAAATGAGATCAACATGCATCAAAGGAGATAGTTAGAGCTAATCAAGGATTACGATTGCTCTATTCACTATCATCCTGGAAAGGCGAACAAGGTAGATGATGCTCTAAGCAGAAAAGAACCTGTTACTCTATCCATGTTGCGGATTGAGAAAGACACTATCTTCATGGATATGCAAATAATGGATTTGGAAATCATAAGGGCAGGGGATACATACTACCTTTCCCAAATGATTTTGCAACCATCCATCTAGGATAAGATTAAGGAATAACAAAGGGATGATGTGGAGATGCAAAAGAGGGTGAATTATGTAAAGGAAGGGAAGTTGTAAGAGTTCCATATCGACGATGATGGTGCGATTCGGTTTGGAACACGGATTTGTGTGACTTCATCACCCGGGATAAAGAAGGATCTATTGAATAATGCACATAGCATAAAATTCTCTATCCATCCTGGGAGTACCAAGATTTTTTGTGGTCTCCAAGAATACTTCTGGTGGGATAACATGAATAAGGAGATTGTGGAATATATATCAAGGTTCTTGGTATGTCATCAAGTTAAAGTTGAGTGACAAAAGTTCAAGGGTATGATGCAACCATTGCCTATACCCATGTGGAAAAGGGAAAATGTCACTATGGACTTTGTCATGGGTCTCCCGAAGACGTCAAAGGTAAATAATGCGATATGGGTTGTGGTTGGTTGTCTCACCAAGACTGCCCATTTTATCGCTATTCAGGAAGACCTATCGCTTGAACAATTTGCAAAGATATATGTGAAGGAAGTAGTGAGACTACATGGTGTTCCACTCTTAATTGTTTCTGACCATGATCCAAGGTTCACATCTAAATTCTAGAGGATCCTTCAACATGCTTTGAGTACTGATTTAAATTTCAGCACGGCCTATCACTCCCAAACTAATGGCCAGTCTGAAAGGACTATTCATATGCTTGAAGATATGCTAAGAGCCTGCTCTCTAGAATTAAAAGGTGGATGGGATCAGAATCTCCCATTGGTTGAGTTCTCATACAACAATAGATTCCACTTGAGTATTCAGATGGATCCATATGAAGCTCTGTATGGAAAGCGATATAATACTCCAACCTGTTGGGATGAAGTTAGAGAAAGGAAGCTAATTGGACCCGATCTTGTTCAAGAGATGACAGAGAATGTTCAAGTCATCCAAAAACACATCAAAGCTACTCAAAGTCAGAAAAAGAGCTATGATGACAACCGTCGAATGGACTTAGAGTTCGACGTTGGAGACAAAGTCTTCCTTTGAATATCTCCATGGAAGAGAGTCATGTGTTTTGAGAAGAAATGGAAGCTAAGCCCAAGGTATATTGGCCCCTTTCATATCCTTGACCAAATACGAGCCATGGTCTATCGTCTTGCAATTCCACCAAATATGGCTCAAGTGCATGATGTGTTTCATGTATCACTACTGAGGAAGTAAATACCAGACCCCTCACATGTACTAACCTCATAGGTGGTGCAGTTGGAAGATGATATCTCATATGAGGAGAAGCCATTATAAGGTTCTACACAACAAGAAAAACCATCTTGTCAAAGTGTTTTGGAGGAACCATAAGTTTGAGGAAGCAACTTGGTAACTAGAAGAGGCAATGAAGGAGAAACACCCTCACCTGTTTGTGTAAAGTGAAATTTCAGGGGTGAAATTTCTTAAGGGGGGAAGAATGTAACGACCCAATGTTTTTCAATGGAAATTCCATTATATTTATGTCATAAAATAACATGAAAACACAACATAATGAACTACTAAGTGATAAGTGACCTTTAAACATAAGTTTTTCACTTCTGTGTTTGGAATTTTAAAAATCTGACATACACGGTTGTGCTCAAGATGATTTTTGGAGTCTAATGAAACAAAAATAATTTTCGGTGAATAGTAACGTACCCTTAGTAATAGCAACATACCCTTATGAATAGTAATATGAACATTATGAATAGTAAATAATCCAACATAAGTGTAACCTTACCCATGAATAATTAAATAAAATTTAGACATCTTAGAAAGAGACAATTTGACCTTAGTAAACGTTTTGGAATTTTTTAAGTCATAAATAATTAATTATAATTAATTAATTAATTTAAAGGAAAATTTATTTTCTTAAAATGTATTCATTATTTATCAAATCAATGTATTATAGTTTTTATATAATTTTATAAGACCCTATGTAATTTTTGAAAGCACTTTAAAATCATTTTTAATCTTAAAAACTGTTTTTTTAAGTAAATTATGATTTTAATTAAATATTAAATTAATAATATTTAGAAAATTATTTTTGAAAAATGGAATTCATTTTTTGATTCTACACATTGAAAAATATTATGGGTAAATTTTTGGTATTTTTCTGAAATACTTGAATTTTTTATGAATAGTAGAATCTGATAATTCACAATAAACGCTAAATAATGGATTAATTGAGCCATAGATGATGTTCTGATGATGTAATCCCACTTGTTTCGGGATAACATGATGAAATTACTACTCTTTGTCATTCAAGACTCGCTATTCCTTGTCTTAGGGGAAATTAATAAACTAATGAATTTTATATTAAGGAAACCACTCTCCCCTTCACTATAAAACCCACCCTTCACACCCTCATTTCCTCACACCTCACAAGCTCCAAGCCTTCTATAAACTCTTCCCAAACACCTTCCCTAGCCCCTCCCCCACGTCCAAGAGATTATGGTCTCATAAAAAGACAAAGCTTAGGCCCTTAAGGAGGTTCTCAAGAGAAGGATTCAAGAGGTAATTTCTCTCCCTCTTCTCCTTTAATTTCCTTTCAAGTTCAAGTTCATTTCTTGATATCTCCCCAACTATCGTCATACAAATAGTATTTTAACTTCCGTATTATACATATAATGTAATTTTATGATTCTAATGAGATATTATACAATCCAACCCCCTTTCCCTCTTCCTTTTATTTTATTGAAGAGAACGTTGTTCGTGAGGTTTTAATTTATCACCTTCAAGAATGACATGCTTTCTTCTTCCATTTCTACCTTCAGATCTGGTCACGAAACCATTTTTATGGTTGAACCAGAATATTATATATGTATTATGTCCTTTTTAAAGTTATGTAACTGACTTATGAACATATTACTAAGTGATAAATTAAAACAACTTCATTGTGATCGAAAAACTGCCCAAATTAACCCAAACAATCTTCGTTTAATTCTTATCTAACGATTCATCCAAATGGATCTAATATAATTCATTATAATATCATTAAAACTCCTGTAATATAATTAATGGAATGTAATATCATTTCATAATTTTTACCCATGTTCTACCTGAACTTCAATTTATGAATACAAGTGAACCATCCAAGAAAAACCATAAAAACGAACATCCCCGAACAATGTTTTTAAACTCTATAATTCATCCAAAGGAACACAAAATTACATAATGAAACCAGAATAAACCCTATTAATTTATAAAAACTTATTAAATTTCTAATTAATGAATATAATGTCATTATACAGAACATTAAAGAGAATGAAGCATTCAGATACAAGGTAAGGGGAAATCTCGAACCCAATTTTCTTCCTTCGGGTCATCCCACTTTCACTCCATTTCGATATGTTTACTTATTAAAAATCATTTTTTAATCATTATATTTACTTTTCTAGGATATAAATTTTTTTCACTGGTATTTATGAAAAAACAAATGTTTTCCAAAATAACTCTTCTTTCAAGAACACACCTTTTACCTCACATTCAAGATTGACGGTTCTTGTAACATGTATGTTATTCCTTCATTCTTTTGGGAACCCAATGTTTATGAATGTGTTCCTATGAGATGAAACCCATTCCTTTTCATGGTTTCATTATGTTCATTTATGTTATATGTTCATCATGGCATGCATGATAAATGATAATTTTATGAAGTGACGGGTGCGACCGGAATTATATAGCGCAATATGAATGTTTAAATGTGACGGGTGCACCCGGAATTATACAGCGCTCCAATGCATTGGGTAAAGTGATGAATCTCATTAGTAAATGTAAAATGATGTGTGAACAAGATTCTAGCTTGGTTCAAAAGTATTTGTGGTAGTTAACCACTAAGATATGATGTTTCATTTTTATGCATTGCCACATTTCAAGTCTTATATTTATGCTTCCTCTCATGTTCATTATCTTTTTCCCATGTTATGAATATGCTCAACCCATGCTATATTTTTCTTATCTATCCTCTTACTGGGATTTTATCTCACCCCTTTTTATGTATATCCTCAGGTGGATACATGTACTAAGGAGAGGACAAGTGCCAATAAGAATCTAGAGAAGAAGAAATTAAATAAATGTTTATGCTTGATGTTGTATTTGTTATGTATGGTCCTAGTTTACCCAACACACTAAACCTTTGGATCCTCTATGTGTAATAATATTATGTTTTTTATCTTTGAAATGATGTAATAGTAATGTGAAAAAAGGCTCAGGTCGCTATAGTTGGTATCATAGGCAAGGTTTAGTTAATTTGGGAATTAGGATTAGTGAACCCTAGAGAAAACCTCTAGTATGAGATTAAGTAAAAATATGCACACTAGAGTATTTACATAAGGATACCATATGTTATGATTTTAGTATAAATTGTTCAAATGAATAATATACATATTCATTTCTTGTTTACTTATATTTTGTTCTAACCTTTTCTATTTTAGAAAATGGTGGGAACCCGGAGAAATCAGTCCAATAACTCATGTGAGGGCCAATACAATGATTTCCCGAACGACATCCCCAATGATTTAGGAGGTGGAGTTCAAAATTTCATGGTGATTTTTACCCAATTAAATCAGGTTATGAAAAATAACCATAATAATGTGGAACTTCCTCTTTCACCAAAGAGGGAGCAACTGGCTATCGAATGTTTTATGCGGCAACGACCACCGACATTTAGTGGATCTTCTGATCCACTAGTTGCGGAACAGTGGGTCAACTCCATAGAGAAGATCTTTTTTGTTCTTAATTGTTCTGAGACGGATAAGGTGACTTTATCCATTTATCTTCTTGATGGAGAATCTAATCAATGGTGGGATTTGATTAAGAACACCAAGCCAAGGGAGGAAATTGAAGATATGGAATGGAAAGACTTTAAGATAATGTTTCTTAATAAGTACTTCCCATGAACTCTTCACACGAAGATGGAGAGAGAATTTATAGAGCTCAAGCAAAAAAGCAGGAGAATCTGTCACAACCTATGAAGATAATTTAACAAGGCTTGAAAGGTACGCTTTAGGTTTTTTTATCAATAGTGATAGCAAAATTGATAGATTCTTTAGTGGATTAAAACCACACCTTCGAAAGGCTCTTGCAATTCGAGAATTTGGGAGTTATAAAGAATTTTTTTGGTGTGCTCTAAAAGTAGAGATAGAGTATGGAGAATGGTATCATGGCTAAAGTGATAAGAAAAGAAAGATGGAGTTTCAAGCTGGTGGATCTAATGAGAAAGGCAGGAAGAAAAATCAACGACCCACATGCCAAAAATGTGGAATGTTGCACCATGGGAACTGCCTCAAATGGAAGGGGAAATGCTTCAAGTGTGGGAAAGAATGACACCACACTCAAGAGTGTTGAAAATAAACGAAAAGGAAGGATAATGTAGCTAATGAAAGGAGAGAACCACTCATGGTTAAATGCTACAACTATATGGAGCTAGGGCACTATGCAAACCAGTTCCCTAAACCTCGAGTTCTCGAGGGTAATTAGCGTCAGTAGCCACCAAAGCCAAAGGAACAAGGGAAGGCTTATGCCATAACTTATGTGGAGGTGGAGCATGATAATGAAGTCATAAAAGGTACACTTCCTATTCATTCAAGAATGTAAAAAGTATTATTTGATTCTGGTTCTACGCATTCCTTTATATCTTGCAAGTTTGATAGAAATATAGAATCAAATCCCTGAAACCTTGAAGTAGAGATATCTGTAAAAACACCAACTAGTCCAATCATTGCAACCCAAGTGTTTGACTCTTCTCCTGTTGGCATATGTGGGAAGATTCTTCCGGAAAATTTCGTAATACTTCCCTTAGTGTAATTCGACGCTATAATGTGAATGGATTGGATCTCATTATATAGAGCACATATCAACTATCAGGAAAAGGAAATATATTTTTATATTCTGAACCATCCCATTCTCCTCTAAAAATACAAGTAAGATCATTAATCTACTTTGAAAAATCCTTCAATGGTGTGGGTGTTGATTCCCTATGAAGAAGCATACCTCGCCCAAATGGATGAGTTGAAGGAAAGTGCCAACCTTGAGGAAATGCCCATCGTGAGGGAATATGGAAATGTATTTCCCAAAGAGTTACCCGGAATTCCCTTGGATCGTGAGGTAGACTTCTCAATTGAACTCATTACTAGAGCTACTCCAATCTCAAAGTGTCCATATAGGATGGCTCCTATCGAACTCGAGGATTTAAAGAAGTAGCTTCAAGAGCATCTAGACAAAGGGTTCATACGCCCTATTGCATCACCTTCGGGTGCACCGGTGCTCTTTGTGAAGAAAAAGGATGGAATAATGTGGTTGTGTATCAATTATAAGGAACTCAACAAGGTCACCATAAAGAACAAGTATCCTCTTCCAAGTATTGATGACTTGTTAGATCAGTTAAGAGGAGCTCAATACTTCTCAAAGGTGGATCTTCGTTATGGATATCATCAGGTAAAGGTAAAGAAGGAAGATATTCAGAAGACTGCCTTTCGAACCAGGTATGGGAACTATGAGTTTTTTCTAATGCCCTTCGGACTTACTAATTCCCCTACAATCTTCAAGTTTTTGATGAATAGAGTCTTTATACATTACCTAGAAAAATTTGTGGTAGTGTTTATCGATGATATTCTCATCTAATCCAAGATCAAGGAGGAACATGAAGAACATCTAAGACTTGTGTTGGCGACAATAAGGAAGGAGAAGTTGTACGCCATGTTCAGAAAGTGTGACTTTTGGATGAATCAAGTCACGTTCTTGGGACATGTGATCAAAAGTGAGGGAATTTCTATGGATCCTTCAATGAAAAATTTGATTGAGGAATGGCCTAGGCCCTCTAGTGTCACAGAAATCCATAGTTTTCTTGGATTAGAAGGGTACTACTGACGTTTTGTGAGAAAATTCTAACGGTTTTCAAGCCCGCTAACTAAGAGACAATTTGACCTTAGTAAACGTTTTGTAATTTTTTAAGTCATAAATAATTAATTATAATTAATTAATTAATTTAAAGAAAAATGTATTTTCTTAAAACTTATTCAGTATTTATCAAATCAATGTATTATAGTTTTTATATAGTTTTATAAGACCCTATGTAAATTTTGAAGGCACTATAAAATCAAGTTTAATCTTAAAAAATGTATTTTAAGTAAATTATGATTTTAATTAAATATTAAATTTATAATATTTAGAAAATTATTTTTGAAAAGTGGAATTAATTTTTGGATTCTACACATTGAAAAATAGTATGGGTAAATATTTGGTATTTTTCTGATGTAACGCCCCGACCCTAGTTACCCAGAGTCGGTGCATTATTACATAACATTGGCATGATCATGAGAAAGATCAAGTCTCGAAAGACCGATTAGTTTAGTAGCCTTGGAATAACTAGATACATCCATAAATTTTTACATTACATCATAAAAAAAAACATCTTGTCTTCATATCCCCTCATACTATCCCTGCAGGTCATTCATAAATTACTTCTTCATAATCCTGGGAAAAAAAATAAAACATTGAAAGGGGTGAGCTCGGATGCTCAGTAAGGATAACATTATAGCAGAAGCTTTCATAAATAAGCATAAACACTTAAGGCAATTTATAACTAAAACAAAAGCCTTTTAAACTTGAACTTCAGCATAAAATGGCAAAGGTAAAATGAAATAATGCCATTTACTTACTCACATGGATATTCTACTAGTCGAATGATCACATGCAATATCAATATCCACTTTCATAATGTTGGAATGCATAATGCCAGACTATCATAACCACATAGCCAAGGCCTCGTGCCAAGACTACAAATAAGATTTTGCCAAGGCCTTATGCCAAGACACTAGTTTGTCTCATGAGACCTACCGATGCATCGAGGAGCTATAGCGGGCTCCACCCGTCACTTATTAAGTCCAATGCATTCCTCATATGAACATGTTTAAACGTAACATAAACATTCGTATTAAAACTAGCATACGAAATGTCAATACTTTTACCACAAACCATGAATGGTATAAAAACAGCACATCCACAGTCAAACATAACTCATTCGATACAATATGGTATATTGTATTGTATCACATTAACCTCAATCAAGAATAATGAAGGATGTTGACATAGATGAAAATAATCATCAAAACTATTTGAGAGAAATATCCCCCTTTTCTTGAAAACATTTAAAAGTCACACTATTTGTCAAGAAGCCATTTAAAAGTAGATTTTTGAATCAAAGTGTCCCATACCACTTTGAAACTTTTTAAAAGGAGTTTTGATTTCTAAACTTTAATGTCCATATAAATAAATCCTTTAAACCATTTTTAAAACATGGACATTAATGAGAAAGGTTTAGATGAATAAGTCTTTAAAACATTTAAAAATGGTATTTTAGTTAGAGATTCTTACCAAAAGAGACACTTGAATACAAATAATTGAGGTGATCAAAACTTTGTAATATCATGAGAATAAAGGGAATCATGATATACTATGTCAAAGTACATTATATATACACCACATAAAAGTGATTTGGTGTATATCATCAAAGAAGTCTCAATGGAATGTAAATTGAGATGAAATCTCTCATAAAGGTTGTATCCTTAGGTTAAGGATAAATCAATGACATAATTATGTGTGACAAATATAAATACACTAAATATGATTGGATATTCAGTGTAAAACAATCAAAGGACATTCACACATATTCTTGTAAAAACAATACCAACGAATTGGATGTTTAACTCAACAAATGGAGAATGAGTTAAAATTACTCTTATCAAATTCATATCAATGACTTGAGAATTACCAATGGAGTGATTATGTGTATCAAACTTATATCCACAGGAAGGGGAGTGGAAATTATGACATAATCAAATGAATAGTGATTCCACACATAATCTTGGGGTAATATAATCAATGAAATATGTGTAAATCCAAATGAGTGGAAATTGAAATCTCAAATTCCCTTATCGATTAGGTAACTTACGAAACATACACCCATGAAAGAAGTATCATACCATGATGATGTAAATACCCATAAATTAAAGTATATTACACAATGAATACGATCATGGGCAGTACACATACACCACATGCAATAATTAAGTGGTGAGCAATAGAATTCTCACGAAATTAAAAGTGAGATTAGAAAATCCCTTACCACGTTAATCGACTGAGTCGTATGGCCAAAAGTTAATAACCACGAAATGATTTACAGAATAACATTAATATAAAGAGAATCATGATAATATATATCAAATGGCCATACACAATACACCACTTTCAATAATTTAGTGGCGAATAATGGAAATCTCACGAAATTGAAAGTGAGATAAGAGAATCCCTTACATTGTACTTTTTCCTTGGTCGATGGTAGGTTTACCTCCTGTATAATGGTGAAATAATTGTTATTGAATAATAAAAGAATCATTTACTTCAATATGATATCATATATGATCTTTTATCATTGATTTGTTAATAATATCTTAGAATTATCGTCATTTCGGGTGTTAACGGGTTCATTTTACTTTATATTCTTTGTTATGTGAGCCATATTAGTTATTAATGGGATGTATATTATTCATATCCAGAATTTTATCAAGTTATTAAACATCATTTTTAAATCATCAAATGATAATTATACTTGAATGGATACGATGGAGAATGAATCTCATCACGTTCGTGGAGACGGTAGTCCGTACGTACGCACGAACGCTACTTCCATTTAATTTTTATTTTAAAAGAATCGTATCCAAATAATACATTGGTATATTACTATTCCAGTATAATATAATATTTTATATATGTTACTTAAGTTCATTAACACCATCCTTTATACGTTCCATGTGTGGTATGAACGAGTCATGTCATTTTAAGGGGGCGGTAGTCCGCACTTCCTCAAATGAAATTATCGTATGTATATACAACATGAAACGAATAATGGTATGAAATAAAATGGAATTATAGAAGCTTATATATAAAATATATATCATTAACATCATATTTAATTACAGTGCCATCATAATGGCCACCATGAGAGGCGGTAAGATGTATTTGAACAATCATCGTTTCGTGAGGCGTTAGTTTTCCATCCACAGAAACATTATGTTCATCATCCATTAGATGGAGTTGTGTGTATGTGTAGTTTGAATCATTCTTATAACAACATCCTAGTATATTGATGATACTGGTGTTGTTACAAAAGAAAGGAAATAAAAAGAGTTTGGGGTTGGAGAAGGAAAATAAATGAAAATAATTTAAGAGAAAACGTTACCTTTAATTTAGGTAACTCACTTTGGTTGGAACCAAAGGACTTGTTGAAATGCTTTCTGCCTAAGGGGAAGCTTCAAGGAGGAGGAGAGGGATGTGGGGAGCTTAGTTGGGCAGAGTTTGGACGAGCCAAGTGGCTTGAGAGGTGTGAAGAAATGAGAAGGAGGAGTGCCCTTTTATAAGAGGGGTGAGGGGCACCTTTGGAAAAGCTAGAAATATTAATTTATAATAAATTCATATTCGGTTTCCAATGGCTCCAAAGTTGACTATTCAAAGGTTAAGGTGGGGATGGGTCGAAAACAACTCAACCAATAGAATTTAGACAGGTTTGGGTACTTATATTAACCTTATCTTTAAGTATTAACTCTAAGTTAATTAGTTTCACTTTTACAATGTCTCTTTGTATTTTTATATAATATGGTTAATAAACTTACTATATACATCCAAGAGACCCACAAGTGGTCCATTAATGATGAACCTATCCTGATATAAGTCTGTTGGCCGAACCTTATATTTTTAGGAATTTAATATCAATTAATAATATAATATTTGTTTTAAGAACTCTTTTATGTCAATTTTGACACTATTCAATAGTTGATTTTTGTGAAACTCATAACAGATTGATTACTTAGAACAAAGTCAATTAAATCAATCCTAATATATCATATTATCCTATAAAATTAGTTTAATTCATTAAAAGTTTCATATTATATTTTTTTGGGTATTTATAATATCAATTATTTTAATTTTTCACTATTATTGTAATTACTGCATCATCATTGTGTCATAAATAAAATAAATTATTTAATGTCAAAAAATTATAAATAAAATATCATCATGTAGGAAATGTTTTTATCTTTATAATGAATATTTATAATCGAAAATCCAACATGTATAACCCTATGTAAAAATTGTTCTTCTAAAAGATGTAAGCTTATTCCATTTTTATTTTTATTTTAACTTTATTAATATAATGTGTCCCTACCACATACAAGTGGTTCCAAGGGGTCCCCAAATTGACCCAATGATGCCCATGGTCGGGTATGTGTCCACCAATAAGGTTAGGACACGTTTTAGGGTAATTTTGTATTATTATAATATTATTTTTTAACCCTTATTTACCGGATTTACCCTTTAACCATGGTAAATAAAATATTTACCACAGTAACTATTCAAAATGTCTAAAAATAAAAGTTACCTATTTACACAATTTGAACATCCTGATTCCAAATATGGAATCCATTTTCCTAAATTCAAAACACAGAAGTGGCAGAAATTAATTTAAAATTAATTCCCGCTGTCAAAACAAAAAGCGTGTTTTTAAGAGATAATAACTATCAAAAGATTGACACTTGTTTATGTTCGGTTTAATTGTAAAATTATGTCCAATGACCAACATTATATTAAATGGTAAAACTATATTCTAAATATACTTTAAAACCACTCAAATTCATAATTTATCACTATTAATTATTTTGATTAAAAAAGTTGTTTTTAATTAAAATTTAGTAATTTTCACTATTCATCAAAATATGAAAGTTATCCGAAAAGTACCAAAATTTCACCTTAGGCTAAATTCGATATTCCGAATCCAAAAATGAAGTCCATTTTAAAATATAAAATATACATAATTTCAAAATTTAGGTATTACTATCCATAACGGTTAGTTTGATCGGTTGTGGTGTGTGTTAAAACTCGAAGTTGCGTACAACACACGCTACTGTTTTATTCAAAGGAAAGCGTACCGTGTAAGCTTGGGATGTTTCATTTTAAATTTTTTGATGTCCCCATTTAGTCAAAAAGTTTGAAATAATTTATTTAAAAAGGGTTCACTATTAAAAGTTGGTAAAACTACAATACTGAAGATGAATTTGTTCTTACATTATGTCTAAGAAACTCATAATATGGATTCTAAAATTATAAGGATTATATAAAGTTTAAAATTTAGTTAATACTATTCATAACCTTTTTTGAACGGATTGTTTGGTGAGTCATGGTGCGCTTGAACTCGGTGTTGCGTGTAGTGCATGTTATTGAATTATTTTGAAGAAATAACACACTATGAAATCTTGGGGTGTTACATTCTCCCCTCCTTCAATAAATTGCGTCCTCGCAATTTGAAATTGTTCTTAGAAAATAAAAGGTTGAAAATAGAAAATATATTTGTGGGAAAACCCACATCGGAAATTGGTTTACTAAAATTTAGTCTTAATATGAGGAAAAGAGAAATGAAAGGGTCACCACCAAATTATGATCTTGATTAGGAGAACATTGGTGGCAATTAGAGACATATAATTGGAGGAAAAACGTAAATATTTATAGGTAGTGGTTGAGGTCATCAATCACAAACAAGTATAAAATTGAGGTCCTTAAACTCATCAATCTATGATGATTTGAAGTACCATCGGTTCAACAAAATATAGGGTATTGGGATCACACATTTTTGACATTTCAAAATATCTTAGTTGAAATCCCACATCGAAAAATGAATTAATGAGGCCTCTATTTAAAATAAAGAGTGGAAAGTATGAAGATTACCGAAAATAACACATACTAGGGTTCCATGTAGGAAAATATGGATATGGACGAGAAATCTAACCATCAATTATCTGATGGAGAGTGGTAGAGAACATGGCTATGAAAAGGCCAACAATCCCAAAGCCATAAATTAGTGATGATTTAAGGTACCATCTAGGACAACATTTTTTTTTAAAGTTACATTACATAAGGAAGAGGAATTCATTTACGATATTGACTAAGAACATTATGAGATATACTTAAATTTTAAGTAGATTTTCATTCTTTAATAAATTTCCACCACTAACTCAATTTTTTTTTAAACGATGAGTATTCAAGAAGACTTGGTCACACTGGAAGAGCTAGAATAAACTTCTATAGAATCACATGATCCATGCAGGATAAACCATATATTTACATTGTCTTTGAAGATTAATCAAAACCAAAATGGTTAGTGAATGATCTAATGATCCCCCAAAAGGATATTCATTGAGATAAATATGCACTAATCTTAATTTCTAAAATTAAACCAACAATACCCCAAAGTTAAATAGATACCATTCAATAACCAATTGTCCTTAAAATCCTTTAATATAATCCAAACTAATATTGAAACCCAAAACATAGAAGAATTTGATTATGTAGTCTCCCATGTTACATTGTATCTCCAAATTACATCAAATACTCTTAAAGTCACATACTTAAAAGTAATCAACATCATCACATATTCTCTGTTATAGGTTAATCATTTCCATAAATAACCCAAATCACTATAAATCAATAATAAAAATGTAGATAAAAATCCACCATTACTCTACAAATGAAACCTCATTGTATTCTATTTTCCTTGGGCATATAGTGTTCCTAACAAAACGAACATCTTCCAAAATAACATTTATCACTTAATCACCAAATCATTTTCCTATACCAAGGGTATTCATTTGATAATACATAAGAACCCAAATCATCTTATTATTGATCAATAAAATCATTTAACAAAAAAATAGTCACACTAACCAGGGACTTCACGTAGTCCAGTGGTAGGCGATAAATCCCAATCACACTTTGGTTGTGGGTTCGATTCCCACAGCTTTGTCCGACGCGACGGGTTGTCACACGGTCTACGTGTTGTCCTTTTTCAAAAACTATATTCTATAATATTACCAAAATGAGATAAATTCCTCAAAATAACAAAATTTAACCACAAATGTTATATCATACTTTGCATTTTCATCCCAAATTATAATAACTTATCATTTTCTCAAACCCCAATGATCATATAAAACCAAATGGTTATTTATACCTATATCCACAAGATAAGAGACAATTATTCCTCAAATATCATTCTCACATGGCAAACTGAGGGGTTACAAATACAAGAGAAAATTATTCCAAAGTAAACCCATCAACAAGGAGTGCTAATACTTTTTAAATTTTTCTCCAACCATTTATTTCCACATAGCTTCTTCTTTGAGCAAGAAAATATCCTATAAAATAGGACATTCACTCGGGTAATGGCCAGGTCCCCTACATTTACGGCAAATGACTGTAAATGGACTCTTGGGACCATTTTTATCTTCTTCCATAGTACTCTTCATTTTTCTTCGGCAATTCTTCACTTTATGTCCTTCCTTCCCGCACGTAAAACATTTCGTTGTCCCATTGAGACACTTTCCTGGGTGTCTCTTTCCACAATTCCTGTATGATGAAAATTGAGTTTTCTTTTCTCCATGGTCTCCATTGCTGGAGATCTTATCATTTATCACCTTTCTCTTCCTTGTTGAGTCTGGGAGTTGGTTAATATATATGTTGTTGATCATATTTTTGGAAAACTGATTTGGCATAAAGACGATATCTTTTACGCCTATCAACATTCCATTTTGTTGCTCATTTCCACCACCGTTCCCACCTTGTACATCATTCTCAAAGTCACTATGACTTCCTTGGAATCCAGCCATTGACTAAAACCAGAAAGCATTGTGTGAGTAATAGTAGTCGTAAAATCATTTAGAGATTAAAATGTCACCATATTCTCAATTTGAAACATATTAGGATTAACCAAGGTCATTTACTCTCATCTTATGTATATATTACTTAAATCGGTTTGTAAAGAAAATGTAAATTATCCTAAGCATATCCCCCAGGAGTGTCGTAACCAAGAGTGCAGCAAGGCCCGTTGTCGTGCACCAGTTCCCGTTCGAGTCTAGCTCAAAGCGGTGTTTTCGGGTTTTACCCCTAGGTACATCTGTGCCAGAGCCGCCTCTACCTACTCGTATCCAGACAGGGATGTATTGCTCAGAAAACTAACAAAATCTCTACAATACCAAAATTCTAGGAAGTTCTTTTATACTAATCCTCAAAGTTCATCTTAGGTCTATGTGCTCTAATCAGAATTTATCTAAATCTAGCTACGAAGGTTTGTACTAAACTTCCTCTGATACCAACTGTAACGCCCCGACCCTAGTTACCCAGAGTCGGTGCATTATTACATAACATTGGCATGATCATGAGAAAGATCAATTCTCGAAAGACCGATTAGTTTAGTAGCCTTGGAATAACTAGATACATCCATAAATTTTTACATTACATCATAAAAAAAACATCTTGTCTTCATATCCCCTCATACTATCCCTGCAGGTCATTCATAAATTACTTCTTCATAATCCTGGGAAAAAAAAATAAAACATTGAAAGGGGTGAGCTCGGATGCTCAGTAAGGATAACATTATAGCAGAAGCTTTCATAAATAAGCATAAACACTTAAGGCAATTTATAACTAAAACAAAAGCCTTTTAAACTTGAACTTCAGCATAAAATGGCAAAGGTAAAATGAAATAATGCCATTTACTTACTCACATGGATATTCTACTAGTCGAATGATCACATGAAATATCAATATCCACTTTCATAATGTTGGAATGCATAATGCCAGACTATCATAACCACATAGCCAAGGCCTCGTGCCAAGACTACAAATAAGATTTTGCCAAGGCCTTGTGCCAAGACACTAGTTTGTCTCATGAGACCTACCGATGCATCGAGGAGCTATAGCGGGCTCCACCCGTCACTTATTAAGTCCAATGCATTCCTCATATGAACATGTTTAAACGTAACATAAACATTCGTATTAAAACTAGCATACGAAATGTCAATACTTTTACCACAAACCATGAATGGTATAAAAACAGCACATCCACAGTCAAACATAACTCATTCGATACAATATGGAAGATTGTATTGTATCACATTAACCTCAATCAAGAATAATGAAGGATGTTGACATAGATGAAAATAATCATCAAAACTATTTGAGAGAAATATCCCCCTTTTCTTGAAAACATTTAAAAGTCACACTATTTGTCAAGAAGCCATTTAAAAGTAGATTTTTGAATCAAAGTGTCCCATACCACTTTGAAACTTTTTAAAAGGAGTTTTGATTTCTAAACTTTAATGTCCATATAAATAAATCCTTTAAACCATTTTTGAAACATGGACATTAATGAGAAAGGTTTAGATGAATAAGTGTTTAAAACATTTAAAAATGGTATTTTAGTTAGAGATTCTTACCAAAAGAGACACTTGAATACAAATAATTGAGGTGATCAAAACTTTGTAATATCATGAGAATAAAGGGAATCATGATATACTATGTCAAAGTACATTATATATACACCACATAAAAGTGATTTGGTGTATATCATCAAAGAAGTCTCAATGGAATGTAAATTGAGATGAAATCTCTCATAAAGGTTGTATCCTTAGGTTAAGGATAAATCAATGACATAATTATGTGTGAAAAATATAAATACACTAAATATGATTGGATATTCAGTGTAAAACAATCAAAGGACATTCACACATATTCTTGTAAAAACAATACCAACGAATTGGATGTTTAACTCAACAAATGGAGAATGAGTTAAAATTACTCTTATCAAATTCATATCAATGACTTGAGAATTACCAATGGAGTGATTATGTGTATCAAACTTATATCCACAGGAAGGGGAGTGGAAATTATGACATAATCAAATGAATAGTGATTCCACACATAATCTTGGGGTAATATAATCAATGAAATATGTGTAAATCCAAATGAGTGGAAATTGAAATCTCAAATTCCCTTATCGATTAGGTAACTTACGAAACATACACCCATGAAAGAAGTATCATACCATGATGATGTAAATACCCATAAATTAAAGTATATTACACAATGAATACGATCATGGGCAGTACACATACACCACATGCAATAATTAAGTGGTGAGCAATAGAATTCTCACGAAATTAAAAGTGAGATTAGAAAATCCCTTACCACGTTAATCGACTGAGTCGTATGGCCAAAAGTTAATAACCACAAAATGATTTACAGAATAACATTAATATAAAGAGAATAATGATAATATATATCAAATGGCCATACAGAATACACCACTTTCAATAATTTAGTGGCGAATAATGGAAATCTCACGAAATTGAAAGTGAGATAAGATAATCCCTTACATTGTACTTTTTCCTTGGTCGATGGTAGGTTTACCTCCTGTATAATGGTGAAATAATTGTTATTGAATAATAAAAGAATCATTTACTTTAATATGATATCATATATGATCTTTTATCATTGATTTGTTAATAATATCTTAGAATTATCGGCATTTCGGGTGTTAACGGGTTCATTTTACTTTATATTCTTTGTTATGTGAGCCATATTAGTTATTAATGGGATGTATATTATTCATATCCAGAATTTTATCAAGTTCTTAAACATCATTTTTAAATCATCAAATGATAATTATACTTGAATGGATACGATGGAGAATGAATCTCATCACGTTCGTGGAGACGGTAGTCCGTACGTACGCACGAACGCTACTTCCATTTAATTTTTATTTTAAAAGAATCGTATCCAAATAATACATTGGTATATTACTATTCCAGTATAATATAATATTTTATATATGTTACTTAAGTTCATTAACACCATCCTTTATACGTTCCATGTGTGGTATGAACGAGTCATATCATTTTAAGGGGGCGGTAGTCCGCACTTCCTCAAATGAAATTATCGTATGTATATACAACATGAAACGAATAATGGTATGAAATAAAATGGAATTATAGAAGCTTATATATAAAATATATATCATTAACATCATATTTAATTACAGTGCCATCATAATGGCCACCATGAGAGGCGGTAAGATGTATTTGAACAATCATCGTTTCGTGAGGCGTTAGTTTTCCATCCACAGAAACATTATGTTCATCATCCATTAGATGGAGTTGTGTGTATGTGTAGTTTGAATCATTCTTATAACAACATCCTAGTATATTGATGATACTGGTGTTGTTACAAAAGAAAGGAAATAAAAAGAGTTTGGGGGTTGGAGAAGGAAAATAAATGAAAATAATTTAAGAGAAAACGTTACCTTTAATTTAGGTAACTCACTTTGGTTGGAACCAAAGGACTTGTTGAAATGCTTTCTGCCTAAGGGGAAGCTTCAAGGAGGAGGAGAGGGATGTGGGGAGCTTAGTTGGGCAGAGTTTGGACGAGCCAAGTGGCTTGAGAGGTGTGAAGAAATGAGAAGGAGGAGTGCCCTTTTATAAGAGGGGTGAGGGGCACCTTTGGAAAAGCTAGAAATATTAATTTATAATAAATTCATATTCGGTTTCCAATGGCTCCAAAGTTGACTATTCAAAGGTTAAGGTGGGGATGGGTCGAAAACAACTCAACCAATAGAATTTAGACAGGTTTGGGTACTTATATTAACCTTATCTTTAAGTATTAACTCTAAGTTAATTAGTTTCACTTTTACAATGTCTCTTTGTATTTTTATATAATATGGTTAATAAACTTACTATATACATCCAAGAGACCCACAAGTGGTCCATTAATGATGAACCTATCCTGATATAAGACTGTTGGCCGAACCTTAGATTTTTAGGAATTTAATATCAATTAATAATATAATATTTGTTTTAAGAACTCTTTTATGTCAATTTTGACACTATTCAATAGTTGATTTTTGTGAAACTCATAACAGATTGATTACTTAGAACAAAGTCAATTAAATAAATCCTAATATATCATATTATCCTATAAAATTAGTTTAATTCATTAAAAGTTTCATATTATATTTTTTTGGGTATTTATAATATCAATTATTTTAATTTTTCACTATTATAGTAATTACTGCATCATCATTGTGTCATAAATAAAATAAATTATTTAATGTCGAAAAATTATAAATAAAATATCATCATGTATGAAATGTTTTTATCTTTCTAATGAATATTTATAATCTAAAATCCAACATGTATAACCCTATGTAAAAATTGTTCTTCTAAAAGATGTAAGCTTATTCCATTTTTATTTTTATTTTAACTTTATTAATATAATGTGTCCCTACCACATACAAGTGGTTCCAAGGGGTCCCCAAATTGACCCAATGATGCCCATGGTCGGGTATGTGTCCACCAATAAGGTTAGGACACGTTTTAGGGTAATTTTTTATTATTATAATATTATTTTTTAACCCTTATTTACTGGATTTACCCTTTAACCATGGTAAATAAAATATTTACCACAGTAACTATTCAAAATGTCTAAAAATAAAAGTTACCTATTTACACAATTTGAACATCCTGATTCCAAATATGGAATCCATTTTCCTAAATTCAAAACACAGAAGTGGCAGAAATTAATTTAAAATTAATTCCCGCTGTCAAAACAAAAAGCGTGTTTTTAAGAGATAATAACTATCAAAAGATTGACACTTGTTTATGTTCGGTTTAATTGTAAAATTATGTCCAATGACCAAAATTATATTAAATGGTAAAAATATATTCTAAATATACTTTAAAACCACTCAAATTCATAATTTATCACTATTAATTATTTTGATTAAAAAAGTTGTTTTTAATTAAAATTTAGTAATTTTCACTATTCATCAAAATATGAAAGTTATCCGAAAAGTACCAAAATTTCACCTTAGGCTAAATTCGATATTCCGAATCCAAAAATGAAGTCCATTTTAAAATATAAAATATACATAATTTCAAAATTTAGGTATTACTATCCATAACGGTTAGTTTGATCGGTTGTGGTGTGTGTTAAAACTCGAAGTTGCGTACAACACACGCTACTGTTTTATTCAAAGGAAAGCGTACCGTGTAAGCTTGGGATGTTTCATTTTAAATTTTTTGATGTCTCCATTTAGTCAAAAAGTTTGAAATAATTTATTTAAAAAGGGTTCACTATTAAAAGTTGGTAAAACTACAATACTGAAGATGAATTTGTTCTTACATTATGTCTAAGAAACTCATAATATGGATTCTAAAATTATAAGGATTATATAAAGTTTAAAATTTAGTTAATACTATTCATAACCTTTTTTGAACGGCTTGTTTGGTGAGCCATGGTGCGCTTGAACTCGGTGTTGCGTGTAGTGCATGTTATTGAATTATTTTGAAGAAATAACACACTATGAAATCTTGGGGTGTTACATCTGAAATACTTGAATTTTTGATGAATAGTAGAATCCGATAATTCACAATAAATGCTAAATAATGGATTAATTGAGTTATCGATGATGTTTTGATGATGTAAGCCCACTTGTTTTGGGATCACATGATGCAATTACTACTCTTTTTTCATTCAATACTCACTATTCCTTGTCTTAGGGAAATTAATAAACTAATGAATTTTATATTAAGGAAACCCCTCTCCCCTTCACTATAAAAGCCACCCTTCACACCCTCATTTCCTCACACCTCTCAAGCTCCAAGCCTTATATAAACTCCGACCAAACACCTTCCCTAGCCGCTCCCCCACGTCCAAGAGCTGCTGGTCTCATCAAAAGACCAAGCTTAGGCCCTTAAGGACGTTCTCAAGAGAAGGATTCAAGAAGAAATTTCTATCCCTCTTCTCCTTTAATTTCCTTTCAAGTTCAAGTTCATTTCTAGATATCTCCCCACCTATCTTCATAAAAATGGAATTTTAACTCACGTATTATACATATACTGCAATTTTATGATTCTAATGAGATATTATACCATCCAACCCTCATTCCCTCTTCCTTTTATTTTATTAAAGAGAACGTTGTTCGTGAGGTGTTAATTTATCACCTTCAAGAACGACATGCTTTATTCTTCCATTTCTACCTTCAGATCTGGTCATGAAACCATTTCTATGGTTGAACCAGAATATTTTATATGTATTATTTTCTATTCAAAGTTCTGGAACTGACTTATGAACATATTACTAAGTGATAAATTAAAACAACTTCATTGTGATCGAAAAACTGTCCAAATTTACCCAAACAATCTTCATTTAATTCTTATCTAATGATTCATCCAAATGGATCTAATATAATTCATTATAAGATCATTAAAACTCCTATAATATAATTAATGACATGTAACATCATTTCAGAATGTTTACCCATGTTCTTCCTGAACTTCAATTTATGAATACAAGTGAACCATCCAAGAAAAACCATAAAAACGAACATCCCCGAACAATGTTTTTAAACTCTATAAGTCATCCAAAGGAACATAAAATGACATAATGAAACCAGAATGAACCCTATTAATTTATAAAAGGCTCTTAAATTTATAATTAATGAATATAATGTCATTATACAGAACATTAAATAGAAGGAAGCATTCGGATACAAGGTAAGGGGAAATCTCGAACCCAATTTTCTTCCTTCGGGTCATCCCACTTTCACTCCATTTTGATATGTTTACTTATTAAAAATAATTTGTTAATAATTATCTTTAATTGTCTCAGATATAAATTTTTTTCACTGTTATTTATGAAAACCCAAATGTTTTCCAAAATAACTCTTCTATCAAGAACACACCTTTTACCTCTCATTCAGGATTGACGGTTCTTGTAACATGTATGTTATTCCCTCATTCTGTTGGGAACCCAATGTTTATGAATGTATTCCTATGAGATGAAAATCGTTACTTTCCATGGGTTCATTATGTTCATTTATGTTATATGTTCATCATGGCAAGCATGATAAATGATAATGTTATGATGTGACGGGTGCGCCCGAAATTATATAGCGCAATATGAATGTGTAAATGTGATGAGTGCGCCAGGAATTATGCAGCGCTCTAATGCATTGGGTAAAGTGATGAATCTCATGAGTAAATGTGAAATGATGTGTGAACAAGATTATATCTTGGTTCACAAGTATGTGTGGTAGTTAACCACTAAGACATGACGTTTCATTTTTATGCATTGCCACATTTCAAGTCTTATATTTATGCTTCATCTCATGTTCATGATCTTTTTCCCGTGTTATGAATATGCTCACCCCATGATATATTGTTCTTATATATCCTCTTACTAGGCTTTTAGCTCCCCCATTTTGATATATATCCTCAGGTGGCTACATGTACTAAGGAGAGTACAAGTTCCAATAAGAAGCTAGAGAAGAAGAAATTAAATAAATGTTTATGCTTGATGTTGTATTTGTTATGTATGGTCCTAGTTTTCCCAAGACACTTAACCTTTGTATCCTCTATGTGTAATATTATTATGTTGTTTACATTTGAAATGATGTAATATTAATGTAATAAAAGGCTCGGGTCGCTATACAAATGGCTTTGGAGGGGTGATTTTGAGAGAAGGGGAAGTGCCCTTTTATAAGAGAGGTGAGGGTCACTTTTTGGAAAAATGTGAAATGTTATTTTATTATACAATCTTATTCTATTTATAATGGCCCAAAAATGATTTATTTCGATGCTAAGGTGGGTATGGTTCGAAAACTTCTCAAAAAATAGGTTTTAGACAGGTTTAGGTCACTATATTAACCTTATCTTTTTTATTTAACTCTTAGTTAAAATGTTTG
Source organism: Viscum album (assembly GCA_963277665.1). Lineage (NCBI taxonomy): Eukaryota > Viridiplantae > Streptophyta > Magnoliopsida > Santalales > Viscaceae > Viscum > Viscum album. The sequence continues at coordinate 739,148 of CAUJRU010000220.1, forward strand.
AAATTTACCATGTCTCCTTGTATTTTTATATTATATGGTTAATAAACTTACTATAAACTGCCAAGAGAGGCCTAATGGGTTAATTATTCATATATATAACCTTATCTAAGTCCATTGGCCAAATCTCAGTTTTTTAGGTATATTATATCATTTAATAAAATATTATTTGTTTTAAATACTCATTTATGTCAATTTTGACACTATTTAGTATTTGACTTTTTTTTAAAGTCATAAAAACTTTATCACTTCGAATAAAATTTATTTAATCAACCCTAAAATTTAATATTAACCTATAAAATTCATGGAATTCATTAAAAGGCTTAAATTACATTTATTTTAATATTTATAATATCAATTATTTTAATCTTTCATTAATAAGGTAATTATTGCATCATCATTGTGTCATAAATAAATTTAATTATCTAATGTCTAAAAATTATAAATAAAATACCATGATGTAGGAAACATTTTCATATTTATAATGAAAATTTATAGTCGAATTTATCTTATGTATAACCTCATATTAAATATGGTTTAGTTATTAAACTTTGAATTTAACACTTTTAACTCTTCTTTAAATAAAATAATAATAAATGTCCTAATCTAATACAAGTGGGTCAAAAGGATCATATTTTATTCCTAAGGTTGATTTTAGTAGAAATACTCTTATCCAATAGAATTAGTACATGTTTTAGGGTAATAATAATATCATTTTTACCTTTAATTACCCTATTTACTTTTAACCATGGTAAATAAAAGTCAAAAGTTACTATTCCCCAAAAATTACTTTCATCATATTGAACTATATTTTACTTACTGATTTCAATCATGACTCTCAGAGTTTTGAAATTCAATTCACAAAATTGATAAAATTAGGTTTTATGCAAATTTGAAAATGCTTCTAGAAGGTGGGTAAAAGGTGGTAAAAAGTTCAATAAAATTTTATATTTCTAAATTTTGTATAAAATGACTCCAATGAATTACATTGAACTTATATAGGTATTATGTATCTATTTTGACATATAAAATTAAATAAAATCAATAATTATTTAAAAAAAGTCAGTTTTAAACAACAACACAGTCTTTTTGACTATTCATCAAAAATTGAAATTTTTCAGAAAAATTTCAAAAATTCACCCTAAGATAATTTTGATATTCCGAATCCATAAATAAAGGCCATTTTGAAAAATAAAATTTATAAAATTTCAAAAATTGGGTATTACTATTCGTAACGGCTAGTTTGATTAGTTGTGGTGTGTTAGAACTCAAAGTTGCGTACAACGCAAGCTATTGCATTATTCAAAGGGAAACGTATCGTAGAATCTTGGGGTGTTACAAACATCCCATTTCATAAAATTTATATGTATTAAAAATAAATAATCCCACACTTTATTTGCATACAATGAAAATCTTGGGTAGCTACTATTGGTTTGAACACACTGAGATGATGAGAGAGAGAGCTTATTGGGAAAAGAAGATGGGTTTTCACTAGTTAATTTCTATCTATTTATAATAGTTTTTATATAACTATCAATTCCTTATAAATTTAATGTTATAAATGTAGTTGAAGCTTCATTACTAACTCCAACACGTTTCTTGAAAAAAATAGATCATGAAGATCTAAGATAACTTAAAATGCTCAAAGTATTCATACCTTGATGAAAAATATTATATTTATATATAATTCGTATTAATTAACTGCTACAACCAAAGTATTAGAGAATGAAAGTGGACACATAAGAACTTATACCCCTCTTAGACTGGAGATTGACTAATGAAAAAAAATCTAAAATTAAATAAGGAAGATGATCCACATATTTAATACACACCAAAAAAATGTATAGGTTATGATATATATTTATATATTTTATTGATGTTTAGTGGTTTAATTGAAGGGTAAAATCGATGAAAAAAATTTTATATCAAGTATAAATTCATCTGAATAATTTGTTTATGCATTTGTATCGATTGAAAATTTAAAATAATCTTCTTAATTTTAGTTCTTTAAAGGATTCCTTGAAACTCTTCAGACTACATCAAAAAAATAGTTAAATCCAACCAAAATCATTGACAAAAACATTTTTAATTTAATAAAAAATTTGAAAGCACAAGGATGAATATGAATAGGTTAATAATAATCCAAAAATGATGATAGAAATTAGATTTGGACACCTAAAATAATATAAAATACGAACACAAACCTCCAAATATTGGAAAAAAAGTTTCTTAGAGGTTGATGATGATGGATTCCACCCCCGATTTTCCCATGTCCAAGTTTGAACCCTCTCTATGATTAAACCCCCTTTGGTGTTCAGATCTGGACTTCAATGATCGTCGACATTTGATACCCATAACCACAGTTGAACCCCATTTTCCAAGCATGGTTTCTCATCCAAGAACCTCCTATATTCGACCTCCTAATTCCCTCTCTAGTAGTTGATCCCCTTCCACTAATCATGACCCCTCGGTTTGTATCTAAATCCCAACTGATATCCCCTTTTCTACTTCTGGTTCCTCCTGAGAAGACTAACCACTTATCTAAAAAACAGCATATCTTTATTATATATTCATTTTTAATTACATTCATATTTCCGAAAACATAATTCATATATATTCATAACATTAATTAAATATAATATTTCAAAAATGAATATATGTATTTATTTCTATATTTTGCCTTATAATTAAATTTATCTTTAATTTTTTTTAAATTTTATAAAATTCATTTAAAATTTAGAAATCATATTTTTTAAAAATAATATTAATAATACTCATATTTTCATAATTTCATAACTATTATAATTTCATTAATTTATAATTTCATATATTTTATAATGACTTATTTTACCTTCAATTATTATTATTATTTATATATATTTTTAACATAACTTTATCATTTATTATTAACTATTATGTATAATTATAAAATATCAGTTCCAAAAATTAATTTTGTAAAACAATAGTTGCTAATTTTACTTGGTAAAATAAATTTATTTAAGTATTTATAATTATAACACAATTTTAAATCATTTAAATTATTTTCAATATAATAAATTAGTATACCAGAATCCATTTTTTACATTTTCAAAAGAAACTTTTAAAGGGTAAGTGTGAACCATAACTACATCAACCAAATAGAAACATTAAAGGAAAGTAAAACCAAATAGAAACTATAGGAACTGTCCCTCCCCATCGACTAGAACGTTATGTCAAGACTCCACCTTCGCATGACCACTCGACCAGTTGTCTCGTGCAGGGATGCATGGGCCAAGTACTGATGGAAAAAGCCATACCCTCTCATTCTTCCAAATTTGGATGGCCAATATCTCTTTAATACTTCTTTCTTTGAATCCTCATCATAATTTTTTCTTTATAGAGTGTATGGGTTCTTTCAAAAACTATAATAAAAAACCATCGAACATCCTCAATGTCATCAACCTCCATGATCCAATAGAGACAGAACCACCACGCGATGTGTGTGGTCGCTCTCCCTGACATCCCAAATAACCATGAAGACCACCACTGGGGTCCGCCTCAGAGAGAGTGGTGGAGTTTTGGAGCAAGAGAAAAAGGAATGTGTGACTAATTCACTCAAATAATCTCCCCCCAACACTGACCGATGCCACTAAAGTCAGAGGAAAACTACATCACAAATGCCACAATCACAACACACCCAACCAAAATTAGATAACTCAAACTATCAAATAAATCATCCCTACAAACCATCACAAACCTAATAACAACAGAAAACACTCTATGATTATCAAATCTACCTTCAAGGGAAAACCATAATCAATGTGTGTCCAACATCACTTGGTCTTCCCAGTTCTAGCGGACATCATTATAATTTCATTATTTATTTATTTTCATTCATATTTCTAAATTATTATTCACTGCTATTAGGTTCAATTATAACATTTATTTATCATTGAATTATTTTAACTTAATTTTATTCCCAATGATTATTTTGATTATAGAAAATTAACTCATAAAATAATTAAACTCATCTTAGTTTGTTTTAATTATAAATTTATCCATTTTTTAAAAAATATATAAACAGAAAATATGCTTATAATAGGATGTTCAAATCATTAAATCATCCATGTATTCTAAAATTTCACATTATATTAGGGGAACCCTTTTTTCATTCATCTATAATTTTATAGAAATTCAAATTTTATTTCCCCACATTAATTACTCTTTACTGTTTTCTTTAATACCTTATTTATGTGGTACATTTAAAAAGTTACCTATGTGATCTTTTTTATATATTCACTTTAAATGGACATATTTTTTCCTGAAAATTTATTATTTTTTACCAATTAAAGTCAAAGAATATTTTAATACCTTCCTTAAGGGATACCATTATGTTACACAATCTAGTTTTTTAAAAGACATGATTATTCAACTTATTTAATTCCATGGGTTATTCTTATGTTTATTCCTTATGTTTGATTGTGTTTTTTGGGAAAAAATAAAAACATAAATGTAATTATGGGACCACAAATATAGTCCCCTAATTAATTTGTAATTATTATCTCTCTTGGATGATATGTATAGGATTATGGAGTCAATCTATTACATGATGGGATGGTTTTAACTATATGATGTTGTCTTGGCTATTAACCTTGAATCATGTTATACCATGATCTATGTTTTTTCTAACCTCATAGCCTCCTGAGAACATATGATTCTGTCATCATTATGTAATTACTTCATATGATTTTTCATGAGACTTTCATTTTATGAAATCATTTTATGGTATTAGACTCATAGGTTATACTGCATTGTCATGTTTATTAGCTTACATAGATTTTTTCCACGCCCATATTGTTTATGTATTCCCAAAATTATCCTATGTATTTAAATGTTATCAAGGGAATTTAAGAGCTCATTATGGATAATAAAATAAATAGGTTGTGTTTTAGGCACATTTTAATGTATTATAAACCTAGTCTACCAAGGACACTAGGCCTCTCAATCATTGGGTTTTTAGTACATAATTATGATCAAAAATAAAGTAATAATATGGGTAAATGGATTGGGTCTCCATACTCCCATGTCTTAATGATATCTTATAACTATTCTCAAATTGTTGGAAACATAAATATGATTACATTTCATGGAATGAATGATATTATCTATCAAAAATGTTATGGTATTATACTTAAAATATTATTCCTATTGTGTCTGGGGATATATATTCTTTATGATATGTATACCATGTTACATCGGTAACAATCCCCAATTGGATTTTTCTATTTAAAATAAATTCAATAAAATTTATATTTATTTACCTATGTATAGTCTGAAAAGGCTCTATGATCTATCACAATGGATATTGATCCATAGAAGATAGTCTATTTCACCTGAAAACATCATAGTGGAGTAATTTTTTAAAAAAAATATAATATGATGGTAATATGAGTATATCTTTTCCATTAGTAATATATCATCTACATATACTACGAGTAAAATAACTATAGTATCAAAAATCATTCCATTGTAAATGGATCATATTTATTCATTATGAATAAAAAATTCATTATGGACTAATAAAAATGGATGTTCAATTATCATGATGCTTTCTTCAACCCAAAATATATATTTCAGTAACATTACAACCTTATTGGAATCCATTGGAGTTGAGAAAACTTCTTGTTATGTTATATAACCATCTTTCACAAGGTTTCAATTATGTAAAATTATATTTTTGTCCATTTTTTAAAGACCGTAAAAATGTTCAGATACTTTGGTAAGTATAATTCTAATGGATTTAAATATTGAAACTTGTGAAAGAGTTATTAAATTTTCAATTCACTTATGTTTATAAGACCCATTAGAAACTAGTTATTCAATATAGGTACTAAATTTACCATCCACATCTTATTTCATAATGAATTTTTATTTACACACAATATAATTAGCATCAACTATAGGATCTCCCAAAATCCATACATGGTTATAGTATATGGAATCCATTTCACAATTCATGGATTAAAAAAAATTATATATTAGATATATTTATTTATTCCCTATAATATGTAGTTATATTATCTTAAACTAATAATGTTATCCTTCATTTGTGATGATAAAATCATATATCTCCAGTTTTCTAACATATATGATTCTTACATATTTTAATTGTGTCTTTGGGAAATCTTTTTCCACTAGGTCCCTTGGAATTTATTCCTGTAATAACTCTAGTGTGTCTTGATCCTCAAATTCATAACTATATATATTTCTCCCACTATATATTTTAGATATATTCTCCCTTTCAATGAATATAACTTCTATTTAAACTATTAACTTTTTATCTAAGGTATAATAAAAAAAATCCTTAGTTTCGTTGGGATATATTACAATAACACACTAGGTTCTTTGAGATTCTAGTTTTTTGTTAGAAATGGCCATAAAAAAATACCTCACACCCTCACACGTGAATATTTGAGCAAATGGATTTCATCCCACACATTAACTCATATGGGATTACATTTTATACGGTAGATGGAACTTGGTTCATTGTGTATATTGTTTTATATAATACATATCCCCATAGAAATAATGGAAGAATTACATAATCCATCATCGATCTCTCTATGTATAATGAAGTGAAATTCCTCCTTTCAGTGACACCATTACACTTCAGCATATATATAGGAAATATTTTATAAAATATCCCAATATCTTTTAGAAAATCAATTTTCTCTTTATTAAGACACTTATAGAAAAATAATATACTAGATTTCCAGAGAGGTACAGTTCCCAAAAATTCAAATTTAAATAGATTTTTTTATTATAAAAAATGGACTAAATTATTAAAGAAGGTTTCAAGAGAATTAGGGTATTTTTTATATCATGGAGCTCTATATTTTAGAGAAACTAAGGGAGGTTAATGGTTTGTACATGGTTAATAGTAATTGTACATCTCAACCATGTTGGCCAATATAGAGGACCATAGATATTTTATCTATACAAGATGAGGTGTATAGACATGAAAAAACCTTCAACAAATTATAGGTGTTTGTTTCATGGTTGGAACATGGTTACTCAAAACTATGCTACTAGCCATGTGTGGGGTTTTCCAATTAGATAGTGATCATGCATGAAATTCACACAATTAGTATAACTATACATCTAACCTTCTAATGGGGTTCCTATCACGAACCTCTTCCCTCCAATGATACCCCTCTTGGTATGTAAATTAATAAAGGGAGATAATGACCCCCGAGTCCCACCTCTATTAGGCCCTGGGTTGGAAACTAGAACCAATGATATATAGGTCACACAATATGGAAGGCGTTTCCATTTTCTAACAATATCGGTAGATATGATGGATCATCTAGAAAAAACTACAAGACATATATAAAAGAAATCCAAAAACCATACCATATGCATTCATAAAACTGAACTAGTGAAAGTACAGTAAAACTTCAAAGTAAATTACCCAACAAAAAGATAAAGCAGCAACTCAGAAACTTTCCCAAAGCCCGAGATAGAAACACCTAGAATGGTCCATATAATCCTCCTGGAAAACTAAAAGAAGTTTTATATATATTGGGTGAGCATATAAGTATACTCAATAGGAAAAACTTAAGCCTCTCATGCACATGTGAAAGGAAGCATACTAATTCCCTTGTGAGAAAATAGTAGAACCAAACCTCACCTAACAAGGTATACTAGTCATCCCATCCTCACCAAGGCATGTCACTAAGTTACATAGGTAATGTAAAGTAATATAGTAAGTACATAACTGATAGGGTACCTCGCACCACTTCCAATTGATTAGATGCTCTTGCCTAATGGAAAATATCATCGTGCTCCCGCATGTTCCAAAAGTACCACATCAAAAACCGTCCGCACACACCTGGGCCTCAAAAAACACATATCATCCCTCACACAAACACTTGGGAATCACAAACTGTACCACATCCCTCTTGCACACACCTGGGCCTCACAAACCACATCACATACCACCTAAAAACACTTGGGCCACAAACCAAAAAACATCCCACCAGCAAACACCTAGTCCTCACAAACCATTTCTCATCCCAAAGACACTTGGGAAAGCACAACACATCTCATCCCAAAATCACTTGGGAAAGAACAACACATCACATCCCAAAAACACCTTGGAAAACAAAACCCTCCTGCACACACACTACAAAAAAACAACATATTAGAGGTAGTTTTTTAGAGGGGGTTATGCACAACCCCCTCTAAATTCATTTTCTGTATAATTAGAGGGGGTTCTACACAACCCCCTATAAATTAATTTTCTATATAAGTTATAGGGGGTTATGCGTGAATCTCGGTAATCATTGAATTTATAGGGGGTTATGAACCCCCTCTAATTACTTAAATTAGAAGGGGTTTTGAACCCCCCTCTAAATTTTTAAACATTTTTTTAATATTTGGTTGGATTTTATAGGGGGTTTTGAACCCAATATAATTTCAGAAAATATATAGGGCTCATAACCACTGCTAATCAATGAGATTAGCTACAATTCACAACTCCCTATATTGTAATAAATTAGAGGGGGTTCAAAACCCCCTCTAATGTATTAAATTATAGGGGGTTCAAAACCCCCCCTATAATATCTTAAATTAGAGGGGGTTCAATCCCCCCCCCCCCTCCAATGTCTTAAATTATAGGGGGTTCAAAACCCCCTATAATATCTTAAATTAGAGGCGATTTAAAGCCCCGTATAATGTCTTTAAATTAGAGGGGGTTGTGAACCCCCATTATTTAAAACAAAATCCATAATATATATATATATATGTGTGTGTGTGTGTGTGTGTGTGTGTGTGTGTGTGTGTGTGTGTGTGTGTGTGTGTGTGTGTATGTATATAATTAAAACACTACATATAAATTTATTAAAAAACATTATATGAACATATTATGTAAAATATTTATGTGATTGTATTTACTTGTATTTATATGTATACATTAATATAATTGTATATTATTACTTACATTAATATATATTTATTTTTATAAATTCTATTTCATATAATATCAATTATATATAATATAAAACACCAACATATTATATAAATATAATTTATTTAAAAAATATATCATATGAAAAGGAATGATTATAGTTTTTATAATTTATATTATAATAATAAAGAATATATTTTTAAATGATATGTTTATGACTTTATATTATATAGAAGTAATATTATATCATGTACGATTTATACAAATAAATATATATTAATGTATTCAATATTATACAATTATATTTACTAAAATAGATATATATTGATGTGCATAATAATAAATATATTTATCAAAATGCATTATATAAATATTTATATTTATTTTATTTCATATAATATTCATTATATATAATATAAAAATTAATTATATATAATAAATATATTAATTACATATAATATAAATTGTATTTCGTATAACATTACATAAATATTTTTGAAAATTGTATTTCATTTGAAATATTTTCATAAATTGTATTTCATATATATGTATTTCATATAATATTAATTGTATATACTATTATATAATTTATACAAATAAATATATATTAATGTAAATAATAATAAATATATGTATTGAAATATAGTATAGAAATAAATTTTTAAAGACATTATAATAATATATTAAATAAATAGTTATATATATATTATGTAAATAAATATGTATATAATATATAAATATATATTTATAAAATAATATAAATAATGTACATAAATTGTATTATAAAATATATTTACTCAAATGTATGTAAATACATAGATAAAATATATAGTTTATATAAATGTATAAGTTGAATATAATGTAAATACATTATAATATAAATACAGAAATACATATATAGATATCATAAAAATGAATATATTAATTTATATAAAAGTATATATAGGTTATATATTTATATGTATTTAAATATTTTTTCAAATATTATTTACTTAAATAAGCATCAATATATATATAAATATAAAAAATGGAACTTAAATATAAGAAATTATGATGGCATAGTGGTGGAGGAACAGCTGCTTTGTGATGTTGGTCCTGGGTTCAAAACACACCAGACATAGATTTTTCAAAGGGGGTGGCTTTGTGAGGGAATTACAAGGTGAATAGATGGCCATGTGAGAGAACTGGAGGGGTGTTTAGTGCCCACAGCCTGGTCATGCATGAGGGATGGTACAGGACGGGCCTGATCACGTGAGGTTATGCTCTGAGGTGAGGTACAAGAGGGTGAGGCGCTACTGACAAGGAACTGGAGGGGTACTAGATGCACAATAGGGGGATTATAGTTAATAAATTGTGAATTTAAAAATACAATATTTTAAAAAAAATAGAGGTGGTTTTTGAAACCACCTCTACTCGTTTAGAGGGTGTTAAACCCCCTCTAGTTTGAGTCTCAATTAGAGGTGGTTTCAACAATCGCCCCTAATATCAAGCATCTGGGTCAATTAGAGACGGTAAACAACCACCTCTAAAATGCATTTCATATTAGGGGGAGTCAAAACATCCTCTAGTCTAACAATTTTTGGTGAAATTATTGGGGGTTAAACCCCCTCTAATATGACCATCACTAGTTGTGAGCTAATTTAACAATGCTTACCGAAAACCACCACTAACACAATGTGGTGGGCACATTAGCAGTGATTATGGGAAACCACCACTAATGAGTTTAGAGGGGGTTATAACCCCTTCTAATATAAAAAATAACCCCTATTATCATGGTATTTTTTTATAATGACACATGGGCCTCACATACCACAACATTCCCAAATAATCTTGGGTTATCACTACCTAAAAGAGGGAGAAGGGAAGAGAGGGTGTCTAGCCATCCATCCTCCCACTGTAATGTTTGGGAAAGACACCCTCCCCCATGATGATAGGGGTGTTAGGCACGTAGTTCTCAACTAGGGGGGATTCATATTGAAATTACAAGGAAAATACAAGTATATACATATATGATACCAAACACTCAATTCCAACCTATTTGTTCTCAATAAACAATATGCTCGCAACACTGGAAACTTTCTTTCCACCTCTAACTACACAACACCACACATCAAGCAATAACCTCCTTTCAATTTCCAACCAATTTAATTAACAATTACCATTCTTTATTAACAACTCATTTATTCATTATGTTAACCAAAACAACCCAAGCTAGTTCCAAACTTTATTAACCAATTATTTATTCATTTATTCCACTATTATCTGGGAAACCTCTAAGAACAGCATACAACAAGCTTCACAGCAACACATCACTACACAGCCTGATCATAGCCCCATTGCACAACACTTCTCATCAATTCCACAATAAATAAATCTCTCAACCTGAGATTCCATTACATGGTCAGGTTTATGTATTGTCTACTAGTAATTCCATGTCAATACCCAAACCAACCCACTTCACACACCCGTGCTTCACAGATATACCAAAACACAAAATAGAGCGTATCCACACATCACAACATAGGAACTTCACATTCCATTTGTCCTTCACACACAACCATAGAGATCCCACATAAGAAATCATAGACACTTTACATTTCTTCTATCCCACACACACAACCATAGATATACCACAAAAAACATCACCCTGCATACCTAATCATAACATAATTTCAGATTTAACAAGGAATCCCTTATTTAGTTTCACTTGTTAATTCGGGGTATTTCACAGAAACTGGGTAATCCTGGGCCATATTTTTATTAACCAAGTGTATGTGATTTAAAAATTTATATATACAAGTGTTCAACAGGAATCAACCAACATGAAACTTGTTTAGTGAGCAACCAAGGACCACTAATGGTATTGATTTTCAACGGGGTGTTTATCCCATATAGTTTACAACATTACAATAACATCAATTCCATAAAAACATATGAATCAGGTCCATCTACCCCATTCAATTCATTTACATCATTATTATCTTTGATTAGTGTGAGGAAACTATGATATTTAGGAAAACAAAAGTATATCCCTCCCACATGTTGAAAAAACAAGTAGAAATAAAAGAAATCCCAACCTTGGAGAGGTGTCAACATTCTTCACAGAGAAATGGATCATGCAACGGTCCCCATATTTCCTCTACCGGGAGATCTACATCTACCTGAGGATGCAATGGCACCACCACACCAATCAAAAACTAAGGGAGAACTCATTAGATGCAAGGAATAACGTATTCCATCACATGTCAAGAAGAGAGGGAGGAAAAGAGATACCAGTTCAAGAGAAATTGTTGAAATAGAAGAAGAAAACACCTCAGATTAAAGATAGATCATTTTCCACACAAAAAAACTCATTTACTTTTGATTTATTTTTATTTTTCATACCCCAAATCCTTTTATGCCATTAACCAACATGTACATCTCCTGAAACCGATATTAATTCCATAAAATCTATTCACACGACATGTAATCCTTGCAATTGCTTTGCTACACCTCTGACTCCTATGAAAAACTCCCAAAACCTCACCTGAACATCCACAACACCCAAAACTGGAAAAGTAATGGACTGAGGGGAACACATACCATTATATCTCCACTTTAGGTAGTATATTCACAGATTTTTCACATGGTTTGTCTCACCATGTGGCTAAATCTGGCACCCAAAAACAATTATTCAAAATTATAATTCTTCAACCCTTATCTATTTTACTTAATATTACTCCTCCTACTACTTTTTCACAGTAGTGGCCATACGTGAAAATATATTCTCTTCACCTTCCTAGTTACTTTTAGAACTCCTTTATTGATCTCAAAATAGACCAATTTTTTTTACATTATAAAAATGATTGTAATTTTATGATTCATCTTTGTTTTTTGTATCTTTTTCTATATTGAATGATATATTTGGGTGAAATAAAATTCCAAATTTTATTGGTGTTTATCTATTTCTTTTATTTCTCCTATTTTATCCCAAATTAGAGGTTGATACTAGATGGGGATAAAATTTCTTAAATATGGTGGGTGTTCTAGTACCATCCCATTAATTAATTGTCAATTATGTTATACATCATCATGCTACAAGATATACATTTCATGTGTTCCATATTAAAAATAATTTTAATTAAATGAAATGTTATAGCCTTAAGTAAGTTGGTCCTTAACCTTATATTGTATCATCAAAGGTCAACCACATCAATGAGAAGCACCCTTTGGGGTGTGATTAATAAATTACCATGATGCATTAATAATTAATGTGACCCAACCAAATTTTATATTGGTTTGTTATTTAATTGTTAAAATAAAATGTCTGAAAAAATTAAATTGGAATGTGAATGGAATTTCCTTATCACATGGCCCCTAGATTTTTTTAATTAACCATGAAATATACATTATAGATTATATTCCCCTTCTTATTTACATTAATGGTTAAAATTATGGTTTAATTTCCTATCCAAGACAATTACTTATGTTATGTTGTGTGTGATACTTATATTCCAAATTAACACACCTTAGACGATCTGAACAAGAATATTAAACTGAATGAATTATAATGGAATTAAATTATAACATTATTGATACATGGGATATTATATAGAACACCTTAAATAGGATTACTAGTAAGATATATTTATAGTATTCCATGGGATATACCAATGTCCCCTTTTTGGAATTTCATTGAAGGAATGAAAGTAAAATTTCATTATATAATAACTTGTGAGATACTAGGTTTCGTTACATGGATTTCCATGGATGGGGTCATATGGTGATTGGTTTATATATTTATTAGAGTGATATGAAATTAACTATATATAATTCATGTGATATTCTTAGGGTTCCAACCTATTTAATGACATTTCTTCCATGACTAAGAACATACATGGATTCAATCAATTCATTATATACATGAATTAATGATTTACTCATAATTTTTAGGTCTTATGTTGCATGGTACATGTTGATCCCATATACACATATCATTATGAAGGGATTCCTAGGTTGTGTGCCTTAGGTCCTGAGGATATATTTTAAAATTAAAAATCTCTAATACAGTTTTCCACAGTGAAAAGTTGGTATGGTTGGCTAGGTTTCCCATGGAGAACCTAAGACAACATGAGTTATATTTACATTGATGCCTTGATTTATTATTTCCTTCACACAACCTCATTTTAAACTGATGGACTACATTGATTTTAGCCACCATTTTTAGTAGCCTATTGAGTTTTACTTGGACACTATTCAGGCCATCAATTGGTACCCAACAAGACATCATGGATGAAGGTAGGTACAAAAGGATGTAAAAAAAATTTTGAAACTTGATTCTATATAATAGGATGGTCTATAAGTTAATATGAATTATCTATCACTAGATATTATATTAGAGATATGTTTTGGTTTTTTTATATTTTGTATAACATGTAATTTTATATGCTTTAAGCCCTGTTTAATTTGTATTCCTAGTTTTTCTATATCATAGAGGAAAGAAATCATCATTTTTATATGATATTGTTCTAGTTTATAATCATTATTATTATATGGTTATTCACTTTTTTCAACTTCATTATTGTTTCTAATGTTTATTTTTATATTATTTATTTCACTAATTTATATGTTACATCACCAATGCATGATGATATGATAAATAGGGTATAATATCCCCACCATAGCATAATAGACCCACAGATCTAGTTAATATCATCTGTAATATGGGGAGGTGCACTTGTGGCCATGTGGCCAACCAGGTTCTATAACATATGAGTGAACCATTTTTGGGAAATTTAAAGTAGTATCATATCCCATTTATATATATCTTACTCTTTTGGGTTTGAAAATAGGAGACTATGAAGTATTGGATTTTGGTAATGATATTATGAATGGGAGTAGCTAAACCACCTATAGATATATACCATGTTTCCTAGGATAATAATTTTTTCAAGATTATTCCGGTTACAAATGATCTATTTTAACTATCGGGTGATCCACATGACTTGTGTCTTTTATTATCTTATTGGTTTTCTTTTACCCTTGGCTCCATATGGAAAGGAAATATTTTCTCAGGAATTATTATAGGAACTTGAGGATTTATATTTATTCTATATTCAATGTTATGGATACATTATTATGTGTGTTGACTAAAGTATGTTTTAGGGCCTTAATTTATATTTTGTAGTAATGTTTCATAATGTTAATTGAGAAAATTATTTTTGAATTGAATTAGTTTCATTATCCTAAATGGGTTTTTATATTTATCTTTATTGAGGCACCTTAAATGGATAATTATGTATTGTTTGATCCCTGAAAATATAAGTTAAATAAGCTAAAACCCTAGTGGTTGCAAAAATATATATTCATATTTCACTTTAAAGAGTCGATGTACCTCTATAAATAGTTAATGTTGATCCATATAGTTGAACCATCACAAAATGTATCATTGTAGTACAAGAAATAACAGTGTAAACTTATAAAGAATTTACCTTTATAATCTTGGATTTACAACTTATATAACTAGATCATGATGTTTATATATATCTTTATATGTTAATAAACTATTTAACACTAAAA
This sequence comes from Viscum album, assembly GCA_963277665.1. NCBI lineage: Eukaryota > Viridiplantae > Streptophyta > Magnoliopsida > Santalales > Viscaceae > Viscum > Viscum album. The sequence continues at coordinate 754,650 of CAUJRU010000220.1, forward strand.
TTTCAATGAAATGGTTGAAGTTAAATAGATATTACAATTGAAATTTACACATCAGTTTTCTCTATAGCATACATTTGAAACTCTAAATACTGAAACATCTGCAGTAAAATAGAGAACATCACCTTGAACTGATCTTAGTAGTGGGAATTTAGGACTACCTCTTAAGATACTTCATGATATATTATTTCCTATAAACCTACAATTTAGAGCAGGATGTGGGGTGTTGAATTTTGTATAGTAAGGTTTCATACATATCAAATTCCATTGTTTTAGATCTTTTTTGTTATCAATTAATATTAAATGGATTAAAGATTTAATTATAGAAATATTCCTCTACAATTTCCTCAATTTAAACTCTAGGAGGGTGGAGAATACTAGGCTCTTGAGGCGGCGTTCTTCCACCACATGTATTACCTCATCTAGTGCCATATTTGGATTCACCAGTTATACTTATTTTAGGAACTGATGCATATTTCTGAGAGTCTATAATATGTCTAGTATAGTTTATAAAAAAATAACCATGACTTGCATCTTCTCTTTCTTGATTAACTTGAGAGTCCTGGTAGTATAACACTCATACTTTTTTGGTGGAAATTAGTCCCTAGGTAACTAATTTATGGATGGATGACATATTTTATATCATTTTTCATCTAGAGAAACCACATTAGTGGAGATTAATGATCAATGTTTTCAATCTTTTTATATCCATCAAACATTGGTGGTATGATTTAAATCATGCAGGACAACATTTACATATGGTCTATATGGATATATAGACCATATTTTATGATTACTACTTTCCGGAAACACTATGAGTTGAATAATCTAGGGATTTTATACACCTATAGCAAGGAACTATGTCCATCATGGCTATTCACCAAGATTAAATGAGCTTTAATGCTTCACATTAAGAATTTCTACTAATGGACTAACCAAGTCATTGTGGTTTGGGGATGGGATCGTTTACAAAATATGATCATAGGTGATTTTTTCCAAAGGGAAGTAATATCTAAAATAGTGAACCATGCCCACATTTCCAATAATAAACTGAGATAATATGATTGTGGGGAGGATGGCGGTTCAATACCTAGACATGAAGATAGTTCATATAGTATCATAGGTTTCATTTCAATCATTCTTGTGTGGAAAGTAGTAGTTAGAGTGTGTCCCTGAGTAGTAGTGTGGTATGCCATATGTATGGAAGGCCATGAAATAGGAAACTCCAATGAATCAAAGACCGAGTAATGTTTCTAGAATTCAATAATATGGATCATCTTCAATGCGTCTATTAAATCATTCATCCAGTGGCCAGTGAGATTGTATCATAATGAACTTTAGGACCCAAAACAAGAATATCATATCCATGTCATGGAAGGAGCTAGCGCACTGCTTGTAGATCTATCAAAGGTAGTGGTCATGGTCGATGAGGAAATAATCATGGTAGGCAGCACCAGCCGAGTTGACCGATTTAGGGTTTCTTAGTTGTGACTCTAGGCTTTGAATAGATTCAGATAAATACAAATCATCATATGTCTATGGGGAAGAGTCTTGTTCAATCTATACTATGAGGTATGATATTAGAATCATCTACATTAGTATCCTCTATATTTTATATAGGAACATTGAATTATTCTATATACTTCACTGTTGTGGAAGGTATTTTTCTCAAAATTTAGTATATTGGTGGAATGATTACTCTTGATACTCTATTTGGACTCTGATAAGAGAGTTTCCAAGAGTAAAAGAAGTTTCCCCTAGAGATATGTTGTTATCATTTCATATGTATCACTTTTATCATCAATATGATGGGTTTTTATATCATTCTTAGGATGTACTTATTATTAGATTATTAGAATTATGTATATTTCTATTGTAGGAGGGTGTACTACCCGTAACATGATGTTGGAATCTATATTCAAAAAGTTGAATGGGATCTCTAGGAAGGTTGAGGTATATGTGAGAATTGTGGGCTGGGTGGAGTAACATCAAAAATTTCCAATCATTTTCTAAGTGATTAAGAAAAATGTGAGATTGATTTTACTCCTATGGTAGATCATATCAAGTAAATTTTACCTAATTAATTTTATAGTATAACTTTTGAGATAGGGATGTAATTTATTATTGGGTAGGTTTTAGAAGAAATATTGATATCTATCACACTTTAGAGGATGGATCCTACTGAGCTTTAGGAAATAAAAATATAGTTCATGTTCCTAGAAACTAAGGGGTTTATACAAACCAACACTTCACCATGGTGTTCACTAGTTTTTTTTTCAAGAAGGATGATTGTACCATTATATTTTGAGTAGATTACCTTAAATTAGATCATCTTATGGTGAAGAACTATTACTCTTTACCTCATATAGATGACTGATTAGCCTAGCTCTGAGGATATATGAACTCCCCAAAGATTTGTTTAAGTTTATCCTGTCATCAAGTATGAATTTTTCCATTGGATATACCTCATAAAAATGTCTTAAATAGATATGGAATTTACTAGTATTTTATAGTGTTGTTCATCCTAACAAATGTGCGAACAGTTTTTATGAGCATGATGAATCATGTTTTTCACTTTAACCTAAATTGTATCATTTTGGTTTTCATCGATGTTATCTTGGTTTATTATAATACTATAAGTGATCATGGAAATCTCCTTATAATCATATTTAGTATACTGATATATCATAAATTCTATGCCAATCTCCCAAAATTCCACCTATATATTGATAATTTTCACCGCATGAGTCACATTATCTATGAGGAAGTAGTTTCCCTGGAATAAGAGAAGGTGAGAGTCATGGTCTCAAGGTAATATCCTAATACATTCATTGAAATATAGAGTTTATTAGGGATACCTAGATATTAGAATCCTTTTATTTAGTATTTATCAAGACTTACATCACCTATTATGGGCTTGAAAAATAATGTTTTCAAATATGTGTGGTCTTAAAATTTTGATAAAGACATTATGGAGTTGATGGGAATAAAGAATTTAGCATTGATCTAGACCTTTTATGATCCTAGAAGATGATATTCTATTTATTTTGATGTGTAAGTTATTGGGATTCAGTCCATTTTTATGAAATAGTAACTATAAATTGTGTGCGATTCATAATAGTTAAGGCGTCACAAGAATAGTTACATGAAACATGATCTTGAGTTAGTATTTTTGGTTTTTGATTTGTGATGCTAGATTTGTTATCTATTTGAGGATAGGTGTTTTGTAATAATGGACTATAAATTACTAAAATAAAGTATCAATCATATTGATATGAACCTTAGACATAAAATATGGGTAGAATATTCGCATTCATTCAATGATGACCATTACTTATATTCCTAGGAAAGGCGATGTAGTGGATGGTTATTTGGGATAGAAGACTATGAAAGAAGCAGTTTATAAATCATGTAGTGAGTGTAAATTTATGGACTTATTCATTAAGATGAATATATAGGTTCAATAGTGTCATAGAAAATATCTTATTATGTCATTTATAGTGATCGCATAAATTATAGAAAATTTAGAGATGAAAAAACTTTCTAGTCATGAAGGATTTTTCCTAAGTTAGATAATTTCAGGTGAGGACCCACCACCTTACTGGATGATTAATGAGGATGAGATCATTTATATATATGTATTTTTCTATGTTCCTTTAGACATATGATTATATTTCATGGTTTAGTATCATGCCTCTGTATTGGTAGTGCATTATGGACTTACGAAAATATACTGTGATTTATGCAACCAATATTGGTTTCCTGGTATGAAAAGAGATATTAAAGGCTTTATTATATGGTGTCCCATCTATCAAAGAGCGAAGGTACAACACCAATGACCTTTGAAGATTTTATGAAAATTTCCCATTCCAGAGAGGATATGGTATGATGTCAATGTGGATTTTGTAATGGAATTACTAAGGTCCCCAAAGGGCAGTAATTCCATATGGGTGATCATGTATAGACTGACAAAGATTTCTCATTTATTACTTATAAAAGATGAATTTTTAGTGTATGATCAAGATAGTATATATTTTAGGGAGATCATACACATTAATAGAGTTTGACTTACAATTTTATCATACATGGATTCTCATTTTACATCATTGTTCTAGAAGGTTTTTCAAAAGGAACTATGATCACCTTCATGGCTGAGTAGTGCTACTACCCTTAGACCAATGTTTATTTCATGTATACTATTAAACTGTTAGAAGAAATGACCCATGCATGTTTCCATTACATGGAGGATCTTGGGAGAAATAAATATTTCACTATTCATTCATTTATAATAAATTAATTCAAGAATCAATATAGATGGATCCTTACATGGCCCTATATAGTTGGTAGTGTCATTTACCCATGTCCGGTTAGAGAAAGGGGAGGTAGTGCCTCTAGGATATCATCTCATTCATGAGAACAAAAAACCTAATCTCATAAAGAATTGTATGGATGATTCTCACTCAAGCTATAAGACTTATGATGATCGTCATTCATGACTTCTAGAGTTTGAGGTTGAGGATTGTGTCTTATCACATGTTTCGATTAGATTGGTGGTCAATGGATTTAGGTTAAATGTGAGTTATCAACATGCTTCATGAAACCTATTGAGATTCTAGAAAGTGTCAAACAAGTATTTTATTAGATATCACATCCTTATAAATATAGGTCTATATATGAAGTTTTCCCCATTTCACAATTAAATAATTATTATTCAGACCCATAATATGTTCATCATTCTGATTAGGTATATTTTGATGTAGATTCTTCTTTTTAATAATTTTCTATTGTGTATCAAGTATTAGATCATGAAGGTTCTCTAGGGTAGGTCAGTTCCTTCAGTATGGATGTTATATCCATATGGACATGTATAGTATGATACCATGGAGTGAGAGTAAAACATACGTTCTCAGTGGCCATAGTTATTCTCAAATGATCCCCAACAACCCATAGAAGAGATATTCTGGGATGATTTTTTAAGAAGGGGATATTTTATGATCCTGGATTTTCAGAGAGGTGGATATTCATAAAATTGAAATTTAAATACCTTTTTTTATTCCAATGAATGTGTATAGGGTTTATGTATGGTTTCAGAAGTATCCTAGGCTTGTTCGGTGGTTGGAGATCTAGTTTTTTAAGAAACAAAGAGATGAACACAGTTAGGGAATGCTTAGAATTATTCATGCAGCTCAACCATTCAGCCTAATATAGAGAAGTGTGTCTAGTTAAACCATTTAAGAGGAATAAAATGGTCATTAAAACCCATAAAAATATAGGGGTGTGTCAAATGGTTGGTGCACAATTTCTCCTAACCACACACTAATCCATTAGAGTTCATGTCACCTTGAATAGTAAGCATTCATGGGCTTTGCATGGTTAGTCTAACCATGAGCCTAGCTATGTGAGGGGGTTCTACCATAGGTAGTTGGTGCATACGGTTGGTGCACAGTGTGTCTAGCTATGTGTCCATACTATAAATTCCATAAAAATTTTGTGAAATTACTATTTCCATCTATTTTATATTTAACTTTAAATTCCTCATCCTCTCAATTTTTCATAATAACAACCATTAATTTAGATGTTTTCTATCCCCCTTCATAGTTTCTTTTGGATCTCCTTCTTCTGAGCTTGGAATTGACTACTATTTGTGATTTTTTATATCATATGATATGTATATGATTTTAGTTGAATATTTCATCCATTTCTTTCATTGTATTGAATTATATATCTTTTCAAAATAAAATGCTCTACTTTCAGGTTGTGTGCCTTTTTCAGTTATTTTGTCTATTATATCCTAGATTAGAGGCACATATTATGTGATAATTCAACTACTTGTATAAGGTAGGTGGTTCGGTACATTTTCCATAAATACTATATGTTTATATTACGTGTATTCCTTATGTTCTCAAGACCTTATATAAGTCACCTAATAAATTTTAAATCAATAATATTAAATTTAAAATCCTTGATATATTTATTCATTGAACCCTATATTATGTTTATGGAGGTTTACCACCTCGACAAGAACCTCAAATTATGGTGTGTTTAGTAAATTACCTTGATTCCTTAATAATTTATGTGACCTGAAAACATTTTATGTGGATTAGGTCTTGTCACATTAAAATGAAATTTCTAAATGAATTAAATGAGAATGTTACTAGAAAGTCCATATCACTTGGCCCCCTTTATTTATTCTTAACAAAATCATAAACTATAGTGTATAAATTAAATAGACCTTTTTATAAATGTGAGTTGTTAAATGGTAGGGTTAATTCTCTTTCAATAACCATTACATGTGTTTTTTCATTAGTGTTACTAGGGTTACAAATTAGAATTTCCTGGATGGTGTCAACATATATATTTCATTGAATGAATTTTAATAGAATTACATTATAAATTGGGTGATAATTTTATTCCTATGTGTAAAACCTTGGATGGGATCACTAGGTCAATGTATTTATACTATTTTGTGAGAAATAACTAGGTTAACTTTTTGGAATTCATTGGATGGGATCAAAAAAATTACATTATACCATGCCTTAGGTGATACTTGTATTCCTTATATAAAATTTCTTGTATGGTCTTAGAGGTTGATGGGTTTATTGTATTCCTAGATAGATACTAGATTATTTATATAAAATCTATAGGATGCGCTCAAGGTGAAAAACTATTTAATGTGGCATCTTCCAAGTTTAATAACAAACATGGATTCAGTCATTTCATTAGATATTGAATGATGAATTTACCCTTGACTGTTATACCTTATATTACATGGGACTTGTCGATCCATTATTTGGTTATATTTATGCATGGATGCATTATTTGAATTAATTGGGTCCCATAACTATATTGTAAAATGAAAAATGCTCAAAGACATTCCGGCTCAAGCTGAAGAATTTATGGTCAGTCAGGTGTCCCATGGGGAACCATAGATGACATGAGTAATATTTACATTACTACATTTATTTATTATTATATGTATAATGACTCGTTTTATACTCTCAGACTGGATAACATTAGACACCATTGGTGGTGGCCTACTAAGTTTTACTTAAACCCTATTTAGGCTATCGATTGGTACAAAGAAAAATTTCATGGATATGGCTAGGTGAAAAGGGAAGATCCTATTTTTATATTCATGGTTCTATATAATAGGATAAAGTATGAGAGTAGAGGACTGAGTTAGTTCTTGTGAAGCTATTTGAGATAACTTTTTTCCTTTTATATATTTTTTATAGCATGTTTCATTGTATTCCAATATCCCTATTACCCTTGTATTCCACATTTTTTTATTGAATACAAACATGAAATCATCATTTTTCTATCATATCATTTGAGTTTATAATCATTTTTATTATCCGGATGTTCACATACACTACTTCATTCTTGTTTATTCTATTAATTATTATATTATTTCATTTTCAGATTTATTTAATTCATATCCATTGTGTGATACTTTGATAAAGAAGGTATTGGTTTTCCACCATAACATCATAGACCCTCATGACCAGTGAGAAGAATCTGGCATTTGTTGAGTCATGCTTTAGGCCATGTGACAAATCATGTTTTGTTAATTATGACTAAATCAGTTCTGGGATGTTATAATACCAATGGTCTTAGTATAGTTTCTTTGTCTTCATACCAATCTAATTCATTATTCATTCTTTTATTACTTAAATTTTTCAATGGAATCATACTTGTACCTTATTAAGTATCTATATTCCTATAAAATTAAATTCATTGATAAATGTTATGATGTAAGAAAATACACATATAACTTATAGTGTAAAAGGACCACACACATTACAATGATATAATTCAATAATCTTTTTAACTCTTTTACCCTTACCATTGAATAGGTATTTTGTAACATTTTCTTATAAATTGTCATGTCATATGTTCATGGATTTTAGATCCATATAATTTAAATATCATTCTTCATATAATTTTTTCAAATACTCTTCATTTAGAAATATATAATGGTAACTCCAAATTTAGGTGTGTTATGATTCATTTGATAATTATTCATTATCCACTTCCATAACCTAATTTACATATTATAGTGTGTAAATACAATTAATTAAATTTTACATTCCATAGAATATGATATCATTATAAAAGTAGAAACTTATATTTAAGAATATGAAAATAAATCCATAGATGTCTAAAATAGAGACAAATATTAGGTTTTTTACACTGAGAGAATAAAAAAATCATTAAAACAAGAATTAAACCACCTGAAAACATGAAATGGTTGTCCCTTAAACCTAGAGAAACCAGTATTACTCTAATATAAAGATTAAAATACTCCCCACATCTGGAAATTATTTTTAATATACATGGATCCTTTACATGGATTTCCAATATGAGAACCACATGTTGTACCTAGATTAATAAATTGTGAAATGGAATTTTTACATATGATAAAAAAAATATTAAAACATTCCATTTAATTATTTATTATGGAACTAATCTTCTTGTAGTGATCATTATTTCAATAACAAAAACAAAATTCATCTTTATCTTTAGAATTTCTCATTATATATATTCACTTATAAGGGTGGTGTAAAGGTTCTCGGATGTTGAATTCATCTTAGTTTATTTTTATTCCTTTCTTCTTAATCACTAGATGGACAAAAGGTTTTTTATAAATCATGAAATTATTCAAATTTTGAATATGATTTAGGATATCTAAGTTTATTTTCAATGTTTTTGTTAATAAAATTCTCAATAAAAATTAAGAAACTCGAAGGTTGTAATGGTTTTATGTTGTTAGTGAAAAATTAATCAAGAAAATTTAAAACAATAGTTTTTTAAATTTTAAATGTAGTCAATAATATTAAAAATTGAGATATAGTAATCAAACTTACACATTGAATACAAGTAAATAGTTATTTGGATATATTTTACCATGATTTTCATTTTTTATATTCATAAATATCACAAATATGAGATATCATTGTGTATAAATCCATGTATTTTTTATCATTTTTGAGCTCACTAGTCATGGATGATAACAAGAGACATTATAAAACCAATGTGTCATCAAAATTTCTCTTAAAAAATTGAGTACATCCTTACATCGATCCTTAGAGGGATCAATAGGAATTGGGTACTCCATCACATTAAATTTTTTCTCATGCCATAATATGATGTGTATATTCCAGTATAACTCATATAAGATAGAACATGTTGGAATATTTTCTCTCTCAAATATATATCACATGTATTGTTTTTTTAATTATTTTGCACTTTTAAAATATCTAAATGTTTATTTTTGTATAATATCTTTGTTACTGGTAGTAATGTAAAATATAAATGTTATTAGTCCTCCACTATTTTTTGGAATATCTGTAACGATCACCAATGGATTCAGAATATGTTATGGATTGAATATTTTTGTGGAAATAGTCCATATTCCCTGTCACATAACCCAAAAAAATTAATTAAAATTAGATGAAGGTTTTTAATATGATTTATTTTCTATCTAACTTAACTCAAAACACCTTGATCTATTGAGTTCACTCACCACTCCCGATATCATAAAAATATAGTTCCTAAAATTTTTATACTAATATAAAATAATACATATAAGGAAAACTACTATTGATTATATCCTTTTAAATTCAACCCAATAAATTCATTATAACTCCCTGATAAATGAATGTATTAATATGAGGTATAGATAAACACATTTATCAATGGTTTAATTTTAACTAATATAATAGATTATGATATCTTACTTATTTTTTCTATTAGCGATTTTGTTTAAATTATGTGAAAATATTCATAATTGTATTTTGTAAAAATTTTATTAATATTATATAGAGTTTATATAATCCATTAAGTATGTAAGATTATATAATTTAATTATAACAAATTTATTTTATTTGAATATAGAACTATTTTTAATTTTTTAACATTATTTGGTAACATTTATTTATCAAATAAAACTTACGTTAGATAAATAAAAAATAACTATGAAATGATTAATAAAACAACCATGTTACATTATGATGATCATTTAATTTACTAATTCCTTTAGCTAGAAGATACATAAAATGTTGAACATAACGGAAATAATTCATTATATGTTCCTATAATTATTCGATATATTTCGCTATTATCCTTTATATATCTCTTGTTCAATCAACCTTAGATCATGTTGTAAACTGAATTCTCTCATTGGTAGATCAATCGTTTAAAAAAATCACTCAATTTTAGGTGTGGGGTACTGAGGTTTAGGTTAACATAAAATAATCATTAGACACATATTTTTTCATGTAACATTGGAGGAATGAATTATACACATAACATCATATTTAATTTGATAATATAATTTTCACCAATTACCTTATAATAAATAATTAAATTAAATTTGTTTTAACATGTTGCCCTATTTCTGATCTCCAGTCTCATTGGTAATCCCATAAAGTTAGAATTTTCAAAAAAAAATCTTCCAAGACCCTCGGTCACTAGATTTTGTGCTGAGATAGAAATTTCCCAAGACCTCCCATCACAAATCTGGATTCAGAATGGTGGTTCTGGATTTTTTTCGGAAATAACATATGAGAATTTCCTCGAGTACTATAGCACATTCCATAAGCTTGGTTATTCTTTAAAAGACTATGGAATTAGTTTTGTATGTTCTCCAGTATGTAAATTGACTTGGGTTGAAGAAGGAAAACAAATTATTCACCTGGGAGAATGAAAAAAAATTCAAACAGTAGTTATTGTCCCTTCTAGAACTTAGGATCCTATTAGAGGAAAAAAAGACGATGATGAAAAATCTCTTAAAAAGAATACTTAAGATGTGAAAAATGGGCAAACTGGGTAATATGGGAGCCATTCCTTGGAGACTCATAACCACTTAGATTTTGTTTTTACAACTCACATATCCCTTGAGGATTCAACTGATTCCCTCATGATTGTGGGACATCAGAAGAAACCCAATAAATCCCATGATGATTTTCAAGACGAGATTAAAATTTTACATTCTAATTATACTAAATTATCACATTATTCATATGATTATGAATGTCATATTGAGGATATATACTTCAAATATAATACTAAGAAAGGTAAAAAAAATCATTTATTGATTTGGATGGTTTCATTACATCAAACCCCAAGAAGTCTCAGAGAGTATAGAATACTCTAATCTCTAAAGAACAATAATTACTAGATCTATCGATGCCTCTATGATAATAAACACAAATATTCCCCCTTAGCCTGAGGTTGCTAAAATTATTTACAAATCATCTGGTGAATATAGTTCAAGTGATAATTAATCTACTAAAGACTTCGACCCAACTGCAAGGGAAGCATATCAGTTTGAGGAGGAGCTATCAAAAGAATTAGAATCTTGGATGGATGAGCAAAATGATTTTATTTTCCAAAGGTACAGAAAAGGGGATATCAATACAAACCATTTCCTCTAAATCATAAAGTTAATTTTCATCAATTTGGTTGAGTAATTTAAAAAAATACGGAATTTAAATTATAATAAATCCCATGGAAATGAGTTGATTTATTTTTATCTTTTTAAAGATTGTATGCTTGGAATTAAACCTTAATAAAGGCCTCTCTCTATTTTTATTGGCTGATTTTTATCATGTTGTTCGATTTCTATCATGTTATTTGATTTTTTCAACCTCAATTGCCCTATAATGCTGCATATTAATAATGGATTATTAGAAACAATCTTTCTTAGGAATTTAAATTGGTCAGATCTTATTTTTTGTAACCCACAATAGCATGTGAAGGAATCCTATAGGGATCTTGTTTGCGCTAAAAATGACAATCACTACTACAAAAATGGCCTATATCATCACTCATAATGGGCTTTAGTAGTGCTAAAAAAGTGTTGTAAATCTCAGCGCTAATATAGGGGGGGTCCCTTTTATGAGCACTCTGAAAAGCGCTAATAAAGACCGCTTTTATCAGCACTAAAAAAGGGTTGATAAAAGACCCCTTTATCAGTGCTTTTTTTAGCACTGATAAAAGGGGGCTTTATCATCACTCTTTAAAAAGCGCTGATAAAGGTCAAAAAAATTAATAGAAAAATAAAAATAATTAAAAATAATGTGGGGAGTTCTTTTATCAGTGCTTCACACCCCCTTTATCAGCGCTATGAGGTCTCCCGTGTGCTGCCCTTCCAGCGCATCCTCTTACGCGCGCACCCCCTTCGCTTCCACCCGAACTTCAACCCGGGACCTCCCCCATTTCATGGCTGCACCTTTACCACTAATCCATTTTGTTTTGTTCTCTATTTAATGATATATCTGTATATATATAGTTATATTTATTCATATATTGATATAGATTCATATTAATATAAATATATTAATTCATATATTAGTATATATATATTAATTCATATATTAATATATTTTTATATATATTTTTAGTTATAATTTTTATACATATATTTATTTGTATATTAATATATACTTATAAGACTAGTTTTAAATACATTTAGGAAAAAATATGTTTTTTATGTGTGTTTATAAATAAATAAATACATATATACATACATAGATATATACAACACACAGACACACAGAGAGAGACACACACACACAAACACATATATATTTACGAATAAATACATATATATGTGTATTTGAAGAGCCATAGAATATACTTATAAGATAAGTTCTAAATACATTTTATGACAAAATATGTTTTTGATGTGTGTTTATAAGTAAATAAATACATAAATACATATATACATATATACAACACACAGACACACACATACACACCCACACACACACAGACACATATATATTTATGAATAAATACATATATATGTGTATTTGAAACACCATAGAATGTTAAAACGACCATAAATTATAATTTATAATTCCTTTTCCATGCCACAACTAGTGAAATAGAAGAAAATTAAACAATCTTCGATATGATATGTGGTACAGGCCTAACGGACATTCGGATCATAAGTTATACGTGTTTGAATGTTAAAAAATAGGGGTATCCCAACTAAAAACTCAGTTTTGGAGGCCTTATGGGCCGTTTTTGGGCGTGAAAAATGTGATAGATGCTTCTTCTAGTTCACTAGCATGTAGATCTCATCGCAGGCTTCGATTTGATATGTTGTAGAGCTCAAACGGACACCCGGATCAAAAGTTATGGCCGTTTGAAGTTTGAGTTACATTTTCAACATATTTTAGATCTTTTATTAATTGTTTTGATTTTTGTGTCCCCAAATTGTTATTAAATGAATTTTAATCGATAGTAATTAGAAAATTATTAACTAATAATATTTTTTAAAATATTTTGAAGCCATTTTCACTAAATTTATTATATATTAAATGTAATAGTCTATTTATACGTATCTATAACATATTTAAAAAATATATATTTTATTTATATCAATATAAATATACTTATATAACAAAATATTATTTTTCATGAAAACATATTTTTTTTGAAACTTAACATTTATCAGTGCTCCGGAAAAGTGCTGATAAATCACCCCTTTATCAGCACTACTAAAAGAAGCGCTGATAAAGGGGTCCCCTTTATCAGCACTAAAAAAACCGCTGATATAGAGGGGGCCTTTATCAGCTCTAAAAAAAGCACTGATAAAGGGGGCCTTTATCAGAACTTTTATTTAGCGCTGATAAACGTGAAGCGCATCCCTTGCCCGTTTTTGTAGTGGTGGATGTAAATCATAACTGAGTTTTTTTAAAATAATTTAAATGGGGGGAGTGTCATAGCACTTGTTAAGTATGATGACATAGTATGGAGTGATTAATTTGTAGTCTTCTATAACATATTGGTGAAGTAACCTATAGTTTTATTGGAAACAGACCATCCCCAAGCATGGTCATTGCTAGTGAAAACTTTGATTTTACTCCTCCAAGGTGTCTGAAGGTGAAGGGATATCTTGTCTAGCATAAGCTTATCTTTTTCATCATGATAGATTTTTTGTTGGTTTTGTTCTAATTTTTGTTTAACACTTTTAGTTAATTTTATACTAGTGCATGCTCATTTCACCTCGTGTAAACATTGTACTTTTTTTGTTTTAATAAATCCTTAAGAAGTGTGGGATGGTTTCCATATAATGATTCATTCTATTAAAAAATAATATTTAACGTAAATAAACACAATAAACACATAGGTCAGTCAAGATCATGATCAATCACTATATATAAGGACTGTACATTTTACTTTTATGAAGATATTTCAATTAATTTATTTTTAAGATATACTGAAATTAATTAAATAATTATAATGAAAAAAGTAATTCAATATCGAAATAATCTATCCAAAAAGTTCTTTATATTAACAGACTATGTAATTTTAAATATTTTAAATAAAATTAATTTTAATTTTAAATTATTGATTGTATAGAGTGTAATATTAGGGTATAAAACATGTACCCACTTGGTTAAATTAAATTAAGACATGGGATTTAATATAAACATGAAAAGTGATAGACGACACACAATGTGTACCCTTTATGTCTGATTAGACCCATTTTTGGATTTTAATACTTCCATGTTGAGGTTTTTTAAATCGATAGGATGTGAGAGTTATGATTAGTATTTTGATTATCTTGTATGTTTTATATAAATAACATATATTAATACAAGGTGTGTTGAGATAAATGTAGAATATTTTACCATTGATTAAGATGCTTAGTCTGTGTAGCATGTATGACAAAATTGCATACCATGAATATACATGATGTGAATCACATCCAATTCCTGTAAAGTACATATTGTGTATGATTACCATACACATCATGTGATTTTAGAATTTCATGAATAATAATAATTAAATAATTTAATTCCATTTGACCCATATGAAATCACTAAATTTTTTCTTATGAGGATCAATACCTATTACACTATATGTATAACTATCTATATGTAATGTTGTTTAGTATCACTTTTAATTATTAATTTATTTGACTCACAAGAAAAAATTATCTTGGTGTGTACTCTGTGTGAGTATCTACATGTTTCATGGTGTGTATATACCTATATGTACCTTTTAATCCATTGTTATCCACCTACATAAACCTCCTTGGTACTCAATATGTATCTCACATGGGTCTTGAAAAAGTTTCCTATGTGTATAGACAATTACATGTTTTGTACATTATGTGTTCCAATTCCACTCATATAGTAGTAAATACACATCATGTAAGGACACCACATGGATTTCTATGATTTGTGTCAATTTAATGTTGTACAGGGTAACATTATATGTACACTAGTAACATATTCTGTACTCATTGTCATATTGTATGTTGGTTCTTAATCAATATGTGGTGTGAAATAATGTTTTGTACCAATTCCAACATGGTTTGTCTTGACTTTCACAGCTTAACCTTGTGTGGTTGAAAATGGTATACATCTTGAAATTTTTCAATTAAACACCATGTATTTGTTTCACTTAGCCAACATCTTTAATATCTCTAGATAGGAACTCTAAGAATTCTTATTCTATTATTTTCTTTTTCATCGTTATAATAGTTTTATCAAATGAACTATATTTTCATTTGGAATAATGTATTATAAAATAGAAATTAATACTAATTTTTTTTTGGAAATAAATAAAAATTATAATGTGACTACACTCATACCGCATTAAGGTTTGTACGGTGTAGCCAATGTATTCTTATGATTCCCCAAAATTTATTTTCATCAGTTTCTATGGATAATAATTGAAAAAATTACTAGTAAAAACTAATAATTATTGTAATAAATAATTTTCAACTTTAAATTTATAGTTAACATAAAATAGGAGTTACCTTAAACAAATTAGTTTTTCATCATTAATCAATTAAATTTCCACTCTTATCACATCTTCATTACAACATAGAATAAAAAGTATAAATATTTTAAGTGGTATACCCATATATTATATGAATATATTATCATCTATCTTGGTATATAGGTTTTTAGAGATATGTAATTATGTACTTGAAATCTTTCTCCATTGATCACAATAAGAAATATCATTTATCATCTATTGTTTTTTATAGAGCTGGATGAGGATTTTCACTTAGGGATAGAGACAATGTTAGTGTGGTTATGTTTTCAAAAACCACTCACATAGTTAAAATTATATAATCCTGAATTTATAATTATGATAAAAAATTAATAATTTCACAAGGGCCCTCTGTCTAATTATTTATTCTAAATAAACCCCATTTAAAATCATAATATCATTATTATCATTATATTTTGATGAAATGTAATTTAATTACATATTAATATATCATATTTTTATATCCATTAACTAATCCCATCCATCGTACTATGAAATTTTCAGATTCTGGATACAAATTTATTTAATCTAATAGATAATCTGTAATCTTTCTATAAATAAATAAATATCATATAAACTACACTAATGAATAAGAATTTTTTCTAATACTCATATAACTAAATAAATATTTATATTAATTTTTTAACAAAAGTAGAAAAGATATAAATATTTAATTTTTACCTTTTGAATAATAAAGAATAGAGAAATAGATATTAACCTCAATATACTCAAAAATAAATATTTAATTAGTATTCAACTCTCAAATTCTAAACATGAATCTTTAGTGATTGAATTTATGTGATCAACTTAACCTGGATAATTATTATTTCATTTTCCAATATTAATATTTAATCTTAATATTAAATTCATATATAATTTATTTGAATACATACAGATTTTACCATCTTCATTATATGATTTATATAAAATATTTTATAACAAAAAATTTACATGACCTTTAAGGTTTAGAGTTTTAGAGAATTTGGGAAAACATTAGCAAACAAAACTCATTAATTTTAGATTAGATATATTTTTTCCACTATATAAGTTACTTTTTAATCCATAATATGTGTTCAACATCTCCCAATAATTCTTTACATTATATACACTTTTCTAAATTTCATAAATTTCATATATTCATGACCTAGGGAAATGTAAACATAAAAAAGGGGTTTACCCAAATTCTAAGTGAGGGTAAACAATATTGATGAAATCTAAAGATCATATATAATAATAATATAATCATAGGGGTATAATCATGATATATTAAAATGTTATGAAAATAAATAATATACCATAAATCACACAAGATAATAATAATTCATCAAAATTCAACATATCTTCAAAATATGGCATACATAAGAATTGTGGAACATCCATAAGAATATAAATCATAACATAGTGGATCAGGTATCACAATTCAACAAACATAGAGTATCAAGCACCAATCACCTATTTCCCTTAGTGCATGAGGCTTCACTCGCCTATTTATTTTAGTTGATCTATCTTTACTCACTGATTTTCTATGGTGGAAAAGGATTTAGTCACATGTTTCTAATTGTGAATTAGGCTTCACTCACATATTTCTTTTGGTGGATAAATCATCACTCACCTGTTAATAATGGTGGATCGAGTCATCCCAACTTTTTTACCATTTTCTCCAGGGATATAAAACCATATCCAACTCAGTGGAGGGCTATATAGTACCCCACCCATTAATAATAAAAACATATGGGTGCCTCATGAAATCAATTATTCCTTATATCATAACAAACCTATCGAATAAAAAATGTGATTCCCAACATTTAAATAATGAATCACCAAAATTACATCAAGAGTGTAAACATTTGATAAAAAAATTAAATCCTCCAAAGGATATTTGAAAAGTACATTTAGAGGTTAGTACATTATAAAATAAATTCCTTTTAAATAATTCCTTTATAGATAAAGTGTAAAATAAAATAAAATAAATAATGTGTCTTTAGAAAACATAATTAATATGTCTATAAAATGAGATGATTCGGTAAATTTTGAAATGTACTTTTTTATAATTTTTCTTGTGAAAAAATTTAAGGAAAAATATTTTGAAAATAATTATATGGAAATAAATATCCATAATGAATTAAGGAAAGTGAATTTTTTTTACAAGAATCAGATGCGGTAAAAAATTTAACACAATTACTTATAAAAAGGATCTTCAATAATAGAGAATAATAAAAGAGATGATGTGTCCAAAAATGTTATGTTAAAAAAATTAAAAAAATTAATTTCAAAATAATAATTATTAATATATCTTCAAAAAAGGAATAATGGATTCAATAAGGTGAAGTAAAAACTCATTGGAAATATTTACCTTTAAAAATAATCTCTAATGATTTATCCTTAAGAAATACATAAAGGTCTTAATAGGGTGTGGTTATAACTAATTAAAAACTTTTACCTTTACAAATAATATTTAAAATTCAGCATTGAAAATAAATTAAAGGTTTAATAATGGTTAAGTGAAATAAAATTGAGATAAGTTACATTTAAAAACTATAATTAATAATTTATACATGAAGAAGACATAAATTTTTTAGAATAAATGTGTAATTTAAGATAAACCATTTTAATTTGAAAATATAAGAACCCTTTTTATATTCTGAAATACCTTTATTGAAAATCCTCGTCCAAAAAGGACTATCAAAAATGATTTTTTAAAAAGGATAAGGAAAATATAGATTTCACATGAGATAAAAAATAATAAGTTTTTAACATATAATGGAGAGAATTGTTGTGAATGTTAAATATGGATAAGGAGGATAAAATTTGATTAAAGAGTATGTGTTGTGCAATTAAAATAATATACTTATGAGATAGAAATTTTTTCAAAGTATAAGATCTAAAAAAATTAATTTTCCATCATATATGATGAGAAATTACCAAAATAAACATTATTTAGTTGTAAAAATAAAATCATTTATGAATTATGTTCAATAGGATTCATTACAATTAAATATAGGGAGTCAATTAAATTAATAAAAAACATTTTAACATTGGTATCCTCTATAAAAAAAGACATTTAAAGAGAGAGAATGATATTAATCTTCAAAACATGTGAATTAAATAAATATGGTAAAACAAATTCATTAGGAATAAGATATAAAAATATAAGTAATACATGGAATAAAATAGGAAAATTGTTTTAAGTGGTTAATACTTGTGATAGGAAAACCATACCTTGTACCTGATTCATTTTGCACATATGCCTAAATTATATATGACCTTCAACATTCCCTTGTAGGTATCCTTATAAATAAATGTATTATGAAAACATAACATGACTGAAGAATAATTAAGTGATATAGGGTTCTATTAGAAAAAAATGAAGTGTTTCAAAATAAAATTCCTGGGGATAGGTGTGGTATGATATGGTTGAAGTGTTTCCCTTTAATAAGTTAATAAAGTTTAAATTTTGTGAGTACCAATTATTTTTCAAAGATTTCATTACACTATTTAGGAATAAATGGATCAAAAGGTGATATATAATGTAATTTTTTCTTATATTATGATATTAAATCATATACCACACATTTTCCCACATGTTTTAAATGTGTTTCAAGGATTTTACTATTTGATTGTTAGACTTTACCATTTTGTTTTTACCTTGACAACTAATGTTTACCCTGGTAGTTTATGTTTTATTAAAAATAGATGGATAATCCCCTTACCAAATTTGGTTTTGATAAACAAAAATTAAATCCCAATATAATCTAGTTTAATTAATAAATATGTTAAATTTATCATTTAACTTATAAAACGTATTATAATGAACTTTTTTAGTAGAAATAAGTAGATTTCACCATTATTTATTATTAATATTATTTTTATTGGTTAAAATTTTAATTAAGGATATAATATATATATACCAAATTAATCATTTTAATAAATTCTATTTTGATAAGTTGTTATTTTATTTTTTTAGGTAAAAATTACACCATGTTAATAAAAAAAATTAAAAAAAATAATAGTTAAACTATTTTCATGGTCATTAACATTGATCATAGTAATATTAATTTTTTACTCAAAAATGATATTTATATTATTTAATTATATGATCATGTTGATCTAAAATATGAAATCCATCCATTTTGATATATTTAAATTCTATAATTGAGGGAAACTAATTTTTAATATAGGAGAATAAAAATTATATTTAGAGTAAAATACTAATTTAGTTTTTAAAACATTAAACAATAATTTTATAAATAGGAAATAATATTTTTAAATTATTTTTTAAAATTTTAAAATATAAATTTTTATAGAAAATTGGTTTAAAAATGTTTTATGTCATAAAAGTGATGGTTTTAGAAAAATATTTATTTTTTCACTCTACACCTAAAAATCCATTATTTTTTAAAAATATCATAAATTTATCCAATTGTAATTTTGACAATCCAAATCATAAATTTAACTAAATTTTTTCAAATTAATGTAATATGATTTTATTGTTTAACTTTTTTATTAAATCATAAAATATAATAAAGAACTAGTTTTTATCTGGAAATAAACTTCCATTTTATTAACCATTATTACTCTTATTTCCTTTCAATTACTAATGAAATTTGTGTAATTATATTATATATTATTTATTTCAATAATATACCTAATTTATAATATTTTTGTTTCTTAATATAAAGTGCAAAAAAAGACAATTTTTAAAAAATACATTTTTAATCATAAGTGATCTTATTAGTTATCATTCTATACTAATTGAATTTTATCAATGCATTGGTATATAAAATTATCTATATTTATATTAATATTTCTTAAATATGTTTCCTCTATTTATACACCCTAAAATAAATGCTACATTTTAAAGAAATATATTATTTTATAGTTTGTTTTGGTTTAGTGTTGCATGTGAGTCATGCTATTATAGAAAATATTAATTTAATTGATCCATGACCTCAATACATTGAAATTTATCTATGATTTTGGATACACTTACTATAGAATCCAAATATCCTTTTTCCAAGTGTAATTAGTTGAAAATGCATAAATTTCATGGTTGGTGTCTAGAAATATGTCATGGTGCAAATAGTGAGGAAAGATAATTTCTCAATGATTACAACCTTCCAATAAATTATACTATGTAATATAATCACATTGTCTCAATATCTCATCAAGAAGGCTTCATAATTGTTTCATCAACCTATATAATTGATTTATCTTTCTTTGATTACCTAAAATAAATTCATCAATTAACTAACATGTCCATATATTTAATTATAAATCTTTTTTTCATGTAATGGGTCATAGATATCCTCTTTCATTATCCTAGAAGATACAAATCCTTTATTAGTATTCTTACTCTCCATGAGAATTACAAATTATAGTTTTTATCCATATATTATAGTACCTGATTCATGATGTACATTATTAATAATATAAAGTCAAAGAGAAAATAAAGACAACCATGTATAGAAATATTCAATGACACTTATAAACTTGGGGATTATTATATATTATTTAGTCCTCATAACCACCCTTCATAGATATTTCAATACATGAAATTCATGAGAATAAGTATCAATTTCTTATTATGCTTAATCACCTAATAATAAGACATCATATGTGTCCCTTTATATAGATATAATCAAAATCATAGTATATATGGCTAATAGTATTATAATACCATTTATATATTCTCATCATAAATGTGATCTACTATACCAATTTTATGTGATACATAATTCATTTAAATTATCATAATTGTGTTATTATAAAAAATAATAATTATTGGATATGATACTTTTTAATGTTCTGGTAATTGAAGGTGCAACGAAAGTCAGTTCTACAAAACATACTCTAACATTATTATCCTCAAATATTATGTTAAATGAGTTATATTTTAAGTCAGATTTTTTTTCTATAATGTAACCCACCAATAGATGGAAACCTATTAGAGAATCTTAAATCCATCATTAAATAATAGAAAAGTTCCTTATATGGTTTCCAGATTAATAAATAAAAGGATCCTGAATAGATTAATGTAAAGGATAAATAAATTCATGAAATTGATTTATTCATTTAGAGGGAGTGTAAATATATCCTAATTAGTAGTCTCTTAAATAATAATGGACAACTCAAGGAGTTTATTTATAAGAAAAGGAGACTTTATATAGAATATTTCAAGGTTTTTTGTCTCTAAAAGAAACATATGTATTAAAATTTCTTCTAATATTATATTAATTAAGTAAAAAAATTGGAATAAAGATAATAAATTAATGGATTAATGAAATTCTAAAGGAGGAATGATTTTTTTACCTTAAATAGTGTAATTATTTACAAATTAAAACATAAATATAATGAATCATCCTATATTTCAAGAATATTAAAAAAATTATCATTATAATTTACACCTTTTTATTTGTCCTATATCTATATTATAGGAGTGTAATAATAAATTGTGTGTTGTTTTAGTGGAGACAAATATTTTCGTGGATTTTAAAGGTATGAATCTATATAGTACACTTAATACTAATTGGTTGCAATGATTTATTTTAATGAAACATTGGAAATTAAGAAAAATGACTTCGAAATTTATGTTAATAATTACCTAAGAGAAGGTCCCTCGACCATAGCTATGAGTGTTTCCATGATTTTACTAATTTATAATATGAGGAAACTATATTATTTTTATCAATTCAGTACGATTTCCTTGGGAAATTTCAAACATAAAATATTTTTTAAAATCCTTAATGATTTAATAAATCATATCCTCCCTTGTCTTATATCAAATGAATAATATGGTTTTTGGAAGGGAGAAAAAATATGGATCTATTTATTATACATAAAAAAATTTAGCAGTCTTTATCTGAAATGTTTTTGTATTAGTCATCATGATTAATGTTAAAATGTACAGGGGAAATGATAAAATAGAATAAATTAGTTTTTTAATATATCATATAATTATGAAATATTATTTTGTAGTTTATTTGTGACCCTATGTTCAAATTTTCTCTAAACAATGGTTTAAAAAAAATTGATGGTCAGAACATATTGTATGATTAAGTCATTATGAGGTTTTATACCCAGTGATACATTGTTTCCTAGCCACTTAATCATGGTGAGAAATGTTTTTAATAGAAAAATGAGTTGCATGAAAATGATTAAATAGTGGAATACTATATATTAAATCTTTTCACCCATTTACTTTATCACCTTTTTTATGGATGACATGTTTATTTTCAATAGTATTGAGGTATATTTTATAAATTATTTCATTGATATTGAATGTTTATACATATCAATTAGGTCAAAAATTTAACATATCTAATAGTTTTATTTTAATCCCATTGATGATGTCAACCTAAAGAATAAAAATTTAGAAAATATTATTATCATTCATAATTATAAAATAATTTTTTGAATAATTAGGTAGTCAATGAATAATATATCATGTAAAATATAGTCATTTTAAAAACCTACTAGGAATATCCTCTTTTGTGATAAAATATTTAAAAATAATAATTTCCAATCATTTAGTGGTAAGATTATTCTGTTAAACAATTTTTTATCTTCAATTACTATTCATAACATGTCTATCATTATGATTCACATGTCAATCATAATTAATAGTAATAATTTTTCTACCAATACTATGTTGTATTAAACTTCTATGAAAAAATATCAATAGTGATGATGGAATTATATGAAACCCACTTTTGAAAGACTAGAGAGAAACATAAAGAGCCTCCCTAAAACTATATGATATCAATAAGAAAATTTATTATTCATGAATATTAAAGGGTTGTTATTTCAGAACCACTTCATGTGAATTAGCCATGTGGATCAATTGTAATTTATTCAAAAATTTGAAATCCCATCTTCCACTATACTATAGAAAAACTAGATTATTTTACTATAGATTATTATCAATAAATCACATATATTCTGGGTAATAAAGATTTTAATATTTAATAAAATATCAATTGGTTTGTAAAACTACTCTCTATCACTAAATTTCCCACAAAAAACATTATTTCTAGTTAGTATTCCAATCAAATGGATATTTTTGTGAAGGATTTATATAATGAGAAAAAGGTAGTGTTGAAAAGAATTAGAATATGAAATGATGACATTTATTTATTCTTTTATCCTGTTAATTAAGGTTAATTATATTCATATACTTTTAAAAAATTAATGAATAATGAAATGTACATTGGTTAATGGATTGAAACTATCTAAGTTATAAATATTCTGAAAAAATAGAAGTTCCTAATAGGGGTGGTCAAAAATGAGATATCCCAATTGACATAGATATCAATGAATGGTATTTAATATGGTTTTGATTTTTAAATTTTAAGTATCACCATTTTAGGAAATGAGTAACCATATTTCATTAAAAGAGTAAAAGGTTTTTTCACTTTGTAAATGTTATGGTAACATGTTAGATCACTATTTGTGCTTAAATGTTTTTGATTTTCTCTATTCATCTTGATTTAGAGGTGTTTAATTTCAATATGTAAGTTATATTTATGCCTTAGGTTTTTATAAGAATCTTGATATATGATTAGGAATATATATAATAGATTTATTCATGGACTATAGTATATTACACCACACTGAGGAATAACAAATTTTTTCTATTGTTATATTTTTAGATATTAAATCTAGTCAAGGGTCCATTTTATCCCAAAAAAACCTCTTGATAAATACATTCTACGTCATAGTCACTCTAAGTCTATTTCCAATAATTAATTGTGTTAAATCACATCCTTTGATGAATATATTAAATCATAATACTGATATATATTATATAAATGTATTGATTACACAAGGTGAGTTGGTTTAAATCTAACAATCTTAGTTTTAATGGACCAAAAATAATTTTTTATATGGGGTTCAAAAATCAATAAAAATAAAAGGTAAATATAATCAAGATTAAATATATCTAATCTATAAGGTTAAAAAAACTTATTATTTATGTACTTGAAATTGAATTAGTGGTGAGTTCCAAAGGTGATCATATAAAATTCAACTAGTATATTGTCTTATATATCTTGGTGTGTTAGTGGTTTCTCTTAGATAATGAATCCTTATATCATACTTAGATGGAAATGAATGAATTAGTTGACATTATTTCAATGGCTAATTGTTTTCTAGATTGTGTTATAGGATTTTCAATTTTTGATTCTATTATATTTTATTGAAAAAATTTATATAAAGGTGATGAATTTGAGAATTATCATTTTAGGCCTCCATTTTTTTATCCAATGGTTTTTTTTAAATAACTATAAATGTTTAGAATAAATATAAATAAATATAATGAGGTTATTTATAATATAATATGTTTAGATTCCTTGATATAATAAAAAATTTAAAGTGTGGATATTAATTTGATTTATCTCCCACTTCATTTTTAAATGATATTAACATATTGGTATAGATTTCTATCCATAAAAGGATCATAATTTTCAAAAATATATTATTTAAAAATTTAATTAGTTATTCAAATATATATTATACAATAATTTGTTGATTGGATTTAATAATTACCATGATTGAAAAAAATTATGATTAATAAGGAATTGTAAAAACCTAAATAAGTACCAAGAGCATGGAACTATTATATAGATATATATTTTATTAATATATGATTCGATCATAATTTTTTTGATCATGTACCATTTTTAAAGAGATTTTATGTAGAAAAATTATTGATGTTGGTCAATACATCATATTTATTGGTCGATAATATAAATTTTTTAAATTTTCATTGAGATATTGAAAATTAATTTTTATAAATATTTAACTTCTTCAGTATCATTTTTAATTTAAATATATGTTATGGAAGATACATGAGACACATTTATCGCTAAAATAATATTATATATAGCTGTTGAGTGTGTTTAAGATAGACGAAAAAACCACTATCATCACCAATTACACCCCAAACAATGCTCCTATAATTAATATTTCTAAATCAATGAATTTCATACAATATAGATAAATCATTAAAAATATACTTAATTTTATTATAAAAAAGTTAAAAAATATATATGACATGGTAATATAGGTGAGTTACTAAATCTATATAAATTATAGAAAACTAGTATTAGTATATAGGATACTTCCATAGATATCATAAATTTTATTAAAGTGGTAAAAATAACCTAAGTACACATTTAATGAGGTCTTAGGTAATGAATCCATTAGGAATCTTCTAGAAATTTTCGATTATATACAATAGAAGAGACACAATACTAGAAAATAATGGAATATGGTTATAAATACTTCCATTGGATTCGAAGAGGTCAAAAACTTTAGTTCCTAAATACTACATATGGGTGATCTCCATGATTCTAATGATGATCCTCCTACAGTCCATGATGTGACAAAAAAATGACCAGTTTATGGGAGTTTTCCCCATAAAAAAATTAATCATTAATGTTGATTCCAAATACACTACCATGGGGTGATGATATGGAATTTACTATGAAGGATTATTATAAGAAATTAACATGTTTACGTGATGGGAGACGACCCTTCACTGAAAAATTAATTGAGTTTAAAAATCATTATTCTTCTAGAGTCATGAATGTTAACTCACCCTCACATCATTCCACCACTACATTCACCATCTATATTGACCTTTATCCTCTCACTAGGAACCATAAAGACCACCTAATGGTCCTACAACATTTCATCCACTTATGTATAGGCTTATGTAGAAAAGCATAAACATCCCTAAATATGAGTGCTCCCCTCTACATAATTAATAAAACTCACTAATGAGAAACTAAACATTATTTTTATCTTTTAAAAACATTCATGAGTGCCAAAAAAAAATTCGTATTTTAAATATTCTAAATTACCCATCAAACTATAGCATTTAATACACTAGAACCCCATCTATCACATGAAGTTAAATTTTTATTATGAAACCATGTATATAGAAATTGAATGTGCTAATGAATGTGAATGTATATCCCTTAGAAATACCCTTGAAACATCCAGATAGACCCCACCCACTCCCAATTAAAGAAAATATGATCTTTAGTTTCCACAAAAAGGTTATAAATATTGGTATATTTTGAATCCAAATAGATTAATTTTCACTAAACCAAATCATTAATATTATTAAAAATGTTCACACCCAAAAATATAGAAAATGAAACATAATGTGAATATAGTTCCCTCAAGTAGTCTTGATCCTTAAATTAATTCCTTACTATACTTACATAGTATTTAAATATTGTGAATAATTGTTTATAACTATATGAGATAGAATGAAGAAATATTTTTCCTTTAATGAACCCACATTTTTGCCAGCTAGGAAATTCAGCTGTAATATTTAATTTTCCCTACTGGTATTGGGGTAATCTTGAGAACTAGAAATTAGAGCATGATTCTAAGTGAAAATATTTTTCAAGATGATATTTTGGTATGGGGTTTAAATATCAAGTGATGACCCAGGGGTCGGGGAGGCCACTAGAATTGGGTTTACTATCCAAAGATGGTGAAAACCTACAATATAATCCAATTCATTTAATTAATATTTGATTCATGATGTGATAAGGTTTTATGGGTTCCCCTATAGGATTTAATATATTAAAAAGGATCTAGAGGGTAATCATGAAAATTCACTCCATGAAGTTATATTTCACATCATTACTCAAGTGTGCATAGCCTAGTAAATTATTATGGAATGAATTTTTCAAGACATGAAACCATTTTTAGATCATGAACATCCCCTAAAAATATTCTTTTCTTTTTTAAGAGGGGTAATTTTTCCCTTTTCCATTATCAAAAAATCAAGATTTTTGGGATGTGTTACACTAGATGTTCTCCCCCTCAATTATTTATTCATAATAGAATTATTAAGTGAGAATATATTGAATCATTAGGTAATATCTTCATGTTCCGTTATTTTGAGTTGTTTCCTACCATCACCTTTGGTTTCAAGAGTTTATTTTTTTTAAGGTTCTTCATTGATTCCACTAAATCATGGAGGAATCAACCAATTCAAGATGTAATTTTTCTTAGACTAGGAATATTGGATCCCAAGATGATGTTTCTCCTATGTTTTTAGTTCAATACATTAAGGATTTTGGTTGCTTTAATATTTATAAGGGGATTCCCTAAATTAATTTTATTGGGCTATTGAATTAGAAGAATGAATTTGTGATTTTTTTGTACTGTAAATCTAGAGAAGTGTTGAGGGTTGAACACGTCCTATTTTTAGTGGTTTGGGCATGGTAGTATGAACAGTGAGTAAACTATACATATGAAATATTTGTATTTAATTATTTAATTAATTATAACAGTAATAATTTTTTTTAATGGAGATGAGATCAATTGGTCAAAGATGAGGCTTTCTGATCTTGATGTGCCTATGTATATTCTTTCAACCCATAAAATCAATGTGTAAAAGATTTTAATGAGGTAGGTGGTCTACAAAAATTCCATTGTTTCTTGTTAAATTATCTATGTATGTGTAATATGTTTGATCACACGGGACTCTATGTGCACCACCAAAGTAAATCGATAAATTGATGTGTTATAAATTTGTAGACCTCTCATTTGATACATTCGAGTACTTTGACATTAGGAATTGGGCTTGTTTCCACCCAATTAGTGTGACCACACTTGTCCCTATGTTGGGATCTTAAGAAGAATATACCTAGAGACCTTGAATAAAATTGTTTTTATTTATACTTCAGTTTATCCATGTGAATCAGTTTAGAATGTAAATTGATAATATTACTAGTTATGGCATTGGGAATACTTAGTAATTGTGATGAATATCATGAGAGTAAATAAATTTTCTTATAAGTGGTATTTTTGAATTCCCTTGGGATTGCTTTAAATACATTTTGATAAATGGATATTATGATAGGTATAATGGTGTTTATTTCCTAATGATAATAGTAATAGAATATTTATAATTGTTATGAAATTTATAACATGGATTAAATTTACTATTTCCTTTTTTTAACTGGATAAAATGACTACCTCATCATAAATTTTGAATTGAGGTGATATCATGAATTATAACCATTAGGACTATATTTGGATAAAATATGTGTAATCGGTTTTTCTTGTTTACTTAATGAGTTGTATCTAAACTAATATGCTAATGACCATGTGTTTAAGATGATAAATAAAATGGGATTTAGCTATTTATGATGATAATTTGGGTCCCAACCCGATAATGGTAAATGTATATAGGAATAGAAATTTAAAAAAGTGACCACTCTAGCCTATGATAACAAGTTGTGGTTTTTGGTGCTTGGTCATGAGAATAGTTTGTTGCATTACATTTTGAGATGAATTATTATTATTATTGATTATTTAAGGTTATATGTAACGTGTCTCTTTTAATATATGTCTTATTAAAAATCCTTATTTATGTTGGTGTGTGAGGGAAAGATACATGGTTGTAGACAACATGAGGGAAAGATTCCTGATAATTTACATCTTGAGGTCTAGATGTATGTTATATTCCACCTAAGGGATATATGAATTATTACATGATGTCTTAGGGCTATGAGTATGTTCCTAATTGGCTTTTGGGGGTTGGGAGTTTGTTTAGATTTGATGTCTGAGGGTGATGTTCTAGATTATGTTTTTTCTAGATGTAAAGACACATTGTTTCCCAACATATGATATCAATGAGTTATTCCACTGTAGAAGAATCTACCAAGTTATAGGTGGTCCATAATGATGATGGAGGAACCAAAACTTGATAAATATATCTATCATTATGCCAAAGTAGGTTTTTTATGATTTCTATTATCATGGTTTTGTGACATTATCATAGGTGTCTAAAAAATGTAACAATGAGGGAATGGCTGACCTAGGTGTCCAATCAAAGCTCAAGGGTTAGAATTATTATTTTGAATTATGCAATATTAATTATTTTAATTAATAACCCTATATATAATACTAATTCATTTACAAATTTTCCCACTTTGGAACTTTTTAGATATCATTGGTGGTATCCCACTAAGTATTATTCGCACCTTTCTTGGGATGCCATTGATTTTGTGATCCCAAGAAAGTCATAAATGTTTATTTTAGGCATTTGGTTAGGTTGCAGCTAGGATATAATGGTTGAGTAAGATTTCATTGTTTATATCATGATATTGGATGATATTAGGGTCGAAGAAGTTGATGATTTTTTTTATTAATTTTTTATTTTATTCGATTATGTGTCCATAACTTGCTCTAGGGCGGTCATATATATATATATATATATAATGGTTGTTCAGGACCTTAAAATTTTTCATTTATTGTGTCATATTTTCATTTATTTATGCATACTCTAATTATTTATTTTCATGGATAATGTGTGTTCATTTATTTTTATGGAACACTTTGGTTATGGGGTTTATAGTCTCTGCACCATACCATCTTACCCTCCGCTTCTAGTAATCATCCTATACCATGTGGGGATGTATTCCCAAATTCTTAAGGTAAACTAGTCTAACAACTAATTATATAGTGATCCAAGGTGGGGTGTTACAGTTTATCTAAATAACTATCTATATACATGAGAAAACCCTTATTATCTACAATTAACACTGAATGCATATACATGTACTTCCATTCCTCAAAAAATTACATTTTATGATTCAGAAACCCTATAAAGTATAATAGATAACTATATGAGTCTCCCTCCCAAATAACTAATACCATGCTTGATAATTAACCATGAGTGGATGATAAGAACACACAGTGTACTATCGAGGTTTCACCATAGGTGACGTTACTAGAAACTATGATAAAATAAAAGGTATGAAGAACTATGATTTATATTATTTGAAAATTCCATGAGGATATTTAATATAAATGAAAAAACTATAAGAGTTAAAGAATAAATATAATAAAAAATTGATTGTTTAAAGTGACATGTTAAAAAGTTACTTGTTTTATTAAAACTATGTGGTAAATTTCTCTCATAAACATTACATTATCAAGAAATTTGGTGTCAAGATTATCTCACAATGGAAAAATAGTATATTCTTGTTTCATCTGATTATATTTATGACTTATTATTTTTTTCAATGTTTTATTTATTTTCAACAAACTCATGAAATTGTTAAACTTTATTTAATATGTATAATAAGGAAGAGGAATAATGAATTACATATAAGAGAAAAACATATACCATGGTTTTTTTTAATAATAATTTGTTTATATTTTTATATTTAATAAATTTTTACCTTATATAGTGTAGTTATTGGTCAACATTTTCTTTTAAAACGCATCATTATAGCTTGTAACTTTTTGTAAAGAAAAAAACATCATTACAGGAGTCATGGTTTGAGGAAATGTTTTGAAGAGACTATAATCTAAAATAGAGAATTTCATGACACTATGTAGTATGTCATGTAATTTTTTTTATTGAAGTAATTCTTAAGATTATTTAAATGCTAGAAAAAATGAGATAATCAAAAATATATTGATTTTTATAGTGGTTTTGGGAGAAATAGATAACAATTCCATGGTATATGTATGTTATTATACAACTATGACTTGATTTTTGAAATATCTATAATGGAAAAAATGAGATTTATATAGATGATAAAATATTAAACACCAATGATTTGAAATATATTATTAACAAATGAAAACACATCATTGCTTATATAGAGTCATTATGGTTTTCAAATATATACTTAAAATTTTATTTTTCAAATTTGAAAAATACAAGGAGATACCAAACTTTTATAGAGAGAAATATTAGGAGTTTAATAATGATAATCGAGTTGAAAATAAGTTCACACGATGTTTTTTAAACAATAAAAATTCTATAGTAGGAGGAAGATCATTTTTATATGTCTTATACCAATTTATTATCTTCATCATGAAGTTTTGGGATTCATATATTATGTAACACATTAGAGGCATAAATTTTTTTCCTTGATACATGGGAAACCATCCACCAACCACTATTCACCATGGCCTATAAACTAAAAAATGTTGGTAAACCATGTAATATTCATAGTGTTTTTTATATTTGTATTTTTATTTTAATATTCTTGATGAATCAAAATATTTATAGAAGATCTTATTTGCTAATAAAAAAACATAGAAAAGTGTTTTGAACAAGTGAAAAATAAATTGATAACTATTATACACTAAAAAAATATGTTCTTTTAATTTTTTTCTATGGTACATAAATTATTTTTGATTTTTTGTTAATTATGAAGTATTTTTTTAGATATTTTGTATCTCTTTAATGTGAGTTCTTTTCATAGGGAATATTAATTTGGTCTGAAAAAAATCAGATCCAATTATTCATCTTAAAGTTATTTTTTATAGATTTAGAAAAGTATTAATTATATTCATTTTTTGGGATTTAATGATATTAATTAATAACATGATGGTTTTATTACACCCTAATCAATTATAATTTATGAAATGATTGACCAAAAGATTCTGAAAATTTTCAGAAGTGTTAGAAAGTATTATCATCACTCTCAAAGAACAAACTAACGAAAGTAAAATATAAAAAACAATAAATTTTGTATTTAATAAATTTTAATAAAATAATAAATGTGTAAAGAGTGTAATAAAATCGTTATTTCAATTATATATTACACAACTTAATGAAATTTGAATTTCCTTGGATGGTTTTGTCGAATTATTTTTTATATGGGTGAATGTGATTACTAAAACGGTGAATTTCTATTGATAAAATAAAGATTATTTCATTTTTGTGATAAAATTTATGTGAATTATTCTATATAAGTTTTATCCAATGATAAAATATTCAAAGGATTTTCATTTTCATTAAATTTATAATAAAATAATATATATCATTCCTATCTATTTTGAGACAATATAAGGACTATTTTTTATGAATAAGTGTAGAATGAATATGTAAATTTCATTTAAATCTCCCATGATTTTGACTATTAATAATAAATAACCCACATAATGAGGATTCAAAGGATAATAATGATGAAAAAATGAAATTAATTAACATCACTTCTATCAAATTTAGTATTGAATGAAAATTTTATGTATAAACAAAAATTAACATTTAAATATTCAAATTGAGGAAGTATATAAAATTTTATACAAATTATCCTTAGAATACTATGGGGAAGAATAAATTGATATATCTCAAAGTTATTTATTTAATTGTTATGGTAAAAAATATTTCGATGTTGATAATGAAGTCAAAACTTAATAATGACTGGAAAATGGGATCCATGAAAAATATCTACTTCTAAATAGAAAAAAAATTATTGGACACTAATTCCTAATAAATTAAAACAAAAAATAACATGGGCCTGAGAAATACTCGTGTAGTACACTCCAAACACATTGAACATAAGAATAATAATTAACATGAATGGATGATAAGGCCCTCAACTCTTTGTTTGTTTTCACTTCACCATACAACATGTATGACATGAGATCTGTCCCATAGAACCTGTTGTACCAAAATATATATTTTATATGATATTAAGAACATCAAGAATCATCATTATATTTGAAATATGTGATGAATAAATAAATACATCCATGAAAAATATTTCAACATCAGCATACAACTCCAATGAAACTATCCTGTATGGCTTCAAAAAAATCATTGCAAATGAAAAATTTAAAATTTTCTATGGAAAGGAAAATTACAGTGATATATCATGGAAAGTATTTTATAGAATTCATAAAAAAATAAGAAAAATGAAAAAAATCAATAGATCCAATATCCTTTAATAGATTCTAGATCAAACACCTTGACTGACCAAGTTTGATCAATCATGAAACGAAATTCCACTTGTTCCCCACAAATATCAAATATGTCTCCTTGAAATGTAAAAAATGAATTCCTTAAATGAAATAGTATTGAACTAATTCAAATAAGAAATTGAATTAAAAATCATAAATCATCCAGTCAACCATCTATTTATATAATTATTCTATGGGAATACCAAGCTCAATTAACCAATAAATACAGATGGAAATTTCCTAGTTACCCTTAAAAATAACTAAAAGAGTTAAATAATTTTACAATAACCTCCACGCATAGCTTCAGTTATGAACAATATAAGTAGTATATAGACACCCAACCATTTAATGGCACCAAATATTCTTTTAAACCCTATTTTTTCTATAAAAAATATGATAAACTAATCTATGGAATGATGATTTAGAATAACCTAAAGCCCACACCAAAGTGGTCCAATCTACCAAAAATATGAAGGTATCTTAGTAAACAATAAATATTAATTCCCAATTAATATAATTCATCAACAAAATCAACTTGGTAATTTAAAAAATAAAAATCAATTCTACCTTAACCAATATATAGTGACTAAATATGCCATGAACCTAGGATGATCGACAATAGTTTTTAACCCTTAGCATAATGAAACCACAAAAAAATAGAATCAATGAACACTGTTAAATGATTTCAAATACCAATTCAACCCTATTTTCCACACGCAAAAAAAATATCTTGAAATAACAATGAATCTTATTGAACCTTCACAATTGTATAGTAGAAATCAATAATGTACCACAACACACTAAATATATAAATTATTTTTTTATAATATCGAGAAAAAATTTAACATACATTGAATATTTATTTTCACATAAATAACTGATCATAACATCTTTAAAATCTAAAACACATCGATCCTTAGTGAATGTGCTTGAAAACCAATACATAAAACTAAAATGATCTAATTTTTTCAATATTATTTTTTAACATAAATTTTTGTAACATAAAGAATGATTTTTTATTCATTATTAATTAGTGAATCTGATTATAATTTTATATTGTAAATATATCATATTAACTATAACAAAAGATATTTTATTTCTTTATTAATGAATATTATAAATGAATGAAAAATACAGTTCATAAAAATAATGAAAATACCATGGTATAATAAGTAAAAGCATCTAAAATGACTATAAATTGAAAATTAATTAGATTACAGTCTCTTAAAAATACCTTAATTGTGAGAATCCCTAAAACAAATGAAAAATTATATAAATAATGCATGTATATTATAAAATAAATTCCATGAACCCTAAGTGAAAAAATTGGCTAAAATATTTAGGATATTATGTATGATAGTTACAGTTCATATGAAAATTATAGTATATATGGTATCTATTAAAATGTAACATGGTCCATAAATTATAAAGTGACTAATTGTTTCATTGATTAAATTATTATATAAGAAAATAAATTAAAATATATTAATATGAAGATTCTTCAAATAAATATTTAATATAATTACTATATTTCTTAAATTTACTAACTAATGAAAATATTTTTAGTAGTATTTTTATAAATTTTTATTAAAACTTATAATTTATATAAAATTTAAATAATAAATTTACACCATTTGGATATTTACACAATAAATATTATTTTTAATTTTAGAATCGACACATTAAAATTATTCAAGAGTGAATATTTGGGGAAAAATTAATGGTTCAATTTTTTAGGTGAAATGTAAAATATAGTTTGTAATATATAATAATATTTATTTCTAACTGAAAAATAAATAATTCATTAAATAAATTTAATTAAAATGTTATATATAATTTTTAAAAGATATAACTTAATTTCATTATTCCAAAATACTACATTTAAAGTATTAAGAAATTTTTACTCAATGAATACATGAATTTTAATGAATTGGATAATTTTTAAAAATATATTTTCTGATATTTTGAAGTTTATTTTATTTAAATAATTTTTATATTTTCAATAGTGACTTCAAAATGTTGTTAAGATGATTTTTTTGGTAAAATTTATTAAAAACAAATTGTCTAGTATGTTTAAATAATGATTTTACAATTGAATCATCATTATGAAACATCATACATGATGTAATTGATATCATAGTTTGTCCAAAAGGGAGTATAATACATTTAGTTGTAATATATAAAATTTTTATAACAATTATATGTCATTAAATGATATTATATTTATTATTTAATCTTTATATAACTCTCCCCTCCATCCATAAATACCCCCTCTCTCCCTTATCATAAAACCAATTTTATAACCACTCTCATAGTAAAAAAACTAAAAATATTTCTTCATAAAAGATTTTTTCTCATCTTCGGTATATTGTTTTCCCAGTTTAGGCCAATTATATAAGGTTGTAGGTAGTGAGAAAATTCCTAATATATAATGAAGATTTAATTCCTTATATATAATTATAATAATAATTATTATTATTATTATTATTTATTTTCTCCTTTATCTTTTAAAACCAATCTTTCCTAAACTTTTAAAACCAATATTTCCTAAAATAATTAATTAGTTTATCCAAATAATATAAAAGTTATTATTTTTTATATAAATCACATAATCTATATTTTTTTGGGTTTTTTTTAATATCTCTTTCCACCTTCAACATGCACTAACTAGTTATGTTTTAATACCTATAAGATTTATATACTTTGTTTACAAATCATCACCATTTTTTATGGTTACTGTATAATAAATACTATATAAATATCTAAATTTCATTAATTTATTATAGATATGATTTAAATCATAATTAAATTAAAATTAAAAATTCTAAAATGTTGATAAAATCTTGGAGTAATTCATACCAACATGTACATATATATTTTATCATTAATGAAGGGTAAAATTTTATTACTAATAGAAATAAATGATCATAAATAAATTAAATGATGCAAAACATAATTTATATTAATGATTTAATAAATAATTTTTTATATAAAAGGTTAGAGAAAATAAAAAACATCACTCATTGTAATAGATATTATTTATTTTTAGTATTTTCCTTATCAATACTATAAAATTGAAAAGAAATTTTTTTATCAAATCATTGAAATTCAATATCTTTCACTATATTCATTAAAATTATTTATATATGTTTTTAGTTTTATATTATATATGTAATAATAAATTATTTTATATGGATTGAAATTTTATAATTTTATTTTCTCTTTTTTATTCTTATTTCATATGAGATAATATATGTTATATGGAATTTTCACTCATTCATTATCCATTACCTCCAAATTAAATATTTTATCTTTTTTATCTTATTGATTGTGTCTCTACAATATATTATTATAATTGAATATTTCTATTTTAGGAATATCAACTAAGGTCATCATGGCTATCATCATGAGTACATATATCTCTTTCCACTAATTTCTTCTAAAATGATGATATGATATGAATGAAGAGATTGTTATGTAACACATATTCATCACATCATGGGTTATCCATGTAATTATAACTTATTTATGTATGGTTATTATATCATTTTTTATATATATATCATCATTTTGAATATATTATGAAGAAAAAATCTAGAAAGAAATTATATATCCCCCTACAGACTAGGTTAATGTTTTTCTCATGATATATTATATATGGGTAATCGATGTATATCCTCTCCCAAATGTATTATGTTTTCATAGTAGTAAGTATTATCATGTGTTTATAAAAATTCATTATTAAATATATTCCATATTTCCATTACCATTATTATGAATTCAATATCCTTCTATTATAATCTAGGATTTTGTGGTAATGTTGACCATTATGATCATCCATATACTCGTGTTAATTCATTTCTACATTTCATTCCAATTATTCATCCCCTTATTAGGTTTTTAATCAAACCCATTTCTTTGATTGATGTTATTTTTTTACCATTTTTTTAAATGTTTATGATCAAGACATAATAATATAATAGTGATGTCTTCAATTATATTTTGTGATATTATGTGTATTAATGTTGTAATATGAAAAAAATTATCTATGACTCTAATATTATTTTTTTATATGTAATTATTTTTAAGTATATAATAAAATTATGCAGTAACTCTATATTTGATATATATTTTAACACCCTAAAATTCTAGAAAGAAACATTGTATTTGATAGCATGTATGACATGCATCACCAAGTGTGTAAGGAAATATAATATCCCAAGACTCTAAAATAAATTTATGATTTCAAATAAACTCAATACATGATATAGCTTGTAATTCATGAAACACTCATTTAACTTACATCACACATAAGAGATAATTTCCTTGATAACTTGTGTTACACAAAAGAGTGAATTTCTATGATAGTTTATATTACCTTTAAGGCCGAGTTTCTCCAAATAATAATGTATTATTAAAATATTACTATTTAATATAATATGGTATAAAATAGTCGTTATGTTATAATTTATGAATATTATTAACTAACTTATGAAAATTAAAGGATTATATAAATATAAAATTAATTCATTGGCTACCAATTATTGAGAAATGAAAATAATAACCAATTGGATATAAAAAGAAATATAACTATTTATATGATTCCAAAAGATTTTTTTCTTAACAAACATAATTAATTACAATTAGATAATAATTTTAATTAAATATATATTTTATATATTCAATAAAATATTTTTTATATTCATCCATTAGTTTTGGTATGCGTAAGATCAGAACAAACTCAATTTCACACATAAAAACATACATCTTTATAAGCCAATTTTACCTAATTTTAATGGAGAATCCATTTTAAATCCCATTTTAGACCATTTTATAAATTTAATATTTAAAAATAAAATTCCTCTTTTAAAAATGAACATAAAAACTAATTTAGGGTAAATCTCTGATATTTTTCTATGAACATTCATTTTTTAATGAATAATGAAAAATACTGAATTTTAGTTCAAAACTTCCTTTTCATATAATTTATTTATAAGGATAAATTATATTTTATATTGTTTTTAAAGTTTAATTAGATCATATTTTTATCAATTAATCCAATTTAGCTCATTTTAATCAATTTCACTTTGAAATGGACTATAAATGCATAACAAAGTTTTGAAGTTTTTTACTTTGAAAACCACATTATCGTCCTAACTATGGGATTCAATTTAAATTAATTTATACCACTTATATGATTATAATTTGGAAAAATGGATTAAATGTTTGGAATCAGAATAATTTATAATTTCTAATAATTTCATCAAAGTTTTTTTCCAAAAATATTAGTGAAATTAATTAAAATTAATTATAACAATTTGGGTTAAATTAAGATTAATAAGGGACTAAACCTTAATCTTAATTACCAAAATGACCTATAAACTTATCCAAAATACATTGGATTTCCATATTTATAACCTATAATCCATTTTATCAACTTTGGTATATTATTGGAGCCACTTGAGACATGAAAATAATGGGTGGAATTCCTTTGTCAAAATATTACAAGAGTGTCACTTCTCCTCCACTATAAAAAAGAATATCATCCTCCCACTTCCTCACACCTATAAATCCACTTTTTCTCAGAAAATATCTTCCACAATATATCATAAACATCCCTCCCCTAATCCTATATTCCTTTCCTTATGAATAAATAAATCTAAGTAATCCCTTTGGTTCAAATCAAAAGGAGTTACCTGATTAAGATGTAACATCTTTCCTTAATCTCTTTAGTTTTATTTATTTTTACAATATCTAAATCCAAATTATTCTATTTTTATATAAAAACACCAATATAATAAATATAATAGGATGTTTTATGCTAATTTTTTAACCTATACTATCACAAACTTCCATCTAATGGGTAATGAGCATACAGTTTACATGTACGGAAAACTACCGTCTCATGAAATGATAATTGTTTTTTATTCCTTTACCACCACTCATGGTGTTCATTATGATTGAAACTATATTTATATATGTTATATATGATATTTATAATGTCTTTATACTTCTATAATTATTTTATAACATATATCTTTATGCAATCAATTCTGTGGGAATACGATAACATAGTTTGAGGAAGTGTGGAATATCACCTCCTAAAAGTGATGTAATTTGATCACATGATACATGGAATGTATAAAGGATTTATTTAATTAAAAATGTGTGACATAAACAATATCTATATTATATTCATTAATATTGGGATAAAATACCTCAAGGTGTCCTCTAGGTATGTTTTGGGTGTGATTGTGTTTGTTAATAAAGCCAAATGACCATAGTTGAGTATGGTTGGTGTTTTTCGAAAGAAAGTTTTTAAGGTGGCATGATTTCTCAATTTTTGCCAAATTTTTGGGCCTCAAAATTGTAATTAAAGTTTAGAAAAGGAGGTTTTTTGGAAAAGGGGGGCATTTTTCGTGAACCTCAAAGGACGGTACACGAACCATGAAGCACGGTACGCAAACCGCGTACGGGAAACGGTTCGTAGGGTAGAAATGGTTTATGAGATGAACAAAAGTTTGTGGGAAGGCTAGCAGTATGTGAAAGGTTGAAAGAGTTTATTAAAGTCTTGCGTTATGTGTGATGGATTTTCATTTACGGAAACGAGACTATGATTTGAGAAGTTGTGAAGGGCGTCATTCGCAAAACGATGAAGGTGATGTTGTCCACTGCGTAGGAAGAGTGGTGGTATGAAAACTACGTAGGGAATAGAGGTTAGTGGGAGAATCGGTACATGGTGAAGGTAGTACCACATTAAAGATTTAGGTAATTTCATATTAGTATATTTTTATGTTATATTTTCCTATATTAAGAGTACTAATCCCATCATTACTTGGAGCATTTTTCATAAGAAAACATTTGCTCTGATAATTTAGCCAAGTACGAAAGAGGTTCGAAAGGTAGATTCTGTGAAGGGTTATGTAGTTCATAGAATAAATTCCATGAACTTATTTTTTGAGGAACTAAATCCCACAAAGGAATAAGTGGTTCGCGGAATAAGAAACATCGTAGGAGGTATGCAGAAGCAAAGGTAGTACGTGGAAGAAAATATGATACACGGAATTATAGGAGAAGTGATTTGCGATGGATGATGGTTTACAGAAGTGGAAAACTTTCATGGAGGGGGTGGTCCATGAATAATACTAGCTATTCAGTTCATAGAATAGGAAAGGTAGTTCTTAAAGGACTCAAGGATTCTTGCAAAAGCACAAAAATAGTTTACAAAAGCAATTTACATTAACCTAACAGTACGCAGAAAAGTGTATTTCATCTACAAGTGAAAAAAGGAACTTCAATAGAGAATCTGCCTATATTTGAGGATGAATTTTTGATGAAAATGAGGGTACCTACAAGTCCATAAACTGTGAGTAGATCCCTTCTAAGAGAAGTGAACAAAGTAATAGGAAGAAAGTGATCCTTCCCACCGATAGTGATCCATAGAAAGAGACATATGGAGTGACCCTTAGGAATGAAGTGAGTAGAACCTAAACCTTATAGAGATAGTGAGCCTGGGAATAGAGTATCTATCCTAAACCTTGTAATTTTTATTTATCTTTAGTGGATTTGGTGCATTGGCACATCTTTTTTGTTTGCTCCTTGGATGTATCCCAGTGAGGGTGAACCAAGTAAAAATCATTGTGTCATGTGCATGATTTCATTTCTATTCATATATTGCTACGGGAGAAAGATATAAGTTTGTTTTGTTTAATGATGAAACAAGATCAGAAGGGGTAGTAGTTTTAATCTATCATTCCCTAATTCACCACCCCCTCTCAGGGTATTTAACCTACTAGACCTAAAAATTTGTATCATAGGTAAATGTAAAAAGTCAGTGGTTCTCTATTAGTAGAATAAATGTAAGTGGTCAATCAAAAAAGAATTTTATCTTTGATTGAAAATTTTTTAACTATATAATAATTGGATGATTCATTATTTCTGATCATTAGGAGTGGATGTCTTCATAGCAGCTATGCATGGAATATCAGCCGATATCAATAGTCTTTCTTTATCTGAAGCTGAAAGAAGTGAATTGGATGATGATTCTAAAGGGGTCAATGATTTAGGGGGATCCCTATAAAATGAAATTTATATGAAGGTGATTTTATGTAAAACATCACATGTTATGTGGGAAAAGCTGTTAAATATCTATGAAGTAGATTCAAAGGTTAGAGAGACAAAGCTTCCGGTTTTGAGGAATAATAATGAAGATTTGAGAATGAACCCAAATACATCTATTGATGAATTCTTTGATAGGGTGAATTTTTTAGTAGAATAAATGCATGGTCTTAGAGAATTAATTGAATATATAAATATTTTGAAGCATATCTTGAGGAAAATTCCACCTTGATTTAATCAAAATGTTTTAGTATTAGAAGATAAATATCCAAAGGAGCAAATGATGGATAACTTTTATTGTATACTTATTGCATATGAAATGAGAAATGATGATAATGATGTTGTGGAAAAGGGGAAGTCCCAAGAAGTGGAGTGCAAGGCCATTAAGAATATCTCTATTGAAGATAGTCATCACAAGATAATTTGGATGATCTCATGATATTTTTCTCTTCAAACCTGAAAAGGGGAAGAGGAAAGTTTAAAGGTAAACTTCCACTTTCATGATTCTGATGTGTAAAGATCATACATTTTTTAGTAAAGTGTCCTAATAATTTTTAAGATGATGATAAAGACAATGATGAAATTCCTTGGAAGAAGTATTCAGCCAATGTTAAAGGTTGGATAAGTGTGAAGAAAAATTTCATCAAAAAGAAGAACCTTCTTTCGAAAGAAGATGAATGTTTAGAAGATACTGAATCAGAAGGGTTGGAGGACTTCAATGATCATAAATTAGATGCTATGGTGGAAGTTGTGGGAAATTCCTAAACAAAGGAAGAAAGAGACAGGGATGAGGGAGAAGTAGAAGGAATATTTGATCTTCAGGCTGAATTAGAAGATGATCTTGAAGAGTTATATGTTTGGAGATCCAAAATAAAGAAAGCTAACAAAGAGGTTCATGATGTCAAACTCTATATGCAGAATTAGGAAGAATAAAAGTCTAAGTTGAATGAAGAAATTGAAAAATTTAAGTCTTTAACACCAAAAATCTCAGAAAATGTGACTGAGTACTAACCCAAAATTGAAGAACAGAAAAAGAGATTGATAGTTTGACTGAAACTATAAAGTATCAAATCAAACATATCGAAGAACTTGAATAAAAATTTATCAATATATGAATATGTATTAAGGATCAAGAAAAATTGTTGACCCCCAGAACAACACTGGTAAAATAGATAACACATACAACAGAAAAGAAGAAAATAGAGCATGGTTCTCCAGCAAAATAGAAGCAATAATCAAATTCAAATGATAAGGCCAGTATAGGGATTGATCAAAAATATAAAGTAGTAACAGTAGAATTCAGTTGAGAAGCACCTACTGAAAGATTGAAGATTGATCTGGGTACAAATAAGAATCTAAAAATTCATAGAACCCAAGGGATAACCAGTAGTGCAGTATTTCCACATAGGAATTTACCCCCACATAAGATGATATTATTGTGGTAAGATAGGATATGAATAAAATGTTTTTTCCATAAAAAATAAATACCTAAGGGAACAACGCCAACAGAGGCATTCATATGGTGCTCAATTTCCCAGATCATCATTTCATGGTCACTATTTTAGGTGTGGAGGATTCGGACACATGTAAAGATATTTCCCATCAACAATACATAGTAATGTCCCAAATAAAACTGTGTTTGGTTATAAGCAGTAGAAAAATGTATCATCAAATGAGATAAAAATTTAAAATCAACTTACAGCTCTACAAGATGAAGTTGGTATGTCATATTTTGAGTAATATCAGGAGTATCAATCCAAACCATGTACTAAACTAGAATATGGATCAAAAATAAAATATTTGATTAGGAAGAGGTTGTAGAAATTGTGTTTAAGGAATCAGATTGAACTGGGATATGGACCATTGAAAGTGGATGCAAGTCCCATATGATAGGAAATAAGGATATGGTGTCAGGAATCAGGTATGACAAAGAAAGTATCGTAAGAATTGGAAATGATGAAGGGTTAAAAATTATTGGCTCTAGGAAAGCAAATATTTCGGGAAAAGAAATTAATTGTGCAGATGTCTTGGTTGTTGAAGGTCTTAGACGCAAATTATTAAGTATAAATCTATTGTGTGACTCAGGACATGCCATAATATTTTCCAAGAAATTATGTGTCATTGAGGAAAAATATGGTGTTGTTTTATTGTAGTGAAAATGTACAAAATGGAATCTATATCTCATGAGTAGATAAGAATATATGTTCCTTCTATCCAATGAAGAAGAAAATAAGTTTTGGCATAAAAGTCTTGGCCATGTGAGCCAAACATCCTTAGAAGATATGGTGAAATATGATTCTGCTCAAGATCTCCCTAGATCTTCACGTGATCGTACATATACACATGATGCCTTCCAACATGGGAAAATCATTCAAAAGATGTATAAGGAAAAAAGAGAAAAGGTCAACAATATTTCTTGGGTTGGTTCATATTGATGTGTGAATACCAATTTCACCAATATATCTTGGTGCGGGGAGATATTGTGTTCTCTTCATAGATGATTATAGTATAATGACAAGGGTTTCAATCATCACCCACAAATCTGAAGTATTCAATTGCATAAAAAAATATCGAAGGGAAGTTGAAAAGATGTTAGTTCAAACAATCTAGAAGATCTGAAAAGATAATGGAATAGAGTTTACAAATTTCAAAGTAGAGTATTATCTTGAGAAACATGGGATAAGGCATCAATTTTTAGTGGTAATAATTCCACAATACAATGGAGTAGTTGAGAGAATAAATCGGATTGTGAACATTATTTTTAGAACAATGCTCATTGAGAAAGACCTTCCAGATAAATTTT
This sequence comes from Viscum album, assembly GCA_963277665.1. Classification (NCBI taxonomy): domain Eukaryota; kingdom Viridiplantae; phylum Streptophyta; class Magnoliopsida; order Santalales; family Viscaceae; genus Viscum; species Viscum album. The sequence continues at coordinate 799,108 of CAUJRU010000220.1, forward strand.
GGAAAGAAGAAGTGATGATGGTATTCTACACATCAAATAGATCATTACTGTGTCCAAAAGAAGAGAACACTCTATATGAGCTATGGTATGGAAGGAATCCATCATTGAAGTACTTTAGAATCTTCTAAAGTAAGTGTTTAATTCTAAATAATGAGAAACATAGGAAGTTTGAATACCATGGAGATGAAGGGATATTTCTTGACTACTCAAAGAAAATAAAATCATATAAATGTTTCAACAAGAGGATAGGAATGATTGTTGAAATCAATGATAAAACCATAGTGAAAAATGCACAAAATCTTTAGAAAATACATGATCAATCTTATGATGATGGTGATGGAGAAATAAATAGATTAGGGGATGCTATAGTTCTAGAGGATAATTCAAAAGAAGACTCGGATTATGAGTAGAATAATGATAAATCAAGATCTTCACAAAGACAAAAGATAAGGGATGAAGTTAATAGACAAAACATAATTGGTGTTCAGATAGAACCAGTACTAACAAGGAGGATGATGACTCTACAGAAAGCATCATACTTTTCATAGGTAGAGCCTAAATGTTTTGGTGAAGAATCGGGTGACGAGAATTAGGTTCGGTCTATGAATAAATAGCTTGAACAAATTGAGAATAATCAAACATGGGAGATTGTTTTGAGGCCAATAGAAAAAATTCCATTATAAATAAAGGGGTCTTTCATAACAAAATGAATGAATATGGTGTTGTGATTCAAAAAAAAGCACAAATAGTGTGAAAATGGTATTTCCAGATAGATGGAATCTATGTTGATGATACTTTTTCACCCATTGAAAGGATAGAGATAGTTTTATTATTCTAGGCCATAGTAGTGAAAAGAAAGTTCAAGGTTTTCTAGATGGATGTCAAGTCTTCATTTTTGAATGGGGTTCTGGAAGAAGAAGTTTGTATTGAGAAACCAGATGGTTTTATCATTCATGAAGATGAGAAAATAGTTTTTTGTCTGAAGAAGGATTTATATGGTTTTAATCAAGCACCAAGAGAATGGTATACAAGGCTATATCAATTTATGGAAAAGATTGGTTTTCAGCATGGTGGAGTTGATTAAAATCTATATTTCAACCATGATAGTAATCAAAGGATTATGGTACTGGTATATGTTAATGACATAATATTTGGAGGATAAAATTAAGTGTAGTGTAGTTAGTTTTCCAAATTCATGAAAAGTGAGTTCTAAATTTCAATGATTAGTGAACTAATGTTTTTATTTGGTATATAGGTAACACAAGGAAAAAATGGAACATTCTTTTATCAATATAAATATGCAAAGGAAGTTTTAAGGAGATTTGGAATGTAAAATTCTAAGGAGATGAAAAAATTATTTTCTACCGAAAAAAACTATCAAAAGATGATGATAGCAGGGTTGTTAATATCATAGAATATAGGAAAATCAATGGAAGTTTACTATACTTGACAACGACAAGACCTGATATTGTTTTTTTCACATACCATGTAGAAAGATATCAAACCAATACCAATGAAAGCTACATGATTTCATTAAAAATAATACTATAGTATATCAAGGGAATTGTGGATTTCGGTTTTATGTACAATGATAAATCTCAATAAGAGTTATTGGGATATATAGATGCAGATTGGGACAGATCAATAGATGATTAAAAATCATTTTCAGTAGGTTATTTCTATCTTGGTGGTTTGTATATTTCTTAGATAAGAAAGAAACAGTATTTTATTTCATTGAGCACCCTAGAGGCTTAATACATTGCATCCACTCAAGCATGCATGCAATTATTGTGGATGAAGCAGCAGCTTGATGATATGGGAGTTTAAGTGAAGTATCTAATTAGAATCCATTGTAATAATTCAATTTCTATAAATATTAGAAAAAATCTATTACATCACTCAAAGACAAAGCACATTAAAATATAAGGAGAATGTGGATCAAGGGCTTGTGAAGTAGGAGTACGTGACTACAAAACAACAATTTACAGACATTCTGACAAAGGCCTTACCCAAAGAAGAATTTGAAAGGCATCAATTGGCTCTAGGAGTTTAGTCGACTCCCCTCACTTGAAAAACTGTCGATTTGGGACCCCCCCATCCCTGAGGTATGGTGTGTTTTTTCCTAATGTGATAATATGTGTTCTTTACCCTATTCTAGACCTCAAAGGAATGGTATTCAGGTTTGTTGACAAAGGGGGAAAAATTATGCTATTAATAGGGAGAAAATGTCTCAGTCAAGACATGGGAATAAGTTTCTAGGTGGAGCAGAGAGATAATGGGAGTTGAAGCTGTTAGGGGGAGTAGTGATATAGGGGGAGTATTGAATCTATCGATTCTAGATGTGATTGATCAAAGGATATATGTCATGACAGCTGAGGTTCATGATGAAAGAAGAAGAGTTGCATTGGAATGGAATGAAGTTATTCATTGATAAAATTTGAATTATACTATTTTTTTCCCACACCAAGAATGGATCATGTGGTCTTATAGTATGTGTTGATTAAATCCCTGATCATTATCTTAATCACAAGAATAAAATGCTGATAGAAGAAGGAAGTGGATATAATGTTGTATCAAATTGAAAAAAATTGTCAAAAAACCCAAAGGGGGGATTGTTGGAAAAAAATCCATCAAGGTGTCCTCTTAGTATGTATTGGGTGTGATTGTGTTTTTTGAAAATTCCAAATGACTGTGGATGAGTATGGTTGGTGTTTTGTCTAAAGAAGGTTTTTAAGGTGGCGCGGTTTCCCAGTGTTTGCCAAATTTTTATACCTCAAAAACGAGAATTTTATTTTAGAAAAGGAAGGATTTAATCCAAGGAAAGAACTTCTTGTAGACCAAAAAGTACGGTATGCAGAACATGAAGCATGGTATGTAAACTACGTATGGGAAACAGTTAACGGGGTGGAAATGGTTCCCAGAACCAAAAATGGTTTGTGAGAAGGCTAGCAGTACATGGAAGGTGGAAATAATTCATGGAAGGCTTGTGGTATGCAGGAAGGTTTTTCATTCATGGAAATGAGGTAGTGATTTGAGAAGCTATGAAGGGAGTCATTTGTGACAAGGTGATGGTGATTTTGGTCACTGCAATGATATACCATATTGAAGATTTGGATAATATCGAATTAGAAGATTTTGAGGATCTATTTTCTTATATAATGAGTGTTAATACCATCATTACATGGAGCATTTTTCAAAAGAAAACATTTTCTTGGGGAATTCAGCCAATTCTGAAAGAGGTTCATGAGGTGGATCTATGAAGGGTGAAGCAGTTTGTAGAAGCAATTCCGTGAAAGGATTTTGTGAGGCACTAAAGCCCGTAAATGAAGAAGTGGTTCATGGAAGAAGGAAATTCACAGGTGGTATACAGAATCAAAGATGGTATATGGAAAAAAATATGTTCGGTGGAAGCTGGGATAGTATGCAGAAGCGGAGGAGAAGCAGTTCGTGAAGGAGGACGGTTCGTGGAAACAGAAGCAGTTTGAGGAGGAGGTGGTCCACGATGCATACCCACAATGCAGTTCATGTAATAGGCAAGGTTGTTCATAGAGGACTTAAGTAAGATTTGAAAAGCACTAAAACAGTTTTGAAAAAGTAATCTCCTCTAACCTAACAGTATGGAGAAAAGTGGATTTCATCTGTGGCTGAAAAGGGGACTTCAATCAAGCATCTACCTATATTTGAGGATGTGTAATTTCATGAAAATGAGGGGACCTACAATTCCATAAACTATGATTGGATACCTTCTGAGAGTAGTGATCAAAGGAAGAGTAAGACGGTGATCATCCCATTGTAAGTGAGCTAGAGGAAGATACATAGGGAGTGACCCTTGAGAATTCAATGAGAAAACCCTAAACCTTGTAAAGTCAGTGAGCATGGGAATAGAATATCTAGACCAAACCTTATAATTTGAAGTGAGATTTAGTGGATTTGGTACATAATAACATCATTTTTGTACGATCCTTGGATGTAATCCAGTGAGGGTGAACTAAGTAAAAATCGTTGTTTCATGTGCATGATTTCATTTCTGTTCATATATTGCTACGGGCGAAAGAGAGAAGTGTGTTTTCTTTAAGAATGAAACAAGATCCAAAGGAGTCATAGCTTTAATCTATAATACCTTGATCCCCCCCCCTCTTAGGTTATTTGACCTAGTGGACCTAAAAATTACATAATTACCTTTCTAGAAATATAATATATATAATTTTTTGTATTACCCTTTCACACACACTTAAAAAGTGATAACATCATTCATGGATGTGTGGACTATCATCTCCTCGACATGATGTGATTCCCTTTACAATATTAAAATTATATATATAAGTATATATGATTAAATAATATGGTATTTATGATATAATTATCATTCTGTAAAGATATAATTCTACTTACCTTCTTTCGGTAATGATGAGTGATAAATGAGAACATTACTCACATGCACGTAAGGCCTGTCGTCACAATGATTGTAACATTAATTCATTTTTCATAAAAATATTTAATGGTTAGTTTTAAAAGTATAATTTATGTATAAACATGATAGTTATTTCAGGATTATTATTCTGGAGATGTTATATAATGACCCATTTGACCATAGTTGACCTACCAAAGTTATTTTTGACACATAAACCAAATTTGGTCAAAACACCCAATGTAAACTTATTTGATTTTGTAGTTGTATAAAACATAGTAATAAGAGAAATAAGATTAATGATAAATATTAAAAAATTTCCTAAGAAAGTAAATAATTTACATAAGTTTATTATATAGGAATTTAAAGTACTTTCACCTGAAATGAAACACAAGGTAAGGGATTTCATCTCAATTTACATTCCATTGAGACTTATTTGTTGTTATGAACCTTTTTTTACATGGTGTATTAATACCCTTTTACATGATATATCATGAATCTCCTTAATATGATGATATTATAACTTTCATTTAATTTTATTCCTTTATGAGTTTTATGATTTAAAATGTTTTAAAGTGCTGTGGGACACTTTGTAATGTTTAAAGACTATTTTCCTAAAAAATAATACTAATGATTTTTCAATGGTATTTATATTTGAGTAAATTAAATTAACATTTTTCAATAAATAATTTTATTCTCATCTTGTTATTCATGACCATTTTCATGTATTTTTAAAAAAAAATCCACTCTTTGGTACTCAAAATGTTTTAAAAAAATATTTTTTAAAAAACCTAACTTCATTTCACTCTTTAGTTGGAGAAAATCTTATCTTTTAAAAACTATGTTTTATTAAAATGTTTTTAAAAATGTTTTTTAAATGATTTGGTAAATATAATTTTACCCTTTTTGTCTTTTACCAATGTTTTCAAAGTAATCTTTTTGTCACTTTTCGAACAAGGCATTTTTCTAACCCTTTTTGACTTGCAAAGGGAATGTTTATTTTTACCTTGGAAGAAATGTATGGATTTATCCACCATAATTTATTTGAATATTTACTTAAATGTTTAAAACAATTATTTTTAATGAAATTTTTTTTAAATGGATTTTAAAAATAAAATTATTTTCAAATGGTTTTTCAAAAAAAAAGGATACTTTCCAGAAGAATATATTCAAAGTTCTTATTTTATATCATCAATGATGACAACCCTATATTTTTATTCCACTTGGGATATATTGTATTGATACCCTTCTTATCCATTCTCAAGATTGTTTTTGATTGATTTATCTAAAGATATTATTCACATTCACTTCCTTGATTCATTTTAGTCCCCTTGAAATATTTAATTTCCTATGATCATTTAACATTGAATTTCCCCTATGTATCCATATTATCTTTCATGGATATGATCATTGCCTAAACCATATACCATTTTTCATATGGTGTTTACTTTGAAAGTTATTTGATTATTTGGGGAAATATTGATAAATATGTATCCTCTACTCTATAAGGAAATTTAATAAGGCACATTATTAAATTGATTATTCGATATATGAGGAATGATTTGGATAGGAATGACATGGGTAGGGACTTGTTATAGATATCCCCTTGATGCATCAGTGGTCTCTTGGGATGAGTTAGTTGGCTAGAAACTATTGATGGTTTTTTACCGAGTAGCTAAATCTTCTTATGAAAACTCTTGACGGTACTAGTTCCATGTAAGTAGGAAACATGGTGTCCAATAATTAAGCATTTCTCTCATTTAGTTTTAGTTATTATTCATCCATGAGATTTTTTATCAGCATATCTGTGGATACATTTCAGTTTTAGTTCATTGATTAAATGGTATGTGTTTTAGATTCTTACATTTCCATATTTATTTTTTCTTTATCTGGTTATTTGAATTTCATGTGTTTCCAATTAATTCCTTACCATATTATTTGTTCACTTCCTTTTTAGTTATTGACTGCATGGCATGTGTTTCTTGTTATTTACCTTTCTATGTTGATTCATCCTTATTGATTCATTATATATTAAGCTATACTTTACCCTTATAGAGCATTTGAGCTTACCCTTATTGTGTTTCCATTCCCCAAGAATCCAAGAAGCGTACTATAAAATATATGTCGGGATATATTAGATGGAATTAATTTATCCTTGAATTTATTTAGAAAAAAAAATATGTTGTAATTAGTGTATTATTTTGTAAAGAAAGACTCATGTATGTATCTAGTTTACCAAAACTACTAAACTCTTTGGTTATTCGTGATTTGATTCCTTGTAATCATAAAAATTTAATTAGTAGCAAACATTGTCTCCAAACCTTCTCTGTAAAGACATGGAATTTCCATGTAAATTTTTTTATAATTATATAGGAATTTTACGAGTCCGTGAAAATTGACGGTGCGTGATTCTGAGGACCGGTGTGCCTGGAATAAATTTCTGAACTTTTTTTTGGGTACATTCAGTAAACATGAGAGCGATTTTTTGTACCTTTTAAACTGGTGCTTGGAATTGAAATCTGAGGACATCGTTGAACTCACAGCGCCGGTATTCACTTAAGGAGACATTCACCTCAACTGCAGTAGGTTGGGGTTGAAAGATAACTTTTCACTTTTTCGTGGAAATAATAATAAAATAAAATAAACTTCAATTTTATTTTTGTTGAAACCCCCCATTTTGAATTCCTAAAGGTGGGGACCACCCGAACCCTCTTAATGGTAGAAACCCCTTGAACTCCCTTTTTAATGAAGAGTTAAACCATGGACTTCCTCCAAATTTATTATGAAAACATGGTATAATTAATTTTCTCAACAATTAATTGTGTCAACGTAAATTAAATTGATAGACTTAATTTAATATGTTGGCACCTCTAATTTTTTCTGGGTTGGAAATTGTAGGCAAAGGGAGAATCATGGGAGAGATTGTAGAAACTCATATCCAATTAAGAACTTCTCCTCCAAATGAAGAATTTTATCTCCATCAAATAACGTTCTTTGGATCCAAGAAAGAGGATGACACATGAGCCCGACTTCAGAAGCGTGTTGTAGAGGTGACGAATGTTCTCACCCTCTTCACCTTCACCATTTTCATCTCGCAACACATCAATGAACCTTAGAGGAAGGTTTTTATGTTTTAAATACCTCCCTTACCCATTCTTGATGTTCTTCGTGATTCAAAAGTTGTGAACCGCTTGCCACCTCTCTAACACGGAGGGTGCGGGCTAAACGAACATGGCCTGACCTCTCTACAATCCCTTGTGGTTTTTGATGAAATATTTGTGATGGAGGGAGATGGAAACCAGAGGCCGGACACATGACGTGGGCGGAAGCGCGTATCCGCGCCACCCAACGAACAAGGGGCTGAGGCTTGTGTCGCGGCAATGAAGGGAGGACAGACGGCTGACGGCGAAGGTGCGTCACGTGACAGCGCCTTGCAGAGAGGACGGCTGGTCATCCGGCCAGCCGCGGTAGACAGCCACACCACGGCCACCCCACCACACTGCAGGCCACCTAGGCCAGGCCTCCCATCGGGCTAGACCCAGCGGGCCGGGCCAACCCGAACCGGACCGGGTCGGCCCATGCTGGGTCGGACTAGACTCAGACCAGTTTTGACCCTATACATTCTTTTAGCCGTAACTTTGGCATCGGGTGTCCATTCGACGAACCGTCTACCATACTGGAAACCATAGGGAGAGAAGGTCCTTTTGGTATACCCCACTTAAGATTTGGATAATTTTGGGGAACGGCCAGGTAGGATTGAGCATGAATCCAACCGGGCCCTCAGAACTAAAAGGCTAATAACTTACAGACCAAGCATCTGATTGATGCACTGCCTATTGCATTAAGACCCCTATTACTTGGAGGTCCTTTGGGATAGATCATCATGGGACTTCGTGGAAGTTGTAGTATCAACCAGTAGCTTGAGGAGAAGACTCTCTCAAAGACGAGCAAGCTTAGTGAGGGTACCATGTAGTTGGCTCTGACGATTTACTAGGATCCTGTGTGGGTATGATGATGTACTGACAATGTACTAAGATAATGTGTGGTTCTGAAGATGTAATGACGATGTACTAGGACCCTATGTGGGTCTGACGATGTATTGATGGTGTATTAGGATCATGTGTGGGTCTGACGATGTACTAGGATCATGTGTGGGTCTGACGATGTACTGACGATGTACTAGGATCCTTTGTGGGTCTGACGATGTACTGACAATGTACTAGGATCATGTGTGGGTCTGACAATGTACTGATGATGTACTAGGATCTTATGTGGGTCTGGAGATGTACTAGGATCCTATGTGGGCCTGACGATGTACTGATGATGTACTAGGATCCTGTGTGGGTCTGACGATGTAATGACGATGTACTAGGATCCTGTGTGGGTCTGACGATGTACTGATGTTGTACTAGGATCTTGTGTGGGTCAGACGATGTACTAACATTGAACTAGGATATTGTGTGGGTCTGACGGTGTACTAGGATCCTGTGTGGGTCTACAATTTGGGATCCTTCATGGGTCTTCCTCTTAACAAAGTAAGATGATTCAGTAGTTACATCTAATCATGTCTACTACTGTACCTAATTTATACCTGGTATGAGTTGAGTCCTTACCTTCATGGTGATACCTTTGTGGTATTCTTCTATGTGGCGTACCTATGTGGTACTTACCTTTGTGGCATTCCTACCTTTGTGGAATAGTTGAGCTTTGGGTTTTGGGTTGGACCTTGTGTTTCCTCATGGTTGAGATGGGTATACTTGATAACTTAGGTATATGTATGGGAATATACCTAATTAAGGTTTTCAGTTGATTTCATGCTTTGTGGTGTATCCTTTTTGGATTTTGTGAGACCTTGAGGGTACCAGGGTCCCTACTGAGTATCGTTATTCTCACCCCTGCACTGGTTATGCCTGCACCTTGATGTGTTTGGTGCAGACAACGGACAGTGCTGGACTGAGGACGAGAGTACCAGGACTGTATGTAGCTCAGAGGTGGACATTAGACGAGGCGTACCGCAGATATGGATGTTCGACAGTTGTACCTACCCATCAGGTAGGATCCTTGGAAGGTGTTCACAAGAGTTGTTTTAGTTTACTTGTACCTTTCAGTTCTCTTGTTCTTTCTAGTTGGGATTGTATTCTGGCCCCTTTTTACTTACTTTCAGCACTCTTTTTCTATACATTTTACTTGTATTCATATCTTGTTGTTTTCTTGGTTGAGTGTTTTTATAGGATATAAAGTCAATACCTTCCCGGTTTTAGGGGATACTCCTTTAGGTGATAGTCGCCAGCCCCAGGCCTATGGAAGGTGGGCTTGGGGTAGTCATGGCACGAGCCCTGGGGGACGGGTCATGACAAATTGGTATCAGAGGAGTCGATTCTACAGTAGAACATAGGACTCTAATATTTCTTTTAATGGCAATAGTTTTAAGTGTAGTGAGTGTGGTTATCATTTTAGGGAACCCGGTGTTGGTGTGGCGGACAACGTATCCATACACTATGAATCTGACTTCTGATTTCCGACTCAGTTCATGAATACCCTGATTTCTTGTGTGTTTTCAAGATTTTTCTTTGTGATCTCTTTGAGCCAGATCACCAGGTATAACTTATTGACTGTGGAACACCTGTTTCTTTTCAGGATGCCTCCACATAGACAACTAGGTAGGGTACCAAGTATAGTACGCTATGATATCCCACCGAGCGATGAGGCCTCGGTGAAGGGCCCTCTTCCAGTAGAAGCACCAGCGGTACCATTAACCGTTGGGAAACTGATGCCACAAGGCCCAGCAGTAGAGGGTGCACGCCGCTTAAGCATGTTGCACGAGTTCCAGCACCAGAGGCCACCCAGTTTCAGGGGAGAGACAGACCCACAGGCAGCTGAGGATTGGCTGGAGGCTGTGGTGACAGTCTTTCAACTTGTAGGGACCCCGGCTGATCTCATGGTGATCCTTATTGCCAGTCTTCTATAAGAAGCAACAGCATGATGGTGGAGTTTGATGCACCAGGTTCGGGACGAGGTGATGCTTCTTTGGGAAGATTTTGAGAGCCTGTTTCAGGCAGAGTTTGTCCCAATGACTCTTCACATAGTGCGCATACATGAGCTTCTTCATCTGCAGCAGTACAGCATGATTGTGGCTCAGTACTCAGCGAGGTTCACCGACCTCTCATTCTACTCCATTGATATGGTGCGGGACCCATTATTCAGGGTCTAGACCTTTGATCAAGGAATCAGGTGGGAGATCAAGTCTTCGATGATTTCTCTCAGCATCCCGATGTAGGCTGGGGTGTTAGAGAGAGCCCTCTTAGTGGAGAGTTTTCTTGCTGATCAGTCACCAACAGCGAGACCCACCACCAGTCTTCACGTAGCGGAGTCTTCTGTAGCTGGCAGCAGACAGATGTCATAGAGTTACAAGAGGGCCAGACCTACAGATGGACAACCGCATGACTCAGGATCGGTTGTGCGGGGTACCAGAGATAGATCCAGTCATGCGAGAAGTAGGTAGTGTTTCACATGCAGCGGGTAGGGTCACATGGCTCATGACTGTCTGACCCACTGTACAGATGATCAGCAGACGGTCGATGGACCACCCAGGCAGAGATAGAGGTTCGACCGAGGAGGTCCGCCGGGAGCACGCGGATGTGGCAGAGGAGCTGGTCGTGCAGCTGGTGGTGGGTGACGATTCGATATGTTACCTCCACCACCATCAGGTGGTCCACCTCGACCATAAGGAGCGGGTGGACAGGGGCGCGCTCAACTCCATGCAGCTGAGGACTACAACCATGGTGATTCGAAGATGATACGAGGTATGATCTGTGTCTACTCCACCTTAGCTGTAGGACTTATAGAGACAAGTGCCAGTCATTCTTTTATTTCCCCTACCCTTGTTTGGAGATCGAATATTCCGATGGAGCCATTAGCCCAATCCTTATGTCTTGAGACTCCTATGGGAGCAGATTCGATAATTACGCACTGGTTCCGGCAGTGTGATCTTACTCTAGGAGGTGAGAGCTTTGGATGGGATCTCCTAGTAGCAGCGTCAAGGCCTTACGACGTCATTTTGGGTATGGACTGGTTATCTACAGTCCTTGCTCAGATTGACTTTATTAGGTGCAAAGTGCGGTGTTTCTGCATGAATGGGACCAGGTTTAACTTCACTGGTGAGAAGGGAGCCTTTGCAGCATAGGATGGACTTACCCGGAGGATATTTCATCTGATCACTCATCAGTTGGCTAGCCTTACCCTCGGATTGGTTGATGTAGAGAGTCCGATTTATCCTGTAGTGTTGGACCAGTACGCAGATGTCTTCCCTGATGATGTTCCAGGTCTACCTCCTCATAGAGAGGTGTACTTTTACATTGACTTGTACCCCAATATGGCATCGATATCCACACCAGCGTATCGGATGGCTCTCGCGAAGCTTCGTGAGCTGCGGGTACAGCTGGAAGACTTACAGGGGAAAGGGTTCATTCGGCTCAGTGGTTCTCCTTGGGCAGCCCTGATTTTGTTTTCCAAGAAGGTGGATGGGATCTTGAGGCTTTGTGTTGACTATCGTCACCTGAACCAGGTGACCGTGAAGAACAAGTACCCACTCTCGATGATTGATGACCTCTTTGATCAGCTGAAGGGAGCACGGTGGTTCTCAAAGATAGTCCTCAGATCTGGCTATCACCAGCTCAGAGTGAGAGACAAGGATGTGCAGAAGAAGGATTTTAGATGTCGGTATGGACACTATGAGTTCTTGGTTATGCCATTCAGCATGACCAACACCCCAGCAGTGTTCATGGGACTCATGAACAAGATCTTTCATCCATACCTTGATCGCTTTGTAGTAGTCTTTATTGATGACATTCTGATCTACTCGACTACTAAGGAGGAGCAAGCCTATCATTTGCAGATAGTTCTGGACACACTCCAAGAGCACCGGCTTTATGGTAAGCTCTCGAAGTGACAGTTCTGGATCTGAGAAGTTCACTTTCTGCGACATTTCATCTCTGAGGCTGGAGTTACAGTGGATCCGGTGAATATTGAGGCGGTACTTTCTTGGGAGCCACCGAGGAGTGTTATGGAGGTACGGAGTTTCCTGGGTTTAGCTAGATACTACCAGAGGTTTGTGCCAGATTTCTCCAGATTTTTAGCACCTTTATCAGCATTGACGAAGAAGGGGAAACCCTTCATCTGGACGGAGAGATTCCAGCAGAGTTTTCAGGCGCTAAGGCAGAGGCTAACTAGTGTCTCCATCTTGAGGCTTCCAGAGGAGGGTGTTGGGTACATAGTCTACTGTGACGCATCAGGGACTAGTCTTGGATGTGTCCTGATGCAGGAGCGAGCAGTTATCATGTATGGTTCTTGATAGCTGAGACATCTTGAGAAAAACTACACTACCAAAGACCTGGACTTAGCAGCAGTGGTCTTTGCCTTGAAGATGTGGCGACATTACATGATGGGAAAGAGTTTTATGGTTTACTTTAATCACAAGAGTCTTAGGTATATCTTCTCTCCGAAGGACCTGAACCTAAGACAGCGATGTTGGCTCGAGTTCCTCCAGGACATGGACTTCGAGATGTTCTATACTCCTGGGAAAGGGAACATTGCAGAAAATGCACTTAGTAGGAGATCTGGTATACAACTTCTAGGTGAGGCAACGGAGCAGTTGGCCGCTTTACAGATAACCTTTGTGGATCGGGAGGCTGTATCTTTTCTTCAGTCCCTTACAGTCACTCCCCCACTTCTTCAGCGAGTCAGGGAGGCACAGCATGGGGATGCTGACTGTGAGACTCAACGTGCTCGAATATCCACAGGACAGGAACCTGATGGATTTTATGAAGGTGGGGAGCACGTCATCCTCTTCAAGGGACGTACCATGGTACCAGTGTTGGTTCGGGAGGAAGTATTAAGGGAGTTCCACACATCCCCTATAGCGGTAAATCCAGGAGTGGCGAAGATGTACCAGGATATCCGATGACAGCACTGGTGGCCAGGAATGAAGAAAGCAGTAGCAAAGTTTGTCTCTTGGTGTCTCACTTGTCAGTAAGTAAATGGGGAGCATTAGGTACCAGCAGTCTTGGCTCAACCTTTAGAGGTTCCAGAGTGGAAGTGGAATGGGATATCCATGGACTTCGTGAAAGGACTTCCACGTACATCTAGAGTTCATGATTCTATCTGGGTGATCATCGACCAACTCACAAAGTCATCCCACTTCCTACCAATCAGAGATCAGGGTTCAGTAGAGAGCTTAGGATGCCTCTATGTTCAGGAGATTGTGTATCTAAATGGATTACCTTCAATGATTGTCTCTGATCATGATGCACATTTCACTTCCTAGCTATAGAAGGGGTTATAGGAGGCTTTCGGGACGCAACTTCATTTGAGCACCACCTTCCATCCTCAGACGGATGGCCAGACTGAGCGGACCATTCAGACCCTCGAGGACATGCAGTGTGATTTCATCCTCAACTTCAGTCTCAGCTGGTAGGATCAATTTCCTTTGGTGGAGTTTGCATACAACAACTGATATCACTCCACCACTAGGATGGCACCTTTCAAGGAGTTGTACAGCCGACTTTGCATATCACCTTTGGGCTGGACTGACCTAGGGGAGTCAGCACTTTTGGGACTAGAGATGGTACGGGCTACCACAGAGAAGGTGAAAACCATCCAGAGGTGGATAAAGACTGTACAGAGCGGGCATAAGTCTTATTCTGACAGAAGATGGAGACCTCTGGAGTTCGAGGATGGCGACCACATATTTCTACGGGTCTCACCTCGACGAGGTTTGTGGATATTTGGTCAGGGCGGAAAGTTATCTCTGAGGTTCATTGGACCCTTCCAGGTCCCCAGTAGAGTTAGCGAGGTGTCTTACTGCTTAGCTCTTCTCCTTCAGTTACATCGGGTGCAGGACGTCTTCCACGTATCCCAGTTGAGGAGATACGTGCACGAACCTTCTCACATCATCGACCACGGTGAGTTGGACATCGACGATGGGGTGACTTTTACGGAGGTTCTAGTAGAGATTGAGGATCAATAGGAGCAGGTCCTTCATGGGAGGTCGATACCTCTGGTGCGCATTTTTTGGCATAAGGGTAACCTTCAGGAGAGCACATGGGAGCGGGAGGCTCCGATTTGTGCTCAGTACCCCCATTTGTTTTCCTAGTTTTGTGATGTGGCTTTCGGGGACGTAAAGCCCTAAGGTGGGGAGAATGTGAAGACCTGAAATTTCCATATAATTTTTTTTTATTATATGGGAATTTTATGAGTCCGCAAAAATTGACGGCACGTGATTCTGAGGCCTGGTGTGCCCGAAATGAATTTCTGAACTTTTTTTGGGTATGTTCAGTAAACATATGAGTGGGTTTTTGTAACTTTTGAACTGGTGCTCAGAATTGAAATATGAGGACACCATTGAACATGCAGCACCGGTATTATCTTAACCTTGACCGTGGTAGGTGTGGGGTGAAATATAACTTTTCACTTTTTTGTGGAAACAATAATAAAATAAAATAAACTTCTATTTTATTTTTGTTGAAAACCCCATTTTGAATTCCTAAAGGTGGGGACCACCCGAACCCTCTTAATGGGAGAAACCCATTGAACTCCCTCATTAATGAAGAGTTAACCCATGGGATTCCCCCAAATTTATTATGCCAATGTGGTACAATTAATTTTGCCAACAATTAATTTTGCCAACGTAAATTAAATTGATAGAGTTAATTTAATAAGTTGGCACCTCTCATTTTTTTCTGGGTTGAAAATTGTTGGAAAAGGGAGAAGCTTGGGAGAGCTTGGAGAAACTCGTCTCTAACAAAGAACTTCTCCTCCTAATGAAGAATGCTATCTCCATCAAAAATGTTCTTCGGAGCCAAGAAAGAGGACGACGCACGATCCCGACTTTGGAAGCGTGTTTCGGAGGCGACGATTGTTCGAACCCTCTTCACCTTCACCATTTTCATCTCACGATGCATCAACAAACCTTCGAGGTAGGGTTTGATGTTTTAAATACCTACCTTACCTATTATTTATTTTCTTCATTATTCAAAAGTTGTGAACCGTTTGCTACCGCTCTAACGCGAAGTGTGCGGGCCAAACGAACATGGCCCGACCTCTCCAAAATCCCTTGATGAAATCTTTGTGACGAGGGAAGATGGAAACCGGAGGCCGGCCGCATAATGGGGGTGGCGGCATGCGTCTGCGCCACCCGACAAACAAGGGGTCGTGGCTTGTGCCATAACAACAAAGGGAGGACGGCTGGCTGAGCCGGCCGCCGGTGAAGAAGCGGCGCACGACCACGCCGCGTGGAGAGGATGACTGACCATCCACCCAGCCACGGTGGACCACCTCACTACAGCCACCCCGCACCACGGGCCGCACAGTCTAGGCCACACCACGGGCCGGGCTAAACCCAGTGGGATGGCCCGAACTAAACCAGACCGGGTCGGGCCAGGCCGGGTCGGACCAGTTCAGACTGGACCCGAACCAGTTTCGACCCTATACGTTCTTTTGGTATTAACTTTGGAATTGGGCATCTGTTTGATGAACCATCTGTGGCCCCGGAAACCTTAGGACAAGACATTCCTTTTGGTATACCCCACTTGATAGTTGGATAAAGTTGGGGTACAATTGGGTTGGATCGAGCACGAATCCAATCGGGCCCTCGAAACTAAAATGCTAATAACTTACAGACCAGGCGTCCAATTGAAGCACCGTCTATTGCATTGAGACCCCTATTACATGGAGTTCATTTGGGATACTTCTTAATGGGAAATCATGTAAATTAGAGTATCAACCAATAGCTTGAGCAGCGGACTATCCTAGAGACGAGCAAGCTTAGTTTGGGTACCCTGTAGCTGGCTCTGACGATGTACTAGGATCCTATGTGGGTCTGACGATGTACTGACAATGTACTAGTATACTGTGTGGGTCTGAAGATGTACTGATGATGTACTAGGATCCTATGTGGGTCTAAAGATGTACTGACGATGTAATAGGATCTTGTGTGGCTCTGACGATGTACTGACGATGTACTAGTATCTTGTGTGGGTCTGACCATGTACAGACGATGTACTAGGATCCTATGTGCGTCTGATGATGTACCAATGATGTACTAGGATATTGTGTGGGTCTGACGATGTATTGACAATGTACTAGGATCCTATGTGGGTCTGACAATGTACTGACAATATACTAGGATCCTATGCGGGTCTGACGATGTACTAGAATCTTGTGTGGGTCTGACGATGTACTGATGATGTACTAGGATCCTATGTGGGTATAACGATGTACTGACGTTATACTAGGATCCTATCTGGGTCTGACGATGTTCTAACTTTGAATTACGATCATGTGTGGGTCTGACACTGTACTAGGATCATGTGTGGGTCTGCAATTTGGGATCATTCGTGGGTCTGCCTCTTAATAGAGTAAGATGATTTAGTAGTTACATCTAATCATCTCTACTACTATACCTAATTTATACCTCGTATGAGCTGAGTCCTTACCTTCATGGTGATACCTTTGTGGTATTCTTCTGTGTGGCATACCTTTGGGGTACTTACCTTCATGGTATTCCTACCTTTATGGAATAGTTGATCTTTGGGCTTTTGGGTTAGACCCTGTGTTTTCTCATGGTTGAGATGGGTATACTTGATAACTTAGGTATATGTATGGGCATATACCTAAGAAAGGTTGTCAGTTGATTTCATGCTTTGTGGTTTATCCTTTGTGGATTTTTTGGGACCTTGAGGGTCTTGGGGTCCCTACTAAGTATCATCATACTCACCCATGCATGGGCTATGCACGCACCTTGTTGTGTTTGATGCAGATGACGGACAGTGCTGACTGAGGAAAAGAGTAAAAGGACAGGAGGTAGCTCAGAGGGGGACATTAGATGAGGCGTACCACAGAGACGACTGTTTGAGATATGTACCTACCCTTCATGTAGGATCCATGGTGGGTATTCACAGGAGCTGTTTCAATTTACTTGTACCTTTCAGTTCTCTTGTACTTTCCAGTTTGGCTTGTATTCTGGCCCCTTTTTACTTAATTTCAGTACTCTTTTTCTAGGTTAAACCAATGGTGTTTTAGATTGAAAATAAGGTTTCATGATTTAGAAATCCTACAAAAGATATTATGGATAAACTCTAGACCAACAAAGGAACTTTTTAGAAATAAATGGATGAAGTATTTATGTATTAAGTTTTTATTAAAAACTTTAGTTAAAAGTATATTTAGTAATTAAACTTATTTCAAGGATGACCATTAGATTTATTTGGGAAATTATATTAATATGGTTTTAGAAAAGTATAACCTATATGTTGGGAGACAACCTATCATGTCTGGTAAGGTCATGGGTCTTGAACCCATGACTGAAGGAAGATAAGGGTTTCATGCCAACCACTTACCTACGCAATGTCCTCATTAATTTTTCATTGTTTTTAGTGAAAATTTTTTATTAATAAATATTAATTATGAACCAGTAGTATCGGTTTTGAGGATTATAGATTAATATATTAACCATATTGGTTTTATAAGATAGTTAAAGACAAATAGTTAGACTATTCACTCATTTATAGGCCTTATGTTCTTTTAAAAGTTTATTTTAGTGCTTCAGGCATAAAAATAATTATTGGTAATTAATTTATGGGTATAAAGGGATGAATTATAAATTGATCGAAGCATAACCAAAAGTTAGGATTGTCCATATAAAATTGAAATCTATCATGTAAGAATATTTCTTTATACTCTTGGTCCATAAAATAATTAACCAATACTAGGAAAATGATGTAGAATTAAAATATTTTCCTAAAGCATTAGTTTATATTGAACCAATGGTCTTCTAAATCATCGCATATTTTTAGCTTTGAGGCCCAAAAATTTCCATTGACCATTCACTTGTTTGTGATTGATGACCTCAATTGCACCCTATAAATATTTACATTTTTTCTTTATATATGTTTCTCTACTTTCTACTAAAGTTCCCCTACTTAGAGACCTAGTTACACGATAATCCATGTGAGATTTGTACTTCCCATTCTCTCTTTTCTAGAGTATGTTTTATGAATCCTTCATATGATGTAGGATTTCGACATAGAAAGTATCAAACAATGTTTTACCAACTTCAAGTTTAAATTTCGAGGACATAATTTAATTAAGGTGGGTGGAATGTAACACCCATAAATTCTAGATTACAATTTTTTATTCGATAGTTTGTATGACATGCATCACCAAGCACATAAGGGAATATAATATCCTGATACTCCACTGTTAGGACCAATAGGGGAATATATACCCTGAGAGGGGGGGTGAATCAGGGTATGGATATTCTTTTTCAAAGTTCTTCCTACACCACTAGATCTTGACCTCTTTATTACAAGTGTCACTTTGTTTGCTCTTGTGTGTAAACTATGATCACTTCTTTACTTCTTTATCTAATGATGATGCTTTGAATGCAATTCAGGGAAGAAAACAGGAAGGCACAGAGATTTTTACTTGGTTCACCCTCACTAGGCTACGTCTAAGGAGCATACGCCGACAAGTTGTCGGTCGTACCAAATTCCACTATTCTTCACTAGATGTGGATACAAAGTTTGGGCTAGATCACTTCTATGCCCAAGATCACTGCCTTTACAAAGTTTAGGGTCAGCTCACTACTTTCCCAAGGGTCACTCCCTGTTTCTCTCTCTCTGGCTCACTCCTGGTGGAGAGGATCACCTACTTCCTCTTCCTAAGCTCACTGCTCCAGAAGGGAATCCACTCATAGTTTATAGACCTGTAGGTCTCTTCATTTGCATGAATGCACACATCCTTAACTGATGATGGATGCTCTGTTAATGTCCAAATTTCATCCACTGATGAATACCTCTTTGCCTCTTAACCACTGGGCAATTCACTTTGGAAACACCTTCGCAAATCACCCTACTTCGCGAGGCTCCCAATTTCGCGAAGCTCAAACAAGACTTTGCGAAGCTCCTGGCTTTTCGCTAAGCACTTTCACGAAGAACTTTCATGAAGCACTTTCTCGAAGCTCAAGCCATCTCAAATCAACGTCCCTCGCGAAGCTTAATAAGCCAACGCGGAGCTCGCAGGTTTCGCGGAGCTACAATAGACGCTGTGAAGCTCCTTTATCGCGAAGCACACTGACTCCGCGAACCACCTTCACAAAACGAGAGCAACTGATCTTCTTTGAAAATTCTCTCTACTTCTCTCGAGGGGTTCGGCCTCTATTTATAGGCGATTCCACCGACCCTCGACCCTTCCGCGTGAATTCAATGCCACGTCATCTCAAATCGCGAAGCTCCGAAGTTTCCACCGGAATTCTGTCCAAATCGTGAAGCACCTCGGCAATTTTCCTTTCGCAGATCTCGTCGTAATCACAAAGCATCACCGTCAAAATTCCTTCGCGTATTTGCCGCAAAGGTCCCTCTCAAATCCCTTCACCGTTGCGATGCGCTTCAACTCTGCCGTTCGCGAAGCTTTGACGTAATCGCGAAGCATCACCACCTCCATTTTTCTGGCCTTCGCGAAATCCAATCCATACATCTCATCTTCATGAAACTCATGCCTTTTCCATATAAAAATATGACCTTCATGGAAATACACTTTTCACGATGCTCACCAAATTCCAAATTTTGGACCCCAGAAATTTGGCAAACACTGGGAAACGGCGCCACCTTGTACTGCTCTTTTGTACCGCCTCCAGATCGTCCTTTCCTTTGTCATCATTCTTTGTCAACAAGGATTGTCAACAACTTCTTGGGAACTAGAAAAATATCCATGAAAACCTGATTTGTCAACAAACACAATCAACCCAACAAATACTGCAATGTTACCTTGACGGATTTTTTCCCAACAATCTCCCCCTTTGGGTTTGTTGACAACTCTTCACAACTCTGCTCAGAAAGATTTTCTGCACTTTGATACCTCACTGAGTCTTCTTCCAGCCGCTACCACCATTCACCTATTGCGATTATGATATCATTCAAGGAATCACTTAACACGTACTCTAAGCCCACATGAGCAATGCTCGGAATGAGAAACAAGAGTAGTATGAAAAGTTCATCAATGAATCACTTCATGTCAAACACCAATTGTCGATTCCAACCTAATACCAATTCTTAAATTGATACCAATTTTTGAACCACACTGATCCCAATTGGTGATAGCTGGACACCTTTTCTCACCATTCCAACACCACTGTTCTTCTTTTATCACGACCCTCAGCTGTCGTGATATCTCTGCTTTGATCGATCACTTCTAGCATCGTCAGATTTAAAAATCTCCCCCTTTCTCATTACTCCCCCTATCTGGCTGCTCCACTGGTCAGCTTCTCCCCATATCATTCATGATTTATCAAATCTCCACACTGTCTCCCCCTTGAACAAACACTATTTTCTCCCCCTTTGTCAACGAACCCAAAGGACACTCCTTTGCAGTCTGTAACAGAGTAGAGAACACATCAGTACATTAGGGAAAACACATCATACCTCAGGGAGAGGGGGGTGGTTCCACATCCACACTATTTTAAGTGCGGGGAATTGACTGAACTCCCAGATCCAGTCGATGACTTTCAAATGCTTCCTTGGGTAAGGCCTTTGTCAGAATTTCTGCAACCTGTAGCTCTGTAGGCACATACTCCAACTTCACGATCCCCTGCTCAACTTTCTCCTTGATAAAATGATACTTTATCTCAATTTTCTTTTTCCTTGAGTGATGTATGGGATTTTTGCTGAGATTTATAGAACTTGAGTTATCGCACTGGATTCCGATCAGATACTTCACTTCAAGTCTCATATCTTTAAGCTGTTGTTTCATCCATAATAAATGTGTGCATGATTGAGTGGCCACAATATACTCAGCTTCCGCGGTGCTCAATGAAATGAAATCTTGCTTCTTGCTTAGCCATGAAATACACAATCCACCAAGATAGAAAGCACCACCTGACGTTGATTTCCTATCATCCGCTGAACCGGCCCAGTCTGCATCAGTATATCCCAATAACTCTGTCTGAGATTTATCAGTATATGTCA
Organism: Viscum album; assembly: GCA_963277665.1. Lineage (NCBI taxonomy): Eukaryota > Viridiplantae > Streptophyta > Magnoliopsida > Santalales > Viscaceae > Viscum > Viscum album. The sequence continues at coordinate 820,534 of CAUJRU010000220.1, forward strand.
AGCCAAAATCCAATGTGCCCTGGATATACCGAAGTATTCTTTTCACTGCAAGCATGTGGATTTCCTTTGGATTACTCTGATATCTCGCTACTTGGCATGTGGAGAATAAAATTTCAGGCTTTGTTGTGGTCAAGTACAGCAAATTGCTAATAATCTGCCTGTTTTTAGTGAAATTAATTGCCCTTCCACTATCATCTTTTGATGATTTCATCCCGGTAGAAACCAGAGACTTCTTCTCCTTGGAATCTTCAATTCCAAATCTCATTTCGAAACCTCCTTGGCATATTTGGATTGATAAATGAATGTGTCATTCCTGCCTTGTGTAACCTGTAAACCAAGGAAAAACATCAGCTCACTAATCATAGACATCTCGAACTCATGTTTCATGAATTCAGAAGATTGTCTCCACTATGCTTCATCTGATCTTCCAAATATTATGTCTTCTTCCTTGACCAGCCTCATCATCCTTTGATTACTATTTTTTTGAAATAAAGATTGTAATAAAATCCCCCACACTGAAAACCAATCTTCTAAAAATACTTATATAGCCTTCAGTACCATGCTCTTGGTACTTGTTTCAGCCCATATAATGCCTTCTTCAGCCTAAAAACTTTCTTCTCATCCTCATGAATGAGAAAACCATCTGGATGCTCAATATACACCCCTTCTTCCAGAAACCCATTTAGAAATGTAGTCTTGACATCCATCTATAACACTTTGAACTTTCTTTGCACTGCAATGGCTAGGAATAATCTGATTGTCTCCAGCCTTGCAACCGGTGCAAATGTCTCATCAATATCTATACCCTCAATCTGGGAGTATCATTTGCACACTAGTCATGCTTTGTTCTGAATCATTGTTCCATCTTCATTCATCTTGTTGTGATAGACCCATTTAGTCCCGATGACATTCTTGTCTGATGGCCTTCAAACAATCTCCCATGTCTGGTTCTTCGCAGTCTGATCAAACATTTTATTCATAGCATGAACCCAGTTTTCAACGTCAGCTGCATCAGCAAAGCATTTCAGCTCTACTTGAGGTAGGAAAGATGTCTTCTGTAGTGACATCATTATTCTTATTTGAACAGGATCTTCCTGATCACCAATGATATTCTGTCTATCAATTTCAGCCCAGCTCTTTGGCTTCCTTGTAGGCACAAACTAGACACTTTCATGTTCATCATCGGTGTCTTCTTCTGAATCATCATAAGCCACTTCTTCTCTCCCTGTGCTGCTTTCTTCCTCAAAACAATCATCAGGAAGTTGTTCACTGACTCATTTTTCAGTGGCTTCATTTCTTTCAGCTACTTTTCTCAGTTTTTTGTTGAGACACCTTTGATTTTCTCTTGAAGCTTCTTGGTATCCTGAAAATAGTCAGCTGATACCATATTGTTAGAGAAAATAGATAAGAATGAAATGCATTTTTATTGCTGCTTCTCCCTGTGTTTCCTTCTTCCCTCAATAGGAAACACCTGAGCCGAGTCATCCAATTATTGCATTCATGGCTCTTGAATCTGATTTGGATATAGAATTCTCCCCCTGTGTTACACAACACTTATATCTGTTAGGCCCAACGGTAGATACCCATAACCATTCTTCTCCACATGCACCATTTATACTAACCTGGCACTCAGCATCGAGACATTAACCAAATCTCTAAGCCTACTGAGTTGGAACTCGGTGTAGGAAACAAGAGATAAATCTAATAACACAATCACTTCTAATTGTGCTTAGTTTCTCCCTTTAATTTTCAATTTTTCTACATGATTTGAATCAATTGAAACTCTAGACCATATCACTTATCCACTTCGCATCCTTAGATGCCACTTCCCCTTGGATCGTATCTCCCTAAAACCTGAAACACATGAATCATCAGTTAATAGAATTTGTATTCATAGAGAGAGGGGATAATTCTTCTGGACTCCTCAAGATGAGGATTGTGGTTGATCCTGATGGGTCAACCCTTTGATTATTTTTTGTAGAGCATCACACTCCTTCCTGGCTTCTTCTAGCTGCCCAGCCAACTTCAACTGCTCTGGCCATATGATTAAGCACTCATTACCCGCATGCTGATCCTTTCTCTGATATTTGGATTCTGCAGGCTTGGCCTTTCTCACCATTTGGGGTTCAAACCCACGAGTGCACATTTACGTCTTTGATGTTACACCAAAATTCCACTACCATTGATTCTTTCTCTCAGTAGGAATCTCTTTTCTTTCCATCTTCCCTTGCCTCTTTCTCCATTCCAAGGATTGTTCTCTTTCCTTCACTTCTCACTGAGGAACACGACATGCATATTTTTCAATGCATTCCTTGTTCATCTTTATTTTATCAGATACCATTCCCACTACACTATTTTTCGCTGGTGGTAGGTCCTCTACTGAATGTATATTCTTCTTTCTCACAACTGTAGCATCTCCACCCTTTTTCTTCCATATTTGTTCATGTTCTCTGTGAGAGATCTGTTGTGAGTGTGGCAGAAGAGGCGACTAATACACCTTTATTTCAGCTCCATGTGATTCCCCTGAGGCTCTAATCCTATTCTTCACCTTAACACTTTTTCTCCTAGTGTATAATTTATCATTATGTATCACTGGAGTTGGTAATCTCTTTATGGGGTCTTTTTCCTTCCCTGATTTCTTCTTGCAGAAATTTCTTGCCAAATGCCCATAATCTGAACATATAAAACATTCTCCATCAAAGGAATACCTCATTTCATCATTTATATATCGAGATTCTGATACACCTTGAGTTCTTATTCTGACACGGGGCTCTTGAGCTTCCTGACACATACTCATGGTGTGTCCCGTTCTTCCACAGTAATAACATCTAACAGATGCTTTCCTCTGAGAAACTCTTCTCTCTGATTTATCATGATGCTTATTCTTATTCTCATATTTAGTAAGGTTTCTATTTTCACAGCCTGAAATGTATTCCAGAGCCTCTGAACAGAATCTTGACGTGTGACCATGAATCCCACAGAAATAGCACATGTCATCACTTCTTTTTGTAACTGACCTTTTGGCCTATCTCCAGCACCTACAGGGTTTTCTCCACTCCTGGAACTGTTCACGGCTCTCTTCTTATCATGCATGGGAGGTGATTCATCAAATCCAATACCAGATTTTCTGAAACTTTCTGGTCTTTGAGCTGAGAAAATATTCTGTTGTTTCTCTTCAGAAATAGCATATTTGTTCTTCATTTTATCATCACTTGTCGAAGGATGATCAAATAGAAAGTGTAATGCATCCTTCATTTTTGGAATTCCTTTAGCATTGGATTTCTCCACTTCCTTCTTTACTGATTCTAGCTCTTCTTCCAACTTCTGAATCTTCATATCACTTGATTTATGTTGGGCATTGAATTCCCTTCTGAGATTCTTTCCATGACTCATCTCATCTACCAATTCTTGTGTGAGATTTTCTGTCATACCACTTTTCTCCTTTACTTTCAATTTTTCTTGAGAAACAGATTCAGAGATAGATTCATTCTCTTGTTGGAGCCTTTGATTCTTTTGAACTTGTTAAGACAACTGTGTAGTTAGATCATCATTTCTGGCATTGAGATTCTGAATTTCATCTGTGTTCAGATTCTTTCCCTTGACATCAGCTTTTAATTTTTTAACCTTTTCTGATCTCTATCGCAATTCTTCATCTTGAATCTCATTTTTCTCCCTTAGATCAGTAGCTACGTCAATAAGCCTTTGATTCAAACTTCTTAGCTTGTTGATCTCAGTTTCCGGTGCTTGGATCCGAATATCTTTAGACTTAATTTCATCAGTGTTTCTAACGTCACTTGAAATATCAAGTTCTTCGATACACTTGACTTGATCTTTCACTTTTCTATTCAATCCATCGATCTCCCTTTTCTGTTCTTCAATCTTAAGCTTATACTCACTAACTGATTCTGAGTTCTCTCATGTTGATAACTTGAGTTTCTCAATTTCTTCCATCAACTCAGACTTCTCTTCTTCCTGCTGCTGCATATAGGGTTTGGCATCATGAACAACTTTGTTAGATTTCTTTTTTTTAGCTCTCCAAACATCTGTCTCCTCAAGAGAAGCCTCTAACTCAACTCGCATATCTATTCTTCCTTCAATTTCTTCTTCTGTTTCAGTATCACTCTGATGCTCATGTACTTCACTCATTCCAACATCATGATTGAGTGAATCAATCTTTTCCCTATCAGATTCATCAAGACCTTCCTTCAGTAAGTTGTTTGATTCTTTTAGTTGAATCATAATTTTTCCAAAAATACTTCCACACTGAGGGAAATTACCAGAATTCTGATTCTTCTTTGATGCTTTTCCTTTTCCCATGGCAGATTGTGATAAGAGAAAACTGTATCTTCAACCACACAGATCGACTACACCAAGTCGAAGTAAAAAAATCTGATAAAAGGAACCTATCCCTATGATACCAATTTTTAGGACCAATAGGGGCCTATATACCCTGAGAGGGGGGGTGAATCAGGGTATGGATATTCTTTTTCAAAGTTCTTCCTACCCCACTGGATCTCGACCTCTTTATTACAAGGGTCACTTTGTTTGCTCTTGTGTGTAAACTATGATCACTTCTTTACTTATTTATCTAATGATGATGCTTTGAATGCAATTCAGGGAAGAAAACAGGCAGACACAGAGATTTTTACTTGGTTCACCCTCACTGGGCTACGTCCAAGGAGCATACAACGACAAGTTATCGGTCATACCAAATTCCACTATTCTTCACTAGATGTGGATACAAAGTTTGGGATAGATCACTTCTATGCCCAGGATCACTACCTTTACAAAGTCTAGGGTCATCTCACTGCTTTCCCAAGGGTCACTCCCTGTTTCTCTCTCTCTGGATCACTGCCGGTGGAGAGGATCACCTACTTCCTCTTCCTAAGCTCACTGCTCCAGAAGGGAATCCACTCACAGTTTATAGACATGTAGGTCTCTTCATTTTCATGAATGCACGCATCCTTAACTGATGATGGATGATGTGTTAATGTCCAAATTTCATCCACTGATGAATACCTCTTTGCCTCATAACCACTGGGCAATTCACTTTGGAAACACCTTCGCAAAGAACCCTACTTCGTGAGGCTCCCAATTTCACGAAGCTCAAACAAGCCTTCGCGAAGCTCCTTCCTTTTCACGAAGCACTTTCGCGAAGCACTTTCACGAAGCACTTTCACGAAGCTCAAGCCGTCGCAAAGCAACATCCCTCGCGAAAATTAATAAGCCAACGTGGAGCTCGTAGGTTTCACGGAGCTACAATGGCCACCGCGAAGCTCCTCTTTCGTGAAGCACACTGGCTCCGCGAACCACCTTCACAAAACGAGAGCAACTGATCTTCTCTGAAAATTCTCTCTACTTCTCTCGAGGGGTTCGGCCTCTATTTATAGGCGATTCCACCAACCCTCGACCCTTCCGCGTGAATTCAACGCCATGTCATCTCAAATCGCGAAGCTCCGAAGTTTCCGCCGGAATTCTGTCCAAATCGCGAAGCACCTCGGCAATTTTCCGTTCGCGGAGCTCGTCGTAATCACGAAGCATCACCGTCAACATTCCTTCGCGCCTTCACCGCGAAGCTCCCTCTCAAATCCCTTCACCACCGCGATGCGCTTCAACTCTTCCGTTCGCGAAGCTTTGACGTAATCACGAAGCATCACCGCCTCCATTTTTATGGCCTTCACGAAATCCAATCCATACATCCCATCTTCGTGAAACTCATGCCTTTTCCATATAAAAATATGATCTTCATGGAAATCCACTTTTCGCGATTCTCACCAAATTCCAAATTTTGGACCCCAAAAATTTGGCAAACACTGGGAAATGGCGCCACCTTGTACTGATCTTTTGTACCGCCTCCAGATCGTTCTTTCCTTTGTCATCATTCTTTGTCAACAAGGATTGTCAACAACTTCTTGGGAACTCGAAAAATATCCATCAAAACCTTCTTTGTCAACAAACACAATCAACCCAAAAAATACTGTAATGTTACCTTGAGGGATTTTTTCCCAACATCTACTATATATTTACTATTTTAAATAAATTAAATACATCATATTGCTTGTAATGCATGAAAAACTGAGTTATCTTACAACACATGCAATAGAGACCTTCCTCGATAGCTTATGTTACATGCAAGAGTGACCTTCCTCGATAGATTACGTTACATGCAAGATTGAGTTTCACCAAATAATAATGAATTATTAAAATGTTATTATTTAATATAATATGATATAACCTAGTAGTTATGTTTTAAGTTATAAATAATATTAACTATATTATGAAAATTTATTGTTTATATAAATATAAATTGAATACATTGGCTACCAATTAATGAGAAACTAAAATAAGAACCCATTGAATATAAAAAAGAAATACTATTATGTATATGCTTCAAAAAGAGTTTTATATTAACAAACATAATTAATTACAATTAGTTTTTGATTTTAATGAAAGATATATTTTATATATTCAATAAAATATTTTTTATATCAATCTATTGGTTTTGATATTCATAAGATAAGAACAAACCCAATTTCACAAATAAAAAATATATTTTTTATAAAGGAAATTTTACCACCTTTTAATGGAGAACACATTTTAAATCCAATTTCAGACCCTTTTATAAATTTAATATGTCAAAATAAACATCATATTTGAAATAGAAACATAATAATTAGGTTAGGGTAAATTTTGGTATTTTTTTGTGAAGATTCATTTTGTAATGAATAGTGAAAAATACTGAATTTTAGTTCAAAACTTATTTTTCATCTAATTTATTTATAAGGATAAATTATATTTATTATTGGTTTTGAATTTTAATTAGATCATATTTTAATAAATTAATCCAATTTAGGTCATTGTAATCAATTTCACTTTGAAATTGACAATAAAAACATAGAAACCTTTTGAAGGTTTTTACTTTGAAAATCTATATTGTCATCCCATTTGTGAGATTAAATTTAAATTAATTTATACTACTTATGTGATTGGAATTTCAAGAAAACGTATTCCATATTTGGAATAGTAATAATTTCTAATTTATTATAAGTTAGACTTATTGTTTTCAAAAAATATTAGTAAAATTAATAAAAATTAATTACAACAATTAGGGAAAAATTAAGTTTAATAAATTCCTTTGGGGAATTAATTGGACGACCAATTCATGTCACTACTTTTATCAAAAAAGGGACTAAACATTAATCTTAAGGACCCAAATGACATAAAACTTCTAAAAAAGATATTTTATGGACATATTTAGACCCTATAATCCATTTTCTAGACTCTTTTATATTATGGGAGGCACTTTAAACATGAAAAATTTGGGTAGAATTTCTTTGTAAAAATATTAAAATATTTCCACTCCTTATCCACTATAAAAAAGGCCTCCTATCCTCCCACTTCCTCACACCTCTCATGACACTTTGAATCGACCAAAATCCTCTCAAATAGATCCTCAAAATCCCTCCCCTAATCCTATAAGCCTCATCTTGTTAATAAATCAATCTATGGAATCCCTTGGTTAAAACCAAAAGGTGTTGCCTGATTAAGAGGTAACATCTTTTCTTAAGATCTTTAGTTTTATTTATTTTTCCACTCTTTCAATTATTATTATTCTATAATTATATAAAAAAATTATCATAAATATACTATGATTTTTTTATTCTATGGGTTTGACCAATAGTTGTACACACTTTCATCAAATGGGTAACAAACATACATTTTATGTGTATGACTAACTATAACCTCACGAAACGATGATTGATAGTTATTCCTTTACTGAATCTCATGGTGGTCATTATAATGTAAGGTATGTTTATATGTGTTATATATGATATTTATAATGTATTTATACTTATTTAATTAGTGTATAACACATATATTTATGAACATCATTTTATGGGAATACAATAACATCATTTGACAAAGTGTAGACTACCGCCTCCTAAAAGCAATCTGATTCGAACACATGATACATGAATGTATGAAGAATGAATTCAATTAAACATATGTGACATAAAAAAACTCTATATTATATTAATGAAAAAAATACGTGTATGTAAATATAATATATATCATTTTATTTATTACCCTTACACACACACTAAAAAAGTGATAACGTCGTTCGTGGACGTGTGGACTACCGCATCCTCAACATGATGTGATTCATTTTACATAATTATAATTATATATATAAGTATATATAATTAGATAATATGTTATTTATGATAAAATTATTATTCTATAAATATATAATTCTACTTACCATCTTTCCATAATGATAATTTATAAATGAGAACGTTACTCATGAGTACGTATTGCCTACCGTCTCCATGATTGTAAAGTTGATTCATTTTTCATAACCATATTTAATGATTGGTTTTAAAATTAAAATTTATGTATAAATATTATAATTATTTAATTATTATTATTCTATATATATTATATAATAACCCCTTTGAACATATTTGATCTTCCAAGGTTTTATTTGACACATAAACCAAATTTGGTGAAAACACCCGACGTAAAATTAATTGATTAGGTAGTTGTATACAACACAGTAACAAGTGAAATAAGAGTAATGATAAACATGAAAAAGGTTCTAAATCAACTAAATAATTAACATAAGTTTATTATATAGGAAGTTAAAGGACTTTCATCCGAAAGGAAATTCAAGTAAATGGATTTCGTCTCAATTTACATTCTATTAAGACTTATTTGCTGTTATACACCTATTTTCTTTTAAATGGTGTATATATGTCACTTTTAAATGATATATATTGAATCTAATTACTCTCTTAATATTATAAATTTCATTTAATATTATTTCTTCATGAGGCTTATTATTTAAAATGTTTCAAAGTGGTATGGGACACTTTGGAATGTTTAAATATTATTTTCCTCAAAAATAAAAGTCATTAACTTTCAATGGTTTTTCCATTTGTGGAAATTATATAACAATTTTTAAATAAATCCTTTTATTATCCTCTGTATATTCATGACCATTTTATTTTATTGGTTTCATTTTTCCACTCTTTGGTACACAAAATGTTTTTAAATTTTTTTTAAGAAAACTCATCTCCATTTATCTCTTTAGTTAAAGATCATGTTTTCTTCTAAAAACCTATTCTATTAAAATGTTTTTAAAAATGTTTTTAAAATGATTTATTAAAAAAATTATCCTTTTTTCTTTTACCAATGTTTTTAAATTAATTTTCATTGTCACTTTCCGAAAAAGGAATTTTTCAAACCATTTTTACCTCGCAAAAAGGATGTTTCTTTTTTACCTCGGATGACATGTATGGATTTATATGTCATAATTTCTCTGAAGCTTCCCTTTCAAGTTTAAAAGTTTTATTTTTAATGAAAAAATTTTTCGAATGGATTTTAAAAATAAAAGTATTTTAAAAATGATTTTTCAAAACAAAAGTATATTTTCATCAAGAATATTTTTAATGTTCTTCTTTTATTTCATCAACAACAACAACTCTATAATTTAGTACACTTGGGATATGTTGTATTGATACCATCCTTATCCTTCATCTAGATTTTTTTTGATTGATTTTTCCAATGATAGTATTCACATTCACTTCCTTGATTACTTTTAGTCCCCTTGAAATATTCAATTTCTTATAATCCTTTGACATTAAATTTCCCCTTAAGTATCCATATCATTTATCGTGGATATAATAATTTCTTAAACCATATACCATTTTTAAAATGGTGTTTAATTTGAAATTTATTTGATTATTTGGATAAATATTGATAAATTTGTATCCTCTATTCCTTATGTAAATTTGATAAGGCACATTGTTAAATTGATTATTCAATAAATGAGGAATTCTTTAGACAGGTATGACATGGGTGGGGCCCAATTATAGATAACCCATTGATGCATCAGTGGTCTCATGGGATGAGTTAGTTGTTTAGGTGCGTTAGATGGGTTTTTACTGGGTAGCTAACCCGTCTTGTGAAAGGTCTTAACGGTATTGGTTCCATGTACCTAGGAAACATGGTGTCCAATAATTAAGCACTTCCCTCAATTAGTTTCAATTATTATTCATCTATGATATTTTGCATCGACATATCTATGGATACATTTCAATTTTAGTTCATTGATTAAATGGAATGTGTTCTTGTTTCTTACCTTGGTGTGTTTATTTTTCCTTAGCTAGTAATTTGAATGGAATGTGTTTCCAGTTATTACATTACCATGTTATTTTCTTACTTCATTTTTTATTGAATTCGTGGCACGTGTTTCTAGTTATTTACTTTTCCATGTTGATTTATCCTTATTGATTCATTATAGCTTCCATTGTACTTTACACTTACTGAGCATTTGAGATCACCCTTATTATGTTTCCTTTCCCCAAGAATCCAAGAAGAATACTATAAAAGATATATAAGGATATACTAGATGGAATTAAGTAATCCACAAAGTTATTTAGAAGAAAAAAATATGTTGTAATTTTTTTATTCGTTTGTAAAGAAATACTCATGTATGTATCTAGTTTACCAAGACTACTAAACTCTTAGGTCTTTCAGTATTTGATTCCTTGTAATCATATCAATGTAATTAGTAGTATACACCTATTCTGATCCTTATGGGGCCAGGTCTCTACATATATGTTATTATAGGAGGTATAAAATAATGGTTTAGTTAATTATATAAATTCTCTAATTTAATTATAAAAATAAGTTTCTTTCATGATTTAATCAATTTTGTTTTGATTTTTTCATTAAAAATTTCTATTTTAAAAATTAATTTGAACCAAAATAGATTAAAGACCATCAAATGTGATGAAAAATGTAATTTTTTTTAATGAAATATATAATCTAATGTTGAATAGATTTAAAAAATATTTATGGAACATAACAACTTTCAAAAGATTGTGAATAATAAAAAAATCATATGAAGTATCCTACTTCCATAATTAATAAATAATAATTAATTCTCTCCTTCATATGGAAATTAATTTCATCATTAAATGGATCTTTTGATCAACTAATTGTGGAAAAATTGGATAGCATAATATAAAATGTATTTCCAATCCTTCATTGATCAAAGAAATGGAAGGATATTACTAACATCTACTCCTTGATATATAATGTACCACCCCAAACATTTTATTGTATGTTTATCTTAAATACATTATATTATTTAGATAGACAATATTTCATGAATCATTGAGCCTCTATGGAAAAAAACTTGGTTACATATAGGAGATAGCCATAACCTATCCATTAAACTTAAATTTTCCAGTTCTGTGATTTGAATTCTAAAAATCTGACATACATGGTCATGTTTAGGATGATATTTAGAGTTTGATAGAATTAACTAAATTTGAGGTGAATAGTAACATACTCTTATGAATAGTAAACTACCCTTATGAATAGTAACCTACCTTTATGAATAGTAACCTACCCTTATGAATAGTAATATTCCTCTAATGAATGGTATCCACAACCATGAATGTATAAATAAATTTAGGTACCTTAAAAATGAAGATGAATAATTAAAGTGTTTATATTTTTTGATTAAATAAGGATTTTAATTAAATATGTAATTAATCATATTTTGAAAATTATTTTTGAAAAATGGACTTCATTTTTGGATTCTACACGTCGAAAATGGATAGGGTGAATTTGTGGGATTTTTCTGAAATACTTGAATTTTTTAGGAATAGTGAAATACCATAATTTACAAAATAAGCTAAATACACTAATTATAGAGTCATGGGTGATTTTATGGTGGTGTAAGCCCAATTGATTCGGATTCACATGGTAAAATTACTATTCTTGGTCCTGGAAGACTCATTTTTCCTTGTCTTTGGGATAAATAAAAAATTAATGAAAATAATATAGAGAAATCCCCTCTCCCTCCACTATATAAACCACCCCTCACCCCATCTTCATCCCACACCACTCAAGCTTAAAGACTTGCCTAAATTATGCTCAAATAGCTCCCTAACCACCTCCCCCACTTCCAAGACTTTATGGTCTCACCAAAAGGCCAAAAACAAAGGCCTTATGGACTTTCTCAAGGAGGAGTACTCAAGAGGTAAACCTCTCTTCCTTTTTCTTTCAATTCCTTTCACAAGTTCCATTATTTTGTTCTCTCTTCTCACCTCACCTCATCCAAATTACATGATAATTCCAGTACCATTCATGTACTAGATTTTAATTATGCTAATGTAATATTTCATCATAATCTCTCTTTTCCCCTCCTTTTATTCTATAAATACAAACACCGTTCGAGATGTGTTAATTTATCACACTCAAGGAAGATGGGTTTTCAATTTGCATTACTATCTTCAATACTAGTCATGAAACCTTTTAATTGGTTGAACCAGATCATAATATATGTATTTTATCATTTTTAATGTTCTGTAATCCTTACACAAACATAATATGGAATAATAATACAAAACAAGTTTATTGTGCACAAAACCGCCAATCCAAATCCAAGCATTTATTTTTAACTCATCGAATGAGTCATCATCATGGTATATAACAAGAATAATTATAAGATAATTTATATCTATTTAATTTTACTAATAATTTATATTAACAATTCTGGATATATAACCACATTTCAAACAAACATCCATTCATGAATACAAGTAAACAGATCATGAAAACAAAAGAAGAAAATGCTACCAAAACATTAAAATTGAATCTCATAAACCCTAAAAAATCCATTAATGAACCTAATAAGGTTATAAAATATCAATTACATGTTTATGTGGTTCTATAATTATTAATTAATTAATCTAAATTTGATTATTTAGGTTGTTAAGAACAATCAAGAACACCTTCAAGCATAAGGTAAGGGATCCTCTCTCTCACTTTTGTTCAAGAATCTCCCCTATGTTGTGCTATTTTATTTTTAATACCTAATTATGGGGTATGTTTTATAACTACCCCCATACTGCCCTTATGATATATAAATAATGGGATACCCCTTTACCTCTCATTAATCCCTCTCAAGAACACTCGTTACCATGCCAAAATGTTTGCAAGGGGTTTTCTCATCTCACATTCAATTATGTGGGATTTCCATTGTTCGCCTCTTATTCTTATATGTGGTATAGGTGTAATTACATTTGATATATATTATCATTACTCTATTTATATTCATGGTATTCTATGATTCATTTGGTTGTTATTAAATTTTGGTTATACGACACAATTGATTACAACGAGGTAACGAGCTTTGTCTTAATTTTCACTTTGTTGTGACTTGCTTAGTATTGTGCACCTACTCTTTATTATGTGGTGTAACTACTGTCCATTTGAGATAAATTTTTAATTTAAATTATATTCCATTTAAATTTCCAAATTCTTATAACATGGATATGATTATTGTCTAAGCCATATACCATTTTACATACGGTATTTATTTTGAATGTTGTTTTGACTGTGGAAATATTGATGAATCTATATCCTCTATTCTATACACATAATGTAAAGTAATATTGCTCTTATATTGAATATATGTATAAAGAATTATTTGGACATTTATCAGTGGTTGGGGCCCACTACAGCCCCTCGATGCATCAGTAGGTCTCATGAGACAAATCAGTTGGAGACAAACCCTTCGAGTTTGTTTCCAAAAATCAGATGGGTTTTTACCCATAGAACTAAACTATTTTTATGGTATTATGGTATCATGTGCCAGAAACAGGACATAAAATTAATAATAATTCTCTTTATTCATTATTATTTATTACTATCCATGAGGTTTTCACTATGAAAAAATTTATGGATACAGTTTCATTATCATTTTATTAAAGGTGTAAGTTTTTTATTTATTCACCATGTCATATTGATTATGTCAAATTGTTTACAATTAAGTTATTATTTATTCATTATTCTGCTATTTTTAAACCTTATTGATTATTTGAGCTCACCCCTTTCGTTGTTTACTTTCAACAGGTGATGAAGAGGTGATCATTTATTGATTTCTTGTGGATACAATTTTTAGTTTTTGTTATGTATTGTTCTTTGTAACCTTTTCCAATGTTATTTGAGTTACATCTATGTATCTAGTTTCTTCAAGAATACTAAACTAATCATTACTTTGGGATTTTTATTCCTTCTAACCATGCCAATGTAATTAGTAATCCACCGTCTCTAGACTAGAGGGTTCGGGGCGTTACAGCTGGTATCAGAGGAAGTTTAGTAGAAACCTAGGAAACTGTATTTAGAAGACATAGATTAGAGAAGAGTCCCTAAGATAGTCTTTGAGGATAAAAATACAAGAATGTACCGGTATTTTGTTAAGGAATAGATTATTTGGATCTTTCAAGCAATACATCCCTGTCTGAATATTAGAAGGTAGAGGTGGCTCTGGCACAGATGTACCTAATAGTGAAAGCTCTAACAAGGAGTTTCGGGCTTGACCCGGGGTATCCTGGTACACGAAAACGGTCCTTGCTACACTCTTGGTTACGACACTCCCAAAGGATATTCTTAGTATAATTCAAATTTTCTTTACAATCCTTTATAAAGGATTGAAATGTAAATTATTCCTCATCGAACCCATTTTTCTTATTATGGGATTAGCCATGCGTAGGATCTCAATTTATGCTAAGTATTTTATTAATTTAAGAATATACATTATGATTAATACCCTAATCGAGTTTGTGTCATTATTTAGAAATGGCATATAATTGGAGAAGTGGAATCAATACTTGTGGGCAATGTAGGGATCTCCCCACTAAGGAAGTCAACACAGTCAATGTTGGAGCAGATCAGATCATGACCATATTGGGACAACTTACTCAGGTTGTAATGAATAACCATTCGACACCTATGTTGGATCATTTCATGCATTAGAAGCCCCCATATTTCAGTGGGACTACTAATCTAGTGGTTTTTGAGCAATGTATCAAGTCCCCTAAAAAGATATTCATGGAATTAAGATGCAATGAAAATGAAAAGGTAGTACTGGCAGTATATTGTCTCAAGAGAGACGCTGATCAATAGTGGTCCTTGATTCAAAATACCACGGAGGAAGAAGAAATAGAAGATATGTAATAGAGTACTTTTAAGGAAATATTCTTCAAAAAATATTTCCCTTGTGAGCAACGAACCGAAATTAAGTGGAAATTCCTTGGATTAATGCAAAGGGAATAAGATAGTGTTTCAGAGTATGAGGATGCCTTTACAAGGCTAGCCAAGTATGTTGTAGATTACATACGTGACTCAGCATACAAGATTGATCATTTCATTGAAGGTCTTAAGCCAAGTCTTTTAAGGGCACTGGCTTCTCAATCATTTTCATCATATGATGAGATTGTATCAAGTTCCATAAAAATAGAGAAGGAATTTGCTAGATCAAATTTGTTCAAGGGAAACCAAGATAAAAAAAGTGGTACTTTGATAACCAAGGGAAAGGTGAAGCTCCAAACAAGAACAAGGGAACAAAGAAATTCCCATTATTCGATAATTGTGGAAAGAATCATCTCAGGAAATGCTTGAAAGGCATGGGAGTCTGCTATAAGTGTGGATAAAAGGGTCATCTATCTAATGAATGTAAGGGGAAGATACAATTTGATGATGTTAAATTCTACAATTTTATAGATATGGGACACTGTGCACATGAGTGTCTTAAGTGATAAGGAAACATGCCTCAGAAAAGGCCAAGAGAGTAAGGGAGAGATTATACAATTACAACCACAAAAGTTGAAGTTCCTAATGATGTGGTGGAAGGTACTTTAATTGTTTCTTCAAACTTATCCAACACTTTATTTGATTTGGGATCATCACATTCATTTATATCTTCCCAGTTTTCCTAGAAAATTAGACATGTCCAATTTGATTTAATAAAGGATTTACCGGTCAAAACTCCTCAGGGATTCATCATTGCAACAAAGGCATGTCAACTAGTCCCCATCATGACACATAAATGTGCTTTAGTTTCTAAACTTATCATCATACCAATGACTGATTTTGATATAATTATCGATATGAATTGGTTGTCAAACTATGATGCGAATATTTATTTCAAGAAAAAGGAAGTTACATTTTTTAAAAATAGTGTAGAATCTCTTATATTTATAGCAGAGACCTCGCCATTTGATTCTTATCTAGACCCACCCCTAGTATCTCTATTGAATGAAATTCTTGGAGAGGAATAGAACCCAATATATATGGGTGAGGAAATAAATATTCAAACTTTAGATGTGCATATAGTGCAAGAATACATTGATGTATTTCTGGAGGATTTACCTAGACATCCTCCAGAGTGGGAAATTGAGTTTTCCATTGACTTAATTCCTAGTTCAAGACCTATATCAAAGACCCCCTATAGAATTTCCTATATGGAGTTAGTCAAGCTAAAGAAACAACTATAGGATTTGATTGACAAAGGATTTATTAGACCTAGTGTCTCTCCATGGGGAGCCCCATTCCTTTTTGTTAAGAAGAAAGATGGATCCATGAGGCTATGCATTGATTACAGGGAAATCAATGCTATTACAATAAAGAATAAGTATTCTCTACCTCGGATTGATGATTTATTTGATCAAATTCATGGAGATAAATACTTTTCAGAGATTAACCTTCGATCTGGATATCATCAGCTGCATGTGAGGAAGGAAGATATTCCTAAGACAGCATTTTGAACCATGTATGGGCATTACGAGTTTACAGTGATTACTTTTGGACTGACTAATACACCCTCTATTTTCATAGATTTAATGAGTAGAGTTTTCAAGGAATATATTGATAAATTTGTTGTGGTATTCATCGATGATATCTTGGTTTACTCAAAAATCTATGAATACCATGAGGATCACTTGCGGATTATTCTGAAAACTCTTAGAAGAAATGAATTATATGGGAAGTTTAGCAAGTGAAAATTTTGGCTTCAATCAGTTTCTTTTCTAGGGAATATTGAATCTAAGGATGGAATCCTAGTTGATCCTGCAAATACAAAGGCAATCCAAGAATGACCCATGCTAACAAACATAACTGAGGTATGCAGTTTTATTGGATTAGCAGTTTATTATCGGCATTTTGTTAAGAATTTTTCTTGACTGGCTAACCTTCTAACCAAGCTCACACGTAAAAGAGTTAAGTTTGTGTGGACAAAAGAATGTACATAATTCTTCTAATAATTGAAAAGAAGATTGGTCAATGCTCTAATTTTTAGTCTTCTATCTGGAAGTGATGGATTTGTAATATATAGAGATGCATCAAAGAATGGACTGGGTTGCGTCCTTATGCAAAACAATAAATTTATTACTTATGCATCAAGATAGTTGAAGACTCATGAGAAAAAATATCCAACTCATGATCTTGAGTTAGCATCCGTAATATTTTCTCTGAAAATATAGAGACATTATCTCTATGGAGAAACATGTGATATTTATACGGACCACAAGAGTTTGAAATACATTTTCACACAAAAAGAACTAAACATTAGGCAAAGGATATGGCTCGAGTTGCTCAAATATTACGATTGTTCAATACACTACCACCCAGGAAAGGCAAATAAGGTGGAAGATGCATTAAGTAGGAAATATCACAGACTCCTGAACCAAATGAGGATTGAAAGAGATCTTATATTCATTGATCTACTGAAGATGGATATGGGAATTGTTAAGTAAGGGAAAACATCTTTCCACTTGGGAATGATCGATAAACCATCTTTATTAGAGAAGATAAAAAGCTCTCAATCTGATGATGAGAATCTGCACAAGAAAATTAATGTTGTTAAGGATGGGAGATTGGAAGACTTCATGTATGAGGATAGAGTTATGATGTTTGGGAAGAGGTTATACATCCCATCAGTACCTCAGCTAAAAAAGGAACTATTAGATGATGGTCATAGATCAAATTTCTCTATACACCCGGGTAGCACAAAGATTTATAGATATATAAAGGAATATTTTTGGTGGGATAATATGAAGAGGGAAATTTCTAACTATGTGTAAAGGTGTCTAGTTTGTCAACAAGTGAAGACAGATAGACAACATCATATAGGATTGATGCAACCTATACCTATTCCTATGTGGCAGTGGGATAACATTATAATGGATTTTTGTCACCGGACTACCAAGGACACCTAGAAGGAATGATTCAATATGGGTAATTGTTGATCGTCTCACAAAATAAGAACATTTCCTTCCTATAAGAGAGGATTTACCACTTGAACGCCTGGAAAGACTTTATATTAATAAATTTGTAAGACTTCATGGTGCACCTCTATCGATTTTTTCCGATTGAGATCCCAGGTTTACATCAAAATTATGGAAAATCCTCCAGAAGGCTTTGAATACTGAGCTTCATATTACTACTTCTTATCACCCCCAAACCGACGGACAGTCTGAAAGGACTATTAAAACTCTAGAATACATGTTGAGATCATTCTCTCTTGACTTCCAAGGTATGTGGGATCAATAATTTCCATTGGTTGAATTTTTCTACAATAATAGTTTCCATTCTAGTATTCAAATGGATCCATAATAAGCATTGTATGGAAAGAGATGTCGAACTCCAACTTGTTGGGATGAAGTTGGTTAGAGGAAACTTATAAGACCAGAACTTATTGAAGAGACCACAGTAAAGGTAAAGATAATTCAAGCCCATATTAAAGTAGCCCAAAGTAGGCAGAAGAGTTATGTTGGAAACTACAGAAAGGATTTGGAATTCCAAGTGGGAGATCATGTCTTTCTGAAAATATCTCCATGGAAGGGTGTCTTATGGTTCAGTAAGAAAGGGAAACTGATCCCTACGTACATAAGGCCATTTGAAATTTCAGAAAGAATCGGAGCTGCAGCTTACCATTTAGCAATGCCTCCAAGTCCCTCAAAATTCCATGATATGTTTCATGTGTCATTTTTGAATAAATACATGCCAGACCCAATGCATGTAACCACCTATGAAGAAATAGAATTGGAACCTGATTTGTCATAATGTGAAAAGCCTATCAGGATTTTTGACACAAGGGAGAAGATATTGAGAAGTCGGAAAACTCATCTAGTAAAGGTTATTTGTAAAAACCATAATATAGAGGAAGCAACATGGGAACTTGAGGATGTTATGAAGAAGAACCACCCACATATTTTTGGTGGGCTTTATAAATAAAAAATTTCGAAGATGAAATTTCTGAAGGAGGGAATAATGTAGCACCCCAAACATTTTATGGTATGTTTCTCTTAAATACATTGTATTCTTTAGATAGCCTATATTTCATGAATAACTGAGCCTCTATGGAAAAAAACTTGGTTACTTATAGGAGATATCCATAACCTAGCCATTAACTTAAATTTTCCAGCTCTGTGATTTGAATTTTAAAAATCTGACATACACGGTTGTGTTTAGGATGATATTTAGAGTTTGATAGAATTAACTTAATTTTTTGTGAATAGTAACATACCCTTATGAATAGTAACCTACCCTTATGAATAGTAACTTACCCTTATGAATAGTAATATGACTCTTATGAACGGTATCCACACCCATGAATGTATAAATAAATTTAGGCACCTTAAAAATGAAGATGAATAATTTAAGTGTTTATATTTTTTGATTAAATAATGGTTTTAATTAAATATTTAATTAATAATATATAGAAAATTATTTTTGAAAAATTGACTTTATTTTTGGATTTTACACATCGAAAAATGTTTAGGGTGGATTTTTGGGATTTTCCTAAAATACTTGAATTTTTTATAAATAGTGAAATACCATAATTTAGAAAATAAGCTAAATACACTAATTCTAGAGTCATGTGTGATGTTCTAGTGATGTAAGCACAATTGATTTGGATTCACATGATAAAATTACTATTATTTTCCATGGAAGAATCACTATTCCTTTTCTTGTGGAGAAATAATAAATTAATGAATATAATATAGAGAAATCCCCTCTCCCCTCCACAATATAAACCACCCCTCACCCCCTCTTCCTCCCACAGCACTCAAGCTTCAAGAGTTGAATAAATTCTTCTCAAATATATCCCTAACCTCCTCACCAACATCCAAGACCTGATGGTCTCACCAAAAGGCCAAAAACAATGGTCTTAAGAAGTTTATCAAGGAGGAGTACTCAAGAGGTAAACCTCTCTTCCTTTTTCTTTCAATTCCTTTTACAAGTTCCATTATTTTGTTCTCTCTTCTCACCTCACCTCATCCAAATGCCATGATAATTCCAGTACCATAAATTTATTGTATTTTCATTATTATAATGGAATATTTCATCATAATCTCTCTTTTCCCCTCATTTTATACTATAAATACAAACACCGTCCGAGATGTGTTAATTTATCACACTCAAGGAAGACGGGTTTTCAATTTGAATTACTATCTTAAATAATGGTCATGAAACCTTTTTAATGGTTGAACCAGATCATAATATATGTATTTTATATTTTTTAATGTTATGTAATCTTTACACATACATAATATGGAATAATAATACAAAACAAGTTTATTATGCACAAAACCACCAAGCGAAATCCAAACGTTTATTTTTAACTCATAGAATGAGTCATCCTTGTGGTATATAAATAGAATAATTATAAGATAATTTATCTATTTTTAATGTCAATAATAATTTATATTAACAATTCTTTATGTTTAACCACATTTCAATCAAACATCCATTCATGAATATAAGTAAACGGATCATGAAAACCAAAGAAGAAAATGCTACCAAAATAATAAAACTGAATCTCTTAAACCCATCATAAAATCCATTAGTGAACCTAATAAGGTTATAACATATCAATTACATGTTTATGAGGTTCTGTAATTATTAATTAATGAAGATAAATTTGATTTTTCATGTCGTTAAGAACAATCAAGAACACCTTCAAGCATAAGGTAAGGGATCCTCTCTCTCACTTTTGTTCAAGAATCTCCCCTATGTTGTGCTCTTTTATTTTTAATACCAAATGATGGGGTATGTTTTAGAACCACCCCAATACTTCCCTTATGATATATAAATAATGGGATACCCCTTTACCTCTCATTAATCCCTTGTAAGAACACTCGTTACCATGCTGAAATGTTTGTAAGGGGTTTTCTCATCTCACTTTCAATTCTGTGGGATATCCATTGTTTGCCTCTTATTTCTTATATGTGGTATATTTGTACTACCATTTGATATATATTATCATGAATATCTTTATATTAATGGTATTTTGTGATTCATTTGGTGGTTATTAACTTTTGGTCATACAACTCAATTGATTACAACGTGGTAATGAGCTTTGTCTCAATTTTCACTTCGTTGTGACTTGCTTAGTATTGTGCACCTACTATTTCTTATGTGGTGTACCTACTACCCATTTGAGATCAATTTCCAATTGAAATTATATTCCATTTAAATTTCTTTATTTTCATAACATGGATATGATTATTGTCTAAGTCTTATACCATTTTACATACGGTATTTATTTTGAATGTTGTTTTGACTGTGGAAATATTGATGAATATGTATCCTCTATTCTATATGGATAACATAAAGGAATATTTATATTGTGTTTAATCTATGTATAAATAATGATTTGGACTTTCATCGGTGGGTGGGTCCCACTACATCCCCTCGATGCATCGGTAGGTTTCATGAGACAAATCAGTTGGCGACAAACCCTTCGAGTTTGTTTGCAAAAATTAGACGGGTTTATACCCACATAACTAAACCGTTTTTACAGTATTATGGTATCATGTACCAGATACATGATTTCAAATTAATAATAATTCTATTTATTCATTATTAGTTATTACTATCCATGAGGTTTTCACTATGACAAATTCTATGGATGCAGTTTCATTCTCAGTTTATTAATGGTGTGAGTTTTTCATTTATTCACCATGTCATATTGATTATGTCAAATTGTTTACAATTCAGTTATTATTGATTAATTATTACACTATTTTTAACCATTACTGAGCATTTAATCTCACCCCTTTCATTTTTTACTTTCAACAGGTGATGAAGAGGTGAACATTTATTGAGTTCTTGTGGATGAAGTTTTTAGTTTTTGTTATGTATTGTATTTTGTAACCTTTTCCAATGTAATTCGAGTTACATCTATGTATCTAGTTTCTACAATACTACTAAACTGATCCTTCCATCAGGATTTTCATTACTTCTAACCATGTTAATGTACTTAGTAATGCACCGGCTCCGGTCTAGAGGGGTCAGGGCATTATATATAAAGTGTATTTTTCAGTTTCATTGATATAAAAATTGATAACATAAATATTATGTATCTTAAAAAACACCTAGTGGTTTAATTATTTCTTCCCAATTATATGACTCTTACTAAATTAAATTTTATAGGAAAATACTTCCACAAAATCTCTTAATTCTTCCATTGGTGTAATTCATTGTATTATTGGGTATGACTTGGATCTATTTATATAGAGCCAATATAAATATAACTAGTAACCTAGATTAAATTTCTAATATATTACATTAGAATAATATACTAGTAATCACATTTTAAAATGATTAATAGTTAAGAAGTGTTGAACAACTATATACATGCATAATTCCGATTTTAAATATGAAATAAAACATAAAACATAGTGAAATTAAAAATTATGAATATTTGAATTAATTAAAATATTACTTATTAATTTCCTATAAAAAGGAAACAAATAAGGGTGAGAAAAAATTATCAACAAGGGTAATATAAAGTGGAATCTATCATTATTAAATAAGGCATAGTTAATATGACAAGTTAAATAACTATGAATACATTCAATTTAATCGATAACATGAGAAAAAATGCATCAATAGATAATATATGTGAAGAAATATCATGGATAATACTAAATGACATAATAGTAAATGAAAATATTAATATTTGAATTCATGATCTCAGATATCATGATATCTCTACCTTCAAATCCTTATTCGAAGTCATTATAAAGCTATAGATAGGGATACACCAAAAACTAATTTAATATTAGCTTACAGATTTGTCTCATGAGACATGTCAGTGCATTGAGGGGTTATCTATTTTTGACCCCACCAGTCACATAATGTTCAATATATTCATCATATATTTAATTATCAATTCAATTAAAAAAAGTCATCATCAACAAATATCTGTTTTAAGTAAAGAATATAGATTTATCAAGGTTTCCCCTATCAATTAAATAAAATCTATAGTATTATATAATATATATAAATAATATATTGTTTAAGTAATAAAAATATCCATGATACACTGAATATGGATATTTAATATAATTTTAATATATAATGGTAAGGTGAATTTTTTGTTAGAACTTTAATGTCAACAAAATTATTCAGGATAGGAGATATGATCACTATAAAAATAAATTTTATAGTAAAGTCAATACATATAAATAATATAAGAAAATAGAAATGAGATTTTAAAATTATTTTTTCAAAAAAACAATTTATAAAGAAATTAAAATTTTATAGATGAATATAAATGGATAATAATGGTTATAATAGTTGGAATGTCTATTAACGCTAAATACATTAAAAATAAAAACATCATTTTGACTTTTTATAAAAAAGTTGAACATGGATCTTTTTTTAATGATTAAAAATATTTCTTTCAAAAAATATTAAAAAGTAAAGGATAACATAAAAGTTCCTTGAAAAATATTTACAGTCAAAAAGAGACTTTTTTAAAATATTTTAGAAAATTTTGGAAATGGAAGAAAAGTAAAATTGATCAAAAAAATAGAAAAAATATAGGCTTTTCTTATAAAAATTAATTTTTACTTAGTAACTTGATTTGTGTAATTAATGATATTGAATAAATATTTATTCATTTTAAATACCTAAAAGGGATGGTATATACACCATATGAAATTAAATTAGTTCATATTATAAAAAATATGTCTCAATAGACTGGAAATTGTGATGAAATCCCTTACCATAGGTTCGACTTTCCTCGTAAGTTATTTTGAACTTATATTTAATACATTATAAATTAATATAATTACATACCATAATCATATATATATATATATATATAATATCATAAATAATCCATTTATAACATTTTACCTCCTAATTAATAATAATATTTTATTAATATCATTATTTTTAATCTAAACTACTCTGTTTCTGATGTACATTTTGATTCAGTAGTCTATGTCCTTATGTTTTTTTCACGGTTCCATTATTTGTAGAATGGTAATCAAGATATAAATATAAAATATATTAAACAAACACATATATATATATAATAATACATAATTAATTGATATATAAAAATAAACTACATCATTCCTATAGATGGTTGGATGTAAAAATGAATGAATGTTGCTTTCATTTTTTGATGGATGGAACTAAAGAAAAATAAAAAATATTTAAAATTTAAATAATAATTATTATACCATTAATATCATATAAATTCATTAAATATATCCTTATTACCATTCATGAAACTCATAAATAAACAATGGATAACATAAGTTTTTGGTGGTTGTGGTCCACACGTACATAAGAATGATGTTAAACATGTCCAACAAAATGGTAGGTAAGAAGGTATATATAATATTTTAATTACAGAAGTGTATTTATTTCATATAAATGTTATATATTGATTATTTATATTATTGTAACCATTATTGTAATGTAGTTATATAAAACTAATTACACTACTACACGAAGAGGGTAAGTTGTATGTATGCAGAAGCATTGTTTTCACGAATCATATGATGGAAAAGATATGGAATATTATTTTACCATAATAATATTCATAACATATTATTATATCTATGATACTATATTTATTATAATAGAATGGTAAAATCATTAAGGTGATGTCCAAAAATAAATAAACATGAAGGACTCAGTATGGATAACTACCACTTCTTTGGTAGATTCTATTTAGATCTATTCTTATGGGAACTATGGTGGGTATTTTGGAAGGTCATGTATATCTAGAACATATAAAAGTTTTATGAGAAGTGAATTATTTAGGGGTTGTTCGAATCTAGAATTCTCAATGTGGTGTAATGAAACAATAGAAGGGGTGTTGTTTTATATGTGAGGGGAGGGGAATTTTTTAATTTAAAGAATTATTCTAATATAAATTATTTTATTTTTATATTAATTGAATATATACTATTTTAGAATTGTGTAAGCATTTAATGTAATTTTTAACCAGTAAAAATTATAAATAAATTATCATGAAAAAATAATTTATTTTTCAAATTAACATTAATAACCAAAAATTCCTTCTTTCTATCTCTATTTCAAAATGTTAAACATAATATAAAAAGTGAATTAAATTTTTAACTCTTCATTATATAAAATAATATAAATTCTAAATTAATATTCAAATGGAAAAAAGGATATATTATAAAATATTGGATTATTATTGATGAAATATAATCATCCAATAAAATTAAGGAATGTTTTAGGGTTACTGTTTAGTGTTTATCATATTATTTTCACCCTTAATCAATCCATTTTTCTTTTACTGTAACACCCCGAGCTTCCACGATACGCTTCTCATTCAATAATGCAATACCTTGCATTGTACGCAACTTCGAGTTCTAAAACACCGCGACTAATCAAATTAGCCGTTATGAATAGTAATAACCACTTTTTAAAATTATAGAAATTTTATATTTCAAAATGGACTTCATTTTTGTATTCGTAATATCAAAATTATCCTAAGTTGAATTTTTTGTAACTTTCTGAGAACTTCCAATTTTTTTATGAATAGTGAAAAATACTTAAAAACAAATTTTTTAATCAAAATAATTTATAGTGATAAATTATACTATTTAGTGGTTTTAAAGTATAATTAGAATATATTTTTACCATTTTATCCAATGGTGGTCATTAGAATTAATTTAACATTGAAATTGGACATAAACAATTGTCAATCTTTTGATATAAATTGTTTCTTAAAAACACGCTATTTGTTGTGATAGCGGGAATTAATTATAAAATTAATTAATGCAACTTATATGTTTGGAATTTTGTAAAATAGACCTCATTTTTGAATTTGGAATATCAATTATATCTTAGGGTGAAATTTTAGAATTGTTCTGAAAAACATCAATTTTTGATGAATAGTGAAACCACTAAGTGGTAGTTAAATAACTAATTTTTTGTTTAAATGAAATATTACCACTTCTGTGATTTGATTTTCAAAAATCCGAAAAACATGGTTGTCATTAAGAAATAAAATGTGGTTCAATGAGATTAAAATAATTTTTTGGTGAATAGTAACTTTTAAGTTCTTAATCGCGATTAGAGGTAATTAGTGTAGTTTAAGGTAAAAATAATGTTTTAATAATATGAGATGAGCTTGACACTTTTCCTACTCCTATTGGATGATTCATGGCCGACCAAGAAAATCCATGGGTCAACTTGGGGATCCCATGGATCCACTTTAGTTGGAAAATGACATAAATACCTTTTATTTAATGTTAAAGTAAAAAAATGACACAAACATGAAATGGTTTACAAAAACAATTTTTACATCGGGTTATACAAGTCATGTTTTTGACTATAAATAGTAATTTTAAAGATAAAAATATTTCCTACATCATAGTATTTTTTTTATAATTTTTAGACATTGAATAAATTAAATTATTTATGACATCATTATGATGCAGCGATGACCTCATTATTTAACGGTTTTAATAAAATGAAAAGATAATGTACAATCCAAGGCTTACAATTGTCCAAAGACTATTGTATGGGTATATTTCGAACCATTATCACCTTAGCCACGAATTATATAAGTGTGGGACCTTTAGAATCTGAAAAGCATTGTATAATAATGTAAAATTTCCTTACTTTCCAAGAGTGCCCCTCCTCTCCTCTTATAAAAGGCCCCCACCTCTACCACCTCATTCACACTTTCAAGACATTTGGCTCGGCCAACCTCTGCCCAAATACTCTCCCAACTTCCCCCTCTTACTCCTATAAGCCTCACTTTGGGCATAAATCTTCCAAGGAAGCCTTTGGCTCAAATCAAAAAGAGTTACCCGATTTTGAGGTAATGTCTTCTCTAATGTTGTTTTGTTTTATTTTTCTTCTCCAACCCCCTAAACTCTTTTTATTAATTTCTTTTGTAAAAACACAAGTATCATAAATATACTAGGATGTTTTTATAAGAAGGATTCGAGCTACACTTACACACACCTACATCTAATGGTTAAAGAACATACGGTTTCTGTGGATGGCGAATTTCAACCTCACGAAACGATGATTGTTCAACACTCATATAACACCTTCCAAGGTGGCCATTAAGATGTCACTATATTTATATATGATATATAAAATTTTTATGTTTTACTTATGATTCTGTATTTCTCATTTATGGCATACTTTATGATTTCCATTATGGGTAAACGCGATAATTTCATTTTAGGAAGTGCGGACTACCGCCCCCTCAAAGTGATTTGAATCGTTAATGCCATATGTGGGATGTATAAAGGATGGAGTAAATAGTATATTATACTGGAATTATATTATAAATTTATATCATTATTATTTCATTCCATTAAATACGAAATAGTAATTAAAGTAGCGTTCATGCGTACGTACAGATTACCGTCTCCATGAACGGTGCATTTCATTTCTTACCTCTAAATGTTATGTAATATTATAAATGCATGTATATATTGGATATATATGATATATATGAAATCTAAATCATGAATATAATTCTGGAGATAATGGATATTCTACCACATAAACAACTTGTAATTATAAGAAGTTTATTGTTGACTCAAGTACCAAAGATCGACAAAACGACCGTTATTAACTTAAATAATTACATAATGTTCATATCATTGTAATAAGTGATATAAAAAGGATAATGAAATTGAAAATGGTTCTTAATAAGGTATATATTAACTCTAGATTATTATTCATGAGGTTAAATAATGGTTGAGTCAAGTCAGACACGAGGTAAGGGAACTTCTTAACCCAACATCCATTCTTTGGGTTAATCTCCTACTTTCAAATTATGTCATAATATTATTATGTCTTATTTTGTATTTTACTTTCTTTATGTGTACCTATAGTTAATACACATAATATATCTATTTTATTTTAAAAAATGATCTTTGTAAGGACTTCGTCTCAATCTCCTTTCATTGAGGCATATTTGGTTTTATACACAAATTTCTTTTATACGGTGTATAAACCCCTTTGACTTTTACGTATA
Source organism: Viscum album (assembly GCA_963277665.1). Classification (NCBI taxonomy): domain Eukaryota; kingdom Viridiplantae; phylum Streptophyta; class Magnoliopsida; order Santalales; family Viscaceae; genus Viscum; species Viscum album. The sequence continues at coordinate 848,681 of CAUJRU010000220.1, forward strand.
TTCAAAAGGAATATTTTTTATACGAAGAATTTACTAAATGAGAAAAGGGAATGTTTTTGTTGTACGTATGCGGCGACAACAACTTCTCCGCTGCCGTGACCACTATTTGAGTTTCGGCTTCCTCTACAAGCCATACCTTTTTTTTAATGAAAAATAAATATCATGTTATACTTTTCTTTTATTTTGGTATTGAAAATGGATTTGAAAGCGTTTTTATTATATCAATGTGTTGTATTGATATCTTGTGATTGAAATGTGGAAATGTTATGTTTCCTTTATGCATGTTTTATGTGATACGATTATGTTATGGTTTATGATATGTTTAAACCTATTCATATGAGGAATGTATTGGACTTAATAAGTGACGGGTGGAGCCCGCTATAGCTCCTCGATGCATCGGTAGGTCTCATGAGACAACTAGACATGGAATTGGCCGAGGATCTTTCCCAATTTCATTTATGGTTTTGGCCGAGGCCTTAATCATTTTAGACGTCTTGGTCGAGGCTTTGACAAAATGTTTCAGAATGTCAGGCATTATACATTCCCTCATTATGAAAGTGGTTATTGATATTGCGTGTGATTATTCGACCAGTAGAATATCCATGTGAAGAAGTGAATGGAATTATCTCATTTTACTTTTTCCATATTATGTTGATGTTCAAGTTTAAAAGTCTTTTGTTTTAGTTATACATTGCCTTAAATATTTATGTTTATTTATGAAAGCTTCCGCAATATTGTTATCCTTACTGAGCATCTGAGCTCACCCCTTTAAATGTTTTAATATTTTCCAGGATGTGAAGAAGTATTTTATGAATGATCTGCAGGGATAGTCAGAAGAGGATATTAGTGTGGACTATGAAGACTTTGTTATTAGTTTTTCACTTTATGATGTAATGTAAGATTTATGAATGTATCTAGTGTTTCCAAGGCTACTAAACTAATCGGTCTTTCGAGACTTGATCTTTTGTGATCATGCCAATGTTACAAAGTAATACACCGACTCTGGGTAGCTGGGGTCGGGGCGTTACAGTTGGTATCAGAGGCAGTTTAGTACTAACCTTGGAAGCTAGATTTAGATAAACTCTGATTAGAGAACATAGCCCGAAGATAGACTTTGAGGATTAGTATAGAAGAACTTCCTAGAATTTTGTTATTGTAGAGATTTTGTGAGTTTTCTGAGCAATATATCCCTGTCTGGATACGAGCAGGTAGAGGCGGCTTTGGAATAGATGTACCTAGGGGTAAAACCCGAAAACACCGCTTTGAGCTTGACTTGAACGGGAACTGGTGCACGACAACGGGATTTGCTGCACTCTTGGTTACGACACTCCCGGGGGATATGCTTAGGATAATTTTCATTTTCTTTACAAAACACTATGAAGGGTTATGAGTATATACTTTCTCAAAGGAAACATTTCTTTTTATGATTATGGATTATATCCATAAATAGTTCAATTTATGTAAAGTGTTTTACAAATATGGAATTATGTATTTTATTTCATAAACTAATCTAGTTTATGCCATTGTTTAGAAATGGAGCCTAGTGGAAGGAATGGAAATCGTATCAATATACGCACTCCATGTAGGGATTGCCCTCCTGGTCAAGATAATTATGGTGGAGCTAGTGATACAACTGGTGTTGATCAGCTTCTCACCGTACTGGCACAACTCACGCAGGTTATGAATAATAACCTTACTCGTATGGAGCACCCTGATCCGCAATGTGGAGGATCAATGTTAGACGGCTTCATGAGGCAACAACCACCAACATTTAATGGGGGTACAAATCCATTAGTAGCTAAGCAATGGATAAACTCCTTAGAGAAAATATTCCACGCCTTGGGGAGTAGTGAAAGGGAAAAGGTTATCATGGCAGTTTACCGCCTCACTGGAGATGCTGATCAATGGTGGTCATTGATTCAAAACACAAAGGAAGATGATGACATATCGAATATGGAATGGAGGGAGTTCAAAGATCTTTTCTTAGAAAAATAATTTCCTCATGACCATAGAGCGGATATGGAAAGACAATTTCTGAGTCTGAAACAAAAGGAGGATGAGAATGTCGCAAAGTATGAGGCCAACTTTACAAGGTTAGCGAGGTATGATGCAGATTATATACGTAACCCAAGGAGTAAGATTGATCGTTTCTTTGATGGGTTAAAACCATTTCTTCATCGAGCTTTAGTATCACAATCCTTCTCATCATACGAAGATATTGTCTCGTGTGCTATCAATACAGAAAAGGAATTCTCTAAGTCTTATGACAACAAAGTAAAGCAAGAGAAGAAGAGAATGGTGGAACAAGAGACAGATAAAGGGAAGAAGGGAAAGAAGGATTTTCCATTATGTGATAATTGTGGGAAGAATCACCCTGGTACTTGCCTAAAAGGAATGGGAGTTTGTTATAAATGTGGAGAAAAAGGTCACCAGGCGCGTGATTGCAAGGGAAAGAAAGAGGATATCAATGTTGAATGCTACAATTGTAGGGAAATGGGGCATTATGAAAATGAATGTCCTAAGAGTCAGGGAAACTTACCTCAGAAAAGGCCAAGGGATCAAGGAAAATCTTATGTTGTTACTACAGTTGAAGCAGAATAATTAATGTATTGGTGATTTTGGACTCATGGATTATATTCTGGTTATTAGAATAATGTGATATATATATATATATAAGGATTGTACTGTAGTACTTGTTGATTTCAGTAAGGTTTTAATATGATGAAGGTAATCATATTTTTAGTATGTGACAATAAGAGAAACTTTACTTTGTTTGGGGAATCTGATAAATTGATTTTGGAATTAAGAGACCTTTTAGAGAAAGTCTGGACAGAGGTATTTTGGATAAATATAAAGGTTGGAGTGGATTAAGTTGATCTTTGGATAGTATTGTTTAAGGTTAAAAAATTTATGAAGATTATTTTTTGGAATATTATAATACTATAGTTTTAGGAAAAGGACAACCTGCAGGGTGGGGCATAACCCGTCGCGTCGGACAAAGCTGCAGGAATCGAACCCACAACCATAGTGCGACAGGCCTTTATTTCCTACAACTAGCCTACAGGAAGTCCCTGGTTATTAAAAAATAATTTTACTAATCTAAATGGTATGTGTTAATATTTGGAACCTTATACAATTAGGATAAGTATAATATTTTTGAGTTCTATTATCTTTTTGAGTGAAAGATGAGTTGAAGGTTGAAACTCTAATTGTAAAGCATAAATATATATATACCTATCTCTTATTCAATGAATAAATTAATTCTTAAACTTTAGTAAAGGGATATTAAAACAAAAAAAAATGTGTTATCCTAATACCTTATGTCTTGTTGAACTGATGATATTTTAAATCAACATAGATTGAAGGCTTTGAGGCCCTCAATTTGACAGTTGATTGTGATTGATGACCTCAATCACTCCCTACAAATATTTACGTTTTTCCTCCAATTATATGTCTCTAATTGACACCAATGTTCTCTTTATCGAGATCATAATTTGGTGGTGACTTTCTTATTTCCATTTCCCTCTTATTAAGGCTAAATTTTATTAATCTTATTTCCGATGTGGGTTTTCCACAAAGGTATTTTCTCTTTTCAACCTTTTATTTGCAAAGAAAAAATTTTAAATTGCGAGGACGCAATTTATTGAAGGAGGGGAGAATGTAACACCCTGAGCTTCCACGATATGCTTCTCATTCAATAATGCAATAGCTTGCATTGTACGCAACTTCGAGTTCTAAAACACCGCGACTAATCAAAGTAGTCGTTATGAATAGTAATAACCACTTTTTAAAATTATAGAAATTTTATATTTCAAAATGGACTTCATTTTTGTATTCGTAATATCGAAATTATCCTAAGTTGAATTTTTTGTAACTTTCTGAGAACTTCCAATTTTTTATGAATAGTGAAAAATACTTAAAAACAACTTTTTTAATCAAAATAATTTATAGTGATAAATTATACTATTTAGTGGTTTTAAAGTATAATTAGAATATATTTTTACCATTTTATCCAATGGCGGTCATTAGAATTAATTTAACATTGAAATTGGACATAAACAATTGCCAATCTTTTGATATAAATTGTTTCTTAAAAACAAGCTATTTGTTGTGACAGCGGGAATTAATTATAAAATTAATTAATGCAACTTATATGTTTGGAATTTTGTAAAATATACATCATTTTTGAATTCGGAATATCAATTATAGCTTAGGGTGAAATTTTGGCATTGTTCTGAAAAACTTCAATTTTTGATGAATAGTGAAACCACTAAGTGGTAGTTAAATAACTGATTTTTCGTTTAAATGAAATATTACCACTTCTGTGATTTGATTTTCAAAAATCCGACATACATGGTTGTCATTAAGAAGTAAAATGTGGTTCAATGAGATTAAAATAATTTTTTGGTGAATAGTAACTTTTAAGTTCTTAATCGCGATTAGAGGTAATTAGTGTAGTTTAAGGTAAAAATAATGTTTTAATAATATGAGATGAGGTTGACACTTGTCCTACTCCTATTGGATGAGTCATGGCTGACCAAGACAATCCATGGGTCAACTTGGGGACCCCATGGAGGCACTTTAGTTGGAAAATGACATAAATACCTTTTATTTAATGTTAAAGTAAAAAAATGACACAAACATGAAATGGTTTACTAAAACAATTTTTACATGGGGTTATACAAGTCATATTTTTTACTATAAATAGTCATTGGAAATCTAAAAAGATTTCCTACATCATAGTATTTTTTTTATAATTTTTAGACATTAAATAAATTAAATTATTTATGACATCATTATGATGCAGCGATGACCTCATTATTTAACGATTTTAATAAAATGAAAATATAATGTACAATCCAAGGCTTAAACTTGTCCAAAGACTATTGTATGGGTATATTTCGAACCCTTATCACCTTATCCACGAATTATATAAGTGTGGGACCTTTAGAATCCGAAAAGCATTGTATAATAATGTAAAATTTCCTTACTTTCCAAGAGTGCCCCTCCTCTCCTCTTATAAAAGGCCCCCACCTCTACCACCTCATTCACACTTTCAAGTCATTTGGATCGGCCAACCTCTGCCCAAATACTCTCCCAACTTCCCCCTATTACTCATAGAAGCCTCACTTTGGGCATAACTCTTCCCAAGGAAGCCTTTGTCTCAAATCAAAAAGAGTTACCCGATTTTGAGGTAATGTCTTCTCTACTGTTGTTTTGTTTTATTTTTCTTCTCCAACCCCCTAAACTCTTTTTATTCATTACTTTTGTAACAACACCAATGTCCTCAATATACTAGGATGTTGTTATAAGAAGTATTCGAGCTACACTTACACACACCTACATCTAATGGTTAAAGAACATACGGTTTCTGTGGATGGCGAATTTCTGCCTCACGAAATGATGATTGTTCAACACTCATATAACACCTTCCAAGGTGGCCATTAAGATGTCACTATATTTATATATGATATATAAAAGGTTTATGTTTTACTTATGATTCTGTATTTCTCATTTATGGCATACTTTATGATTTCCATTATGGGTAAACACGATAATTTCATTTTAGGAAGTGCGGACTACCGCCCCCTCAAAGTGATTTGAATCGTTAATGCCATATGTGGGATGTATAAAGGATGGAGTAAATAGTATATTATACTGGAATTATATTATATATTTATATCATTATGATTTCATTCCATTAAATACGAAATAGAAATGAAAGTAGCGTTCATGCGTACGTACGGCTTACCGTCTCCATGAACGGTGCATTTCATTTCTTACCTCTAAATGTTACGTAATATTATAAATGAATGTATATACTGGATATATATGATATATATGACATCTAAATCATGAATATAATTCTGGAGATAATGGATATTCTACCACATAAACAACTTGTAATTATAAGAAGTTTATTGTTGACTCAAGTACCAAAGATCGACAAAACGATCGTTATTAAATTAAATAATTACATAATGTTCATATCATTGTAATAAGTGATATAAAAAGGATAATGAAATTGAAAATGGTTCTTAATAAGGTATATATTAACTCTAGTTTATTATTCAGGAGGTTAAAGAACGGTTGAGTCAAGTCAGACATGAGGTAAGGGAACTTCTTAACCCAACATCCATTCTTTGGGTTAATCTCCTACTTTCAAATTATGTCACGATGTTATTATGTCTTATTTTGTATTTTAATTTCTTTATGTGTACCTATAGTGAATACACATAATATATCTATTTTATTTTAAAAAATGATCTTTGTAAGGACTTCGTCTCAATCTCCTTTCATTGAGAAATATTTGGTTTTATACACAAATTTCTTTTATACGGTGTATAAACCCCTTTGACTTTTACGTATATTCAAAAGGAATATTTTTTATACGAAGCATTTACTAAACGACAAAAGGGAATGTTTTTGTCGTATGTATGCAGCAACAACAACTTCTCTGCCGTCGTGACCACTATTTGAGTTTCAGCTTCCTCTACAAGTCATACCTTTTTTTTAATGAAAAATAAATACCATGTTATACTTTTCTTTTATTTTGGTATTGAAAATGGATTTGAAAGCGTTTTTATTATATCAATGTGTTGTATTGATATCTTGTGATTGAAATGTGGAAATTTTATGTTTCCTTTATGCATGTTTTATGTGATACGATTATGTTATGGTTTATGATATGTTTAAACCTATTCATATGAGGAATGTATTGGACTTAATAAGTGACGGGTGGAGCCCGCTATAGCTCCTCGATGCATCGGTAGGTATCATGAGACAACTAGACGTGGAATTGGATGAGGCCCTTTCCCAATTTGATTTATGGTTTTGGCCAAGGCCTTAATTATTTTAGACGTCTTGGTCGAGGATTTGAAAAAATGTTTCAGAATATCTGGCATTATACATTCCCTCATTATGAAAGTGGTTATTGATATTGCATGTGATTATTCGACCATTTGAATATCCATGTGAATAAGTGAATGGAATTATCTCATTTTACTTTTTCCATATTATGTTAATGTTCAAGTTTAAAAGGATTTTGTTTTAGTTATACATTGCCTTAAATTTTTATGTTTATTTATGAAAGCTTCCGCAATATTGTTATCCTTACTGAGAATCTGAGCTCACCCCTTTCAATGTTTTAATATTTTCCAGGATGTGAAGAAGTATTTTATGAATGACCTGCAGGGATAGTCAGAAGAGGATATTAGTGTGGACTATGAAGACTTTGTTATTAGTTTTTCACTTTATGATGTAATGTAAGATTTATGAATGTATTTAGTGTTTCCAAGGCTACTAAACTAATCGGTCTTTCGAGACTTGATCTTTTGTGATCATGCCAATGTTACGAAGTAATGCACCGACTCTGGGTAGCTGGGGTCGGGGCGTTACATTTACTATGGTGAAAATATTTACTATGATTACATTCCATAATGACAAAAATAAATAGGGTACATTTATTATTTATTATCCTCTAGATTACAAATATGGGATGCATATTTCAAGATTCTATTCACATATTTGGCATAGTTTTATTTTAATTTAAACATGAAAAATGTGATGAAAAACAGTTTTTCAGAAAAAAAGGATTTTATGTATAAAAATTATTTTATTTCAAATTAATATATAAATTTCATTCCAAATATTATAATTGGGATAGTTCTAAATAAATTATATAAATTAAAAGGGGTTTTCCCCTCAACTTTAAAAAAAATTGTATTGAGTAAATTATAAATATATATATATATATATAATTATTTAATCCTATTCATACCATCCAATTTAACAGCTAGGTTTTGAGAATCAATTTTAAATAATAATATTATGTTATTCATTTTATCTTTGTGTTTCATGTTATATACACTATAGAAAAAAGTGTTATTTAAAAATATAATGGTGTTACATTATCCTACCTTCAGTAAATTGTGTCTTTAGAATATGAAATTTTGATTATTAATGATGAGGTGGACATTTAAAATTACCTTTCTTTGAAAATTTATTTTGTAAAAAGGGTTAATAAAACTTCCTCTTAGTGAGGGAAAGGGAAATATGAAGGTTATAAAAAGACAAGGTTTATAAATAAAAAAAACTATTAGGATGTGAAAACATGGACATGGAATAGAAAACTATCACCCAATGACTAATATAGACTAATAGAGATCATGGTATGGAGAAAGATAACGACCACAAAACCAAAAAAAATGATGAGTTAAAATATTATCAATTCAAAAAAAAAATTAATTTGACTAAATATTTATTTAAATATCCCTTTACTATAGTTGAAAATATTCATTACCATATAGGCTAATAACATAAGGAAATATAGTTACATGACAAGTATAATTTCATACTTTAGACAATTTTCACTATAATCTCATCCTTTATCCAAACGATGAGTATTTAGGATGAATTTATCATGCCTAATAAACTAAAATCAACTTATAATTGATCATATAACCTAAAATAGGATAACGAGATATTCCTCCTATCTCTAGATACTTTTAAAAACTAAAATGGTCAGCATAGTTATCAAATAATACGTTATCCTCAATAATAACCCCATAGATTAACTTAGTACATAAATAGATTACCTTTAAAATCCTTGTAAATATTTCCATCCAAATTCAAAACGCAAAAATTTTAAATATTTTATCAAACATTTCTCTAGAGACTACCAAATTTATCACATAATATTTCATAAATTAGGTGTTAATACCATGATCACATATTATCTTAAAACATATTAATAACCTCAATCACCATAAAAAATCAATAAAACCATAAATGTTTGAAAAAATTAATTATTCCATTATTTATTAAATAAAATCCCAAAAAAGTCCTTAAATTTAATGAACATCATCACAATATCATAAAATCACTAAAAAATCATGGTTACCAATATTGTCCCAATTACATCATCAATTTAGATATTCTCTTTATCACAATTCCACATTATTAACTCAAAACCTAGATCATATTAATGGTATTCATTCTATTCATCATATATTCTACAAAAATATCACTTTACGACTAAATCACTATTCTGTTTTATTAGTACCATTCTACATATTCATTCAAATCCTAAAAGAAAACTAATGTAACATGATCCTTATATTATTCTTATAATGAAAAATATAACTGATAAAAAACATTTATAAAAAATTCCATGAATACAGTATATAAATACGTCAATAGTTTCACTTAGGCTATATTAATAGTATAATCTTGGAATTATACCCTTGGTTTCATCATTGATAATTTCCCTAAGATTTTGTGAAATGGTTTAAATAATTTCACATCTCTTCAAAGTTGATACACTGGATAGTTGTGGATTCATTCTTTAACTTCTAGTCATTGTCTAGAAGAATCTTATCTCTAAACTAGTAAAAAAATACCATTTTATTCAAGAAAATACCATGGTGTCTTTATCCAACCCAAATAAAAAATTGATAAAATATCTTCATATGATTAAAACATCTGAGAAACTCATGTGATTCAGATTACTAAATTATACCATCATAGAAAAGATCAAACATACTTTTTTGATTATATGCGTAGTCTATATCATGAACTTATCATCTAGTAAATTTTTCCCCATATTCAAAAAAAATATTCCACTACCTTTTTTCTTATATTAATGAATTTCCATTCTATATAACCTCACCTTTTCTGAGGGAAATATTTCTCATATAAGATTACCTTAAAAGATTCCCATTACATTAATTTTATTTTTTTATCCTATTTAGTGTTCTGGATCAATGACCACCATTGATTAGAATCTCCCCTTAAAAAATACAGTACTATAATAACCTTTTCACTTTAATTGAATAACAAACCTAGGGAAATAATTTCAAGTGATTTAAACTATTTTTCATCTACCATTGTATTATTAGCTCCTCAATAATATGGATGCATTATTACCATGATTAAATCAAACATTGGTGAATCACATTGTGGAACAAAATGTTTTTGTATTTGGAAAAGGTTATTTTTCATATCCTGAGTCAACTTCCATAATATATCCCTAATTTTCTCAGTTATAAAACCAATTGTATTGGTTTTATTAGCAGTGAAAACCCTGAATTGTCTATGGGTGATTATTACCTTTCTCCATCTATGTGTCATCATGAAATAATGGAAAACATTGATTTATCACAAAATCATCATGAATATTGAGGCATAAAATAAATATCCCTCAATTGGTAAATGTTATCATTTACTATGAGGGGTTATAATAATTTTTTAGTAATGTCTACTTAAATAATATTTCCTAAGGTCTCTACTAAACATTCTATAATATCAACTATAAATACCCTAACACTAGTAACCCAGATTCTATGTCTACTTTATTACATTAGAACTAGTTATATGAAATATCATCCCAAAAGACCAAATAGTTTAGCATTCTTGATGAACTAGATACATACATGATTCCTATTTTAAATTGTAAATATAATATAAAACAAAGTGAAAGTAAATATTCTTCATCTTTGAATTCATTAAAATATTTCTTATTTATATTTTTTAAAGGAAAAAAATAAGGGTTTTCTAAAATGAAAAATAAGGGTTATATAAATTTGAATCTTTCATGAGTAAATAAGGATTAATCAATATGAAAATCTAAACAACTGAGAACACATGCCACATAACTAGTAACATGAGCATAAAATGCATCAATGGATAATACTAATGTAAAAATGTCATGGATTATAATAATTGAATCCTCAATTAAGTAAATTCATAATATTTTATATCAGATCTCATACATCATGATATTTGTATCATAAAATCCTTCTTCTAAAATAGTTTACAATAATGTTGAGGAATAAAACTGAAACCCATTTAACACTAGATTACAAATTTTTCTCATAATAAATGTTGATGGGTTGAGGAAATATATAATTTTCGGCCCCAAAAATCATTTCATATTGAATTCATTCATCATGTATTAAATGGTCATTTGAATTAATAATTGATATTTCTTGTCAAAAAATATCTATATTGAGTAAATAATGAATTTTTATCAATTTTTTCCAATTCAATTACATATATTCAATAGTAAAATAATTTATATAGAAATGATATATATTTTAGGATATAAGAATATCCATGATACAATGAATATGGATATTTAACAGATATATAAATTAAAATGATTCCATGAATGTGAATCATTCTAGAGAAATTTAATGTCCATGAAATTAAATAGGAGATGAGATATCATCATCAAAAAACTATAATTTTTAGTAAAATAAATTATATTAATTAATTGAAGAAAATTTAAATGTAACATTTAATGAAATTTTTCAAAATGAATTTTCTTTGTAAAAACATTGAAATCTTATATAATAATATAAAGGGTTTAAAATAGTTATAATGACGGTAATTTTAATTACTTATACATATATTAAAATGTAAACATTACTTTTTACTTTCTATAAAAAATGAAAATGACAATTTTAGTAAAAAAATAGATTTATTCCATTCAATCAGTTTAAAATTTTAATAATAACTTGAAGTTTTTTTAATAAATCATTTGAGTAATAAATAGGTATTTTGTAATTATTATATCATATATATCAAATATATATATATATATTAAATATATCCTTATTACCATCAATTAAAATTATAAATGAGAAATGGATCTTATTGCTTGGGGAGGCGGTGGTCCACACGTATGCACGAGCGACGTTATCCTTTTCCAAAATATAAAGAAATAAGAAGGTATATATGATATTATAATTTTAGAATAATATTTATATCATAAATATAATATATATGCATTATTTCCATATTTATAACTATAAAAGTAATTTGGCAATGAAAAAAATATTATACATCTATGTAGAGACCATAGGGTATATGTACACACGAGATATGTTTTCGCATATCGTAGGGTGGAAAATAGATTATATTTGGTTGTATTATAATCATAATAACATATTAGAATATTTACTACACTATAATTATTATATTAGGATGGGTAAAACTCATTAAGAGGAAGTATGAGAAGAAATAATATTGAAGGAGTTGGTAAAGATGATTTCATCTTCTTCGGTAACCTTCTACTAGATCTCTTCTTGAGGGAATTAGGGTAAGAATTTTTGAGGTTCTTAAATATCAATAACATGTATATATATTTTAAAAAGGGAATTGGGTAGGTTTTTATAAATATCTATTTCTTAAAGTGGTTTAACAAAGGGATATAAAAGTTATCCTTTTATGAGTGAGGGGTGGGGAATTCTTGGAATTTAATGAATGAAATTAATATATATTATATTTCATGTCCAAATGGAACTATATTTAGATAAATGGAATATAATATGAATATGAGTATAAATAATCTAATATAATGAAATTTGAAAAAAAAAATAGTTTTTTTCATCATTATTGTTATTTTGAACCCCCCCCCCCCAACTGTTTGGATAATTACAACAATATTAAATATTTCCACAATTTAATGGTGAAGATTGCTACCATATGAGGATAAAAAACCCATAAATGGAACTTTTATGATGTTTTAAACCATATCAAATTCAATTTTCCTAATATAATATATTTATTAATTTCAAATCATTTATTAAAATATATATAAATTAAAAGACAATTAATTTCATTTCTGAGACAATTCATTTAACTTGACTTTAAATATATCCTGTAATAATAGAAATTAAAATATAAAAATATATAACATCTCTAATATTAAAAATTTGTGTATAAAATTTTTCGTTCACTCTAACTCACTCAACAAATATTATTTTTCAAAATTTTAATTTTTTTTATTTTTCTATTAATTGGATTAATACCATGTCAGAGTTGTGTAAGCCTTTAAGTTAAACATTTCACTCGTAAAAATTATAAATAAATTATCATGAAAAAAAATATTTTTCATTAAAATAAAAACTTATAATAAAACATAAATTCTTTATATCTCTATTCTAAAAAATTAAATATAATAAAACAAATAAAATGATATTTTTTGACTTTTTATAAAAAAAATATAGATGTAAGAATTGTATCCAAATTCAAAAAAAAAAGAAAATATATTAGAAGTTTGGATTATTATGGATGAAATATTCTAATATAATAAAATTAATTCATGTTATATTGTTAATAATTAGTCCTTATAAAATTATCATTGTCCATAACTAAACAATTTTACCTTTACCGTGGTAAAAAAAATATATTATGATTACTATTCATAATAAAAAAATTAAAGAGATATATTTACCAAATATTGAGATATTAATTTCAAATATGGGATCATTTTTCCATTATTAAACTCAAATATTTGTTATAAATTAATTTAAAAAAACTCAAAAAACATTATGAAAAATATTTTTTCAAAAAAAATGCATTTCTAAGTACAAAAATAGTTTTTTTCCATATTGATGAATAAAATTCATTCTAAATACTATAATCAGTTTACATTTAATAAAAAGTAACTAATTGTATTATAAAACTAATCTAAAATATAATTTTACTATATAAATTCTATTAAATATAATAAAATTCTCAACAAAGTTTAGTATTTTTCACTATTGATTGAAAAAATATTTTTTTCAAAAAAAAAATCCAAATTTCACCAAAAGCTAAATTTGAAATTACAATTTCAAATAATTAAACCTTTTTTATAAAATAAAATTTAATATTTTTAAATAAATTAATTATAATATTTACTTACAAAAAAACAAATTTGATGAAAATGTATTCTTGAAAAATAAAATTACTTTAGTAAAAATTGAGTTAATTTTTATTAAGCATTATTCAATAAATTTTTATTCAGTTGGAACATTATATATATTTCATAAATAATTTAATTCCATTCATACCATCTAATTTAATTGATATATTATAAAATTAATATTTAAATAAATATATTTCATGGTTCATTTATGCTCGGTGATGCGTGTTGAATACACTAACAATCATAATGTTAGTTTAAAATATTGTGGTGTTAAAAAACATTTTCCCTACAAATAAAACTAGTTCTATATCATAAAAAAGAACAAAAATTTAAAAATTTATAATGAGAGCTAGTAATCACTTTTAGAAACACATTCACATGTATGGATTTTGATTCCAAATAAAGAGGCATATATTACTCAAATAATTATGGAAAAAGAACCTTGAAGGAATAATTGTTGTAATAAATATATGTATATACTCCCAGAATAATTCCCTTGTCATCACACTAATTTTGAGGAATAGTTATTAATAAAACATATAAATTTTGTTACAACAATATTAGAGATCCTATATAGAATATATTTCATATAATATATGAAATTTAATGAGAAATTTCATGATCATTTATACAAAAACAATTTAAACCCCATTGGATCACATTAACGTTTACCCATAAATATTTTTAATAGTAAGTGTGGATCAATGTAACTTTTCATTAATTATTGAGATGTAAAAAATATCACTATAATTAAAAAGGATATTTTACCTCTAATTTATGACTTATTCCATCAACATTGTAATGATCCATAATAGAATATTTGGATAGAACATTAGAAACTCTAGTTTATAGAGAATCTATAAGAATGTTATATTATAATTTTTTAATTTGTAAAATTATTTTGAAATTATAAACATTTTATTATTGTTTAAAAGGGTTATATATGGTAGAATATTGGGTCTAAAAATCTAGAATTAGTTACCATATTTTGTGTAAATTAAAATTTTAATGGAGGTAGTTATAATATGATATCATTTATAGAGTCTGAAGAAACCTTAAATCTCTTAGAGGAACTGGTGGTGCTTCTCTTATTAGGGCCACCATGTGGTCATTGGTATTACACCATGTACTATATGAGAAACTAGGATGTTGGATATTGTGCACTTGATACTTGGTAATACTAATATATTTTTTATTTATAGGGTCAAATTATCATTAGTTTTTTAAAAAAAATATGATCACACTATAGGTTCCCCTTTTGTATACTAACATTTAATTGATAGGATAACTCCTCATAAAACTCATTACCCTCTTCATTCCCCTTTAATCGAGGAGGCATCATTATTAGTCTTCTATGGAATGTAGGTTGGGTTATCTTCATTCATTATCCTCTCTTTATAATATATTTTACACTAAATTAGGTGGGATATAAAATGGTGATTTAATTATGGCTCAATTGGATCTTGGTGGAGTTATTTCGATGAAATAAGTTCTCCATGTGAGGATTCTTGAAGAGTACATGGAAATAATTAATCTATATGGTTCT
Organism: Viscum album; assembly: GCA_963277665.1. Taxonomy (NCBI): domain Eukaryota; kingdom Viridiplantae; phylum Streptophyta; class Magnoliopsida; order Santalales; family Viscaceae; genus Viscum; species Viscum album. The sequence goes on from CAUJRU010000220.1 coordinate 863,923, forward strand.
GAGTAATTCCATTTTTTTGTTATTCTATTTATTATGAATATATATGATATTAATGGAATAGTTCATGCTCTCTAGCTAAACTAATTCTGATATATTTATGGATTGCCATTATTTCTAAAGAGTTTTTTGTTGAAAACTATTACTTAAGTATGTCGATATTACCTAAGGTCTTTAAATCTAGATATTCTATAACCATAATGGGTATATCCTTCACAACTAAATAGTTTTACTTGATAAAGTATTATCTTTCCACAACATGGTATATAAGTCTTAAACTTACATAATCATATGTTATTGACTATGATTCAAGCATTAATAAAGTATTGGTTGAGTATTACCACAAAAAAAATTCATTCCAACACTGGAATAATGTCTCCTTATGTCATAAGGACACATTATATAAAAAATTTGGCAATTCTTAAAAGTTCATTTGGAATCATTAAAATTTTCATTTAGAAGTTGTGTTCTTATCACCACTGACATAGGAACATATCTTCCTCAACTACTTGGAGAAAGAAACAAACTTCTTGTAACATTTCTGTTTCATTCTTGATTACTATATTTCAATACACATGTGATAATCATATTGTATTTAATACCCCTTAACTATAACAAAAACATTACTTTCAACTGATGAATATACTTGAAGAAGTGATTACTTATTTCTTTAATTCAGTTTATTGCATTTAAATATTCATGGATTTATTTCATGACATGAAAATAAAATAACATCATGTACTATAAATAAATACTTTTCATTGAATGATTCTATAATGGTGCCTTTGGCATTAAATGGTCCACTTTTGTTTTTTCCCTTTTATTCAATTTGTTAATAATAAAAACTAAATATTATACCTTCTTTTAGTTAATATATACCTAGAATAACTTTACCTAAAAGTTAATGAATCATTTTATCAATATTTTTTATTTTCTAATCATATATAGAAATTGATAAATTGGGTGAATATGATATGTGAATATGATATATCGAAAGACTAGTTTCTCATATTTACATTTGCACGTATTTGGTATAATAAGCACCTTAGTCATATATTTCTTCTCTTTCTTTAAGAAAACATCTTGAATATGATACTACATGTAATATCATCTATATCATAATGTAGTGTCCACAACTCACATCTGAAATTGATGATATCATTATGACATAAAATTCATATGCATCATTCATGAGTCTCCTATAATCAATTTTTACGCCCTCACTTCCTGAAGTGCCTTAATAAGTATTGGGGACATCATTACCTTGAATTTACAATATTGTAGTATTGTTCACCAGATCTTAAAATAATTAATGAAAAATTGTGAAATTTCATATATTTTATTTTTTCAATTAATATCGTAATGTAGTTATTATATTATTTAATATTTTTCTACAAAAAATAAACTCTATTAGATTAGTACTTGTATCTTGATTACTGATTAGACATTACCGATTATTTAAATCATTAAATGTATCTCACTATTTTATTGAACTCTACAAATTCCCTGTTATAGAAAACCAGTTTTGACATATAAGGATATTACATCATTTTAGATGAATGTTCAGTATATTAAAAAAGTACATGCATGAGGACTCTAATAGTTTAGTATCTTTGGAAACATTGAACATAATATTCTAACTTGGTAAAATATCATCAATGTTTCTCACAAAGATTATCCCATTTGTTAATTCTACTTCAAACCTTTATTCATAACATGTTTAAAGGAAACATAATAAAGGGTGAGCACATATGCTCTGTAAGGGTAAATAAAAAAGATATGTAAGCATAACATGAGAATAAGGGGATAAGAACATGATATTAACATTTTAAGATCATACCCTTCACATAAAATATTATATACAAGATTAATGTCATAAAGAGTGGTAGTTCATAAGATATAAATAATAACTGAATCAAGAGAATAATACATGAGAACATAATATAGGAATTATACATATATTTTGTTTCATACACATTAGAAGATAAAATCATTCCCTATATGTTATGGATTATTGGAAAAACATATTCAGGAACATCATAGGGGCTACACCTACTGGGAAAGACACACCATCATCCCCAGTTTCATCCCTTTCTGTGTAGTGGAATGGGTTCACTCCCCAAACCATCTTAACAGTCATATTTCACACCCATGACCATTATTGTAGTCATGGTTTACTCCAAAGACCAGCTTAGAAAACAAAGTCTTTTACTAAACAAATTTCACTTCTCCTTCCATCCATGTCTATCTCATGTGATATAAATCATTACACAATAAATTATAGGTAGATATAGGTCCCACCCATCACATAATGAAACCATGCATACATGTTCCATAAGATAATAAAACATTTATCATGTCATTACCCATAAAATGGGATTTATTTCATAAAAATCATATTAAACCCTATGAAATGAAATGGGTATCATAAATATTGTATCATATCATAACCTATGGAAAACATAAAGGTTTCAGATTCATTTTATCATAGAATAAACCATAAAATGAATCAAGTTTTATAAGATTTCAATCATTTTATAACCCATTAAGGAGAAATGTGTTATATAAACAAATTCTCAACTTAAATATAAACCATTCAATGAATGAATAATAATGGTGACCTTGGATAATATCCCCAGTAATTCATAAACTATATTAAATAATTTAATCTTATATGGAGAAGGATTTTTAATGATCACTAGGATATTTTCTTAAAGGAAATAAAGTTTTATTGAAAATAAATTTTTAAAACATAAAATACTTTCAAAATAATTTTCTTTTAAAACCACATTAAAAATTTTGAATTAATCTTTAAAAGTAATTTAAAACATTTCTTGATGAAATATCCTTAACTCTTTAAAGGATATTTTTTAAATATAAAACTTTCTGAACACTTTTTTTAAAAATAAATTTTAAATTATATAAAAAAATATTTAAAATCATTAAATTCCTTTTCATTGAAAATAAAATTTTGTAATCATATAAAGGAAGAATTAAAATAATTAAAATAACTTTTTAAACATAAAAAAAATTAAAATAATTTTCTTTGAAAAAAAATTGAAAACTTATAAAAGAATATTTTAAATCATTTAAATCATTTTCTCAGAAAATAACCTTTTGAAAAAATATAAAGAAAAATTTTAAAATAATTAAAAATAATTCAAAAATAAAACATTTTTGAAATAAATTTTTATTTTAAAATAACCTTGAATATTTATAAAATAATATTCAAAATGATGTAGTTCATTATGGCAGATAAATCGATACATTCTGAACATTCCTTCTACATAGAACTTTTTTTAGATAAGTGCCTCGATCAGATAACGAAAAGAAGATTACTTTTTCTAAACCATTTTTTTAAAAAATTAAAAAATGGGTAAAAATGTATTTTAATGATAATAGTAGAATATTATAACATTTTTTAAATCATTTATTTATAAAATATTATTTTTAAAGTATATATATTATCAATCGAAGAGACAGATAAAGTCGGATTTTCATTAAAGCACTTTTTTAATTATCATATGTAAAAAATAAAGGGATAATAGTACCATTACATGAAGATATAATGAATAACCATATAAGAGTAAAATTCATGAGATTTATTGACATATGGATCATAATATTGCCAAAATAGAAGCAAAATCATAAACAATTCCGATAAATGATGAGATTATAGTAATAAATTGTTACAACTATGGTATATTTAAATCACAATCCCCATGAAATAATAACATTACATAAATCTTAAAATATCATGAAAATAATTATATTTCAGATATAACATGTCAAACAACATCATATACACCTCATATAAAAATATAGGTTCATAACATTCCATGTATCTCAAAGAAGAAAAATTGTGGTAAAATTACATTGACTATTTGGTAACTTTTGATCTATAAATCCCATGATGTAAATATCATAAAATTGGTATGTAAGTACCCATAAACTTATTTATATGAATAATATAAGACATTAATGTGAATTATATACACCACGAAAAATAAATGAGTGGTGAATAAGGCATAAGTCTTATAGAAATAAAAGTGAGATGAGAAAACTCATACCTTAAGTCTTGACTTTCCTCATACACATTAAAACATCTTGTATAATATATATAAGTTTATTATAAATCTAACACAAAAAAAATATTTTTATGTATAATACCATATATGATTTTATTATGAATATATATTACCTATTTATTAACAATTCCATCTTAATGTTGCATTTTAGGTAATATCCTCTTTGTTTTCCGTATATTTTTTGACTATATATTCTTGATCATCTTTCTTGGATCATGATTTTATTATTTTCAGAATAAAAAACATGATATAGATATCATATAAATTCAGTGTATAAATATTTATAATAATCTATAAATATGGAAATGTGAAATTTAATACATTGTTCATGGAGACGGTAGGTCGTGGGTACGCATGAACCCCATTTTCGTTTTCTTATCATATTGAAAGAATGAAAATAAATTAAATATATGTATAAATATATATTATATTTCTAGTATAATTATTATTTCATATATATCATATAATCTTACTAAATATATCATTAATATATTCAATGTAAAGTGTGAACCAATCACATCTCTTTGAGGAGGTGGTATTCCACATGTCCAAAAACAAAGTTATTGTATTCCCAAAAAATGGAAATCATGACGGTATCTGTAATATAATAATTCAATAATATTAAATAAATCATAAATATCATAAATATCATATAAAAATAGTATTTACATTATAATTACCAACCATGAGAGGTGGTAAATAAAAAATGAACAACGTCTTTACATGAGGTGGTAGTCTGTCGTACACATGAACAGTATGTTCGTTACCCATTTAATGGAATTGTGTATAGGTGTAGGATAAACCCATATAATAAAAATATATGTATATAATTATGATACTTTTGTTATTATATAATCATGTAATAAGAATAATTGTGGTGGTGGAGAGAGAAAATAGCACAAAATTGCTTGTTGAAGGATGTTACCTCTTCTTTGGGTAACTCCTTTTGGTTTTTACCAAAGGCATTCATTGTTTGAATTTATTCCAATAGTGAGTCTTATATGATTAATGTATAGAATTTTGAATCTTATTATGTATGTTTCTGGATGATTCTATGTGTCTTGATAGGTGTGAGGAAGAGGAAGAGTGGATGAATTTTTATAGAGGGGGAGGGGTGTCATTCTTGTAAATACCAAAAGGTAAACTCTATTGGGATGTCTAACATACCTCGTTTTATTCCAAATTGGACAAATAATTGATTAAATGTGATTTATGGTTTATTAAATCCTCCACCACACAAAAATAAATTCATTTTTATAATTTTGTTCCTTAACTTCTATGTTTCCCCACTTTTATCATTTTGGTTTTTATTAAGTTAACTAATTTTCTAACCTATGAAATTTAACCATTATGATTAAATTAAAGTGAGATTTATTATAAAATATATACCAAATTAATTATAAATATTATAAATAATTTAAAAAATAATAAATCCCATATGTGTTGGAAATTAATTTTAAAAAAGCTAATGTAACGTGGAAAAACACGACTTTAACCTGAACCATGCTAACAATGTTTTTTCTATTTAATGGTCAATATGTTAATTATAAAAGATTAATTGGTCCATGAATAGACCTTATATTATATTTATTTAAATTTAAAAATTATTTATAATAATATTGAATTTTTATTAAATTTTAAATCTTTTACTAAAATATAATTTATTATAAAATAACATTAATGTAAAATTTGACATTATTTAATTAATTTAAATTAAAAAATATCAATACAAAGATGGAATTTTAATCTATTAAGTTCAAAACTATTTAACATGATATATTCATCTAAAAAAATTAATGGTAATAATTCAATCAATTTAATCCACATTTTATATTTTTAGTATCATCTATTTTAGTTAATTATTTACTATATAATTACCACATTTGAAATTCCTTAACTATCAATCCAAATAATTCATCTATAAAAATTTAATATAAAATAAAATTATTACAAAAACTCCCTTACCTTTCAAAATGGTGTGTACAATCTAACTAATGTGGTTTTTTGTCTATATTTCAAGGCATTATAAATGTTAAAGTTAAGGAAGGTTTCTTTTTTTTCTTTTTCCTTACATAACTAATTATACAAGTCACTTTCATTTAATAGTTTCCAATAACTCAAAATATTATTGAAAATATGTTATATAGTCAATATATGGCCTTAAAATAAATTTTATACATGTTTAGGGTCATTTTTAATCCTTAATTTCTAAGTTTAGTCATTAATTAAGCTCATTTTTACATTAATCACTATGAATAATTTTAATTACTATCCTTGATATTTTGGGAAAAAATAATATGAAATTATTAGAAATTAAAATTTATTCTAATTATAAATATGGAATCAATTTTTCAAAATTATAATCACATAAGTGGTAGAAAATAATTTGAAATTAATCTTGCAGACAAGATGAGACGATGAGTTTTTATAGTGAAAAAGTTCAAAAGTTTGAACTATTTTTATATCAAGTTTCAATGTGAAATTTGATATAACAAACCAAATTTTATTAATTTATGTACTATTTTTCTAATTATACATTCAACCTAAATTTATATAAAATTTAAATATATAAATAAATTAGATGAAAAAACATTTTACAATTAAAAGTCTGTGTTTTTCACTATTCATCAAAAAATAAAACTTCAAAGGAAAATACCAAAAATTTACCCAATTATAATTTTGATATTCCCATTTCAAAAATGATGATTATTTTTTCAAATTAGAATTATAAAATTTTCAAAAATAATATTTATAAAATGTTCACCATTAAAAGGCGGTAAAATCACCTTTTAGAAAAATACATGATTTTATTCATAAAATTAGATTTATTCTTATCTCTTATCTTGAAAAATGATAAGATAAACATTAAATAGTTTTATAAATATAATATATTTATATTTCATTAAAATATTTCATCAAAATCCTTTTAATTATGTTAACGAGGTAAAACATTTTTGATTGTATAAATATAGTTTTTCAGTAAATGATTTCCTATATTTCAAAAAAGGTTTTATTTGCATATTTGGTTAATTAGACACAAAATATTTCTGATTTTATACATTTTTAAACCATATTTTAATAATTGAATTAATCTTATTCATAATTACCATTCCAATGGATAGGTGACAATTGTAATAATATTTTAATAATAATATAAATAGTACATTATAGTTTCATAAATATTGGTCTTGTGTGTCATGAAATTTATCGAATGAACTTGACATTATATATAATTGAAGTCAAAAAAAATGGTGTGTACCTAAAACTAATATAAGTGTTTCCTATTTTGAATGATTGAGTTGGTGTTTTTTCCAATATAATAATAACTTGGTTTTTTCATATAACCCAACCTGTATTCAGTGCTGTGTGAAATGAAGAATATTGAAATGATTAAATTAATTTGAAAAATATATTTCAAAAAATATTAGGGCGTTACATTATACCCTACTTGAAAATAATTTATCCCTTTAAATTCATATGGTACATAAATTCCTTAATACTTGAAATTTCATTTCATAGAATCCCACAATATAAAAATGAATACTAAAACTTCTTTTAAAAAGGGAAAGTTATAACCATAATGGTTACACAAAGTAACTCATAAATAGGTTACCATGTAGGATAACACAACTTAGGGTGAATATTGGACATGGAAGAAAATATTAAATAATCATAGTGAGTGATAAAGATCAATGATCAACAATCAGTAAATGATCAATAGAATGTTAAGGACCCCAAAACCATAAATCATTAGTGATTTACAAGTCCATCAGTTCAACATAAACAAAGGTATTTGGATAAATATTTTTCAATATCCTTTTTCCTATAGTTGAGTAATTATCTTAATATCTATTAACATAAGTAAATATACTTACTTGGTTTTATTCCTTTTAATATGCATAATATCTCCAGTTGGTTGTGCCTTCCTTAATATCCACATCATCTCTAACTCCAAAAAAATGAAGGTGAATTTGTCATTCCATAAGTACTAACAGACCATGAGGTATAATAATATGTCATTACATTTTTCTTTAGTTATTATCACAATAAGAAGGTATGAAAAAATTTACCCATTATGCATAAATTCTCATTGGTGAGATAATACATGAATCTCTAAAACTCCATCTTAAGTGTAAGTTAAACCATTCCACAAATGGTTAACCTTACAAACCCTCTAAATGATGAAATTCCAAAACATTATAAATAATATCACTAAATTTCTTAAAATCAACTTAACATTTATCACCCATATATAATAAAGTAGATATTATTTGTCGCATACTAAACATGTGAATAACTTCATTATGTATTCTCTTAAAACATGGTAATTTCCTATATTACCAAAAATCCTTATTGAAAACATCCATTTTTCCTTATTCAAAAGTTTATCGGATATGTTAATAGAATCCAAAAATGATGTTAACTTCATCAGTGATATTATAAAATTATTTTTCAACAAACCCTTTATTAGTTCCATTGTAATCAGTACCATCCAATTTAATTATTCATATTCAACATATCTTTATCCAAACATCATTATCTCGACATTAAGAAAATATTAAGGGTTATATTTCCCTTAATCTTGTACTTCCCATGAATATAACATCACTAATGAATCAATTTTCTGGTCCATCATAACTATTCAACATATTCTTGTAAATCCTTAGAAAAAAAACATAAACTGAACAAACCAAATATATTTCACAATTTATATAGAATTATTATTTAATGAAAATATATAAAAACTTCATTTATTCCATTTCAACATTAAACCATTAATAAGGATACATCATCCTATTACTTAATACCTATTTCCTTTAACATTAAACTTGTAATATCATCATCATTAGCAATATACCCATTACTCATACCACCTTACCAATTCTCTTCGAGAGAATTCCACTTAGGACATTGATTTTCATAATACCCATATATTCTACATTTAAAACATTCAATTTTTTATGATACCTTAGGTAGTCCATTATTCTCATTCATTGTTTCAACCAATATATTTTATTTTCCCTTTGTAGTTACATGCATTTTTTTCTTTTTTCCACATTCAAAACATCTTCTTATACCTCTAAGAAATTCACTTGGGTGCTTTTTTTCACATTCTTGTCATAAAGGAAACTGAATCTTTTTTCCTTGATGGTCTTTATTACCCAAACTCTCAGATAACTCTTTAATTATATTAATCTTTGTGTCTAAGAGTTGGTAAAGTTATACATTTTTAATCATGTTTCATGAAATTGATTAAGAATGATTACAGCATCTTTTACTCTAGTTATCATCTCATTTGACTACTCATTAGCAAATTTTCTATCTCATTCATGTTAACCCAATTCCTTTTGGTTATATCCATTGACTAAAACTATATATCATAGTGTGATCAGCACTTATCATATAGTAAAAATACATAATCATGAAAAATTACTTATAGGATGTATAAATTATGAAACCTTCTTTTAAATCTATGACACCATAGGTTTATCCATAGAGACAACCCTAAAAATATCCTTAGAAATATACCTAGGGATATCACTAATGTTTTCTCATCCTAGTTTCCAATGGTTGGTTGTACCTTTAGTTTGATACCAAATATAGAGACTGAGGCTAAACATACATGGATATTACATCATCTTAGATGAATATTCAGCATATTACAAATGTACCAGCCTAAGGACCATAATAGATTAGTGACTTTAGAATTATAGAAAACAATCTTCTAGAATGGTTAAATATCTTCAATTTTTCCCACATAAATCTTCTCCTTTTTTAAATCTACTTAAAACATTTTTCATAATATGGGTAAATGAAACTTAAGAAATGGTGATCTTAGATTATCAATAAGGGTAAATAAAGGATATACGTAAGCATAACATGAGAATAATTTTATGAGAACAAGATAATAACATTTGAAGATAACACCCTGGATATAAAAGATCATATACATGATTCATAACATACATATTATAAGTTCATAAGACATGAATCATATAGTACTCAAGATCATAATCCATGAGATCATAACATAGTAATCAAAACTGGAATTTGTGGAATACATGTAAGCATATAAAATCATTCCTTATAAGTCAAGGCTTATTTCAAAAACCTATCAAGTAACTTCACGGGGGATACACCTACTGGTAGAGAAACACCAACATCACCAGTATCATCCCTTTCCATGTATTATAATTTATTCACTCCCCAAACCATCTTAGTAGTCAAGTTTTACTCCTAAGACCATCTTAGTAGTCAAGGTTCACTCCCAAGACCATCTTAGCAAACAAAGTCCTTTACTAAACTGATTTTACTCTTCATAATATCCATGTATATATAATGAGATATAAATATTTACCCAATTAATTAGTTGGTGATATATGTCCCACCCATCACATAATTAAATCGTACATAAGTGTACCATAATATAATAAAACATTCATTGTATTATGACCTATAAAAAGAGATGGGTTTAAAAAACATCATATCATTACCCATGAAATGAAATGGGTATCATAATCATTTTATCATATCATAACTAGTGTAAAGGAGATAGGTCACATAATCATTTCATAATTGAATATCCCAATAAAGGAAGAAGAATTCGTAATAGTTGTATCATTATATAACCCGTAGAATAAAAATGGGTTACATAAAAAACTTTTCATCATAAATATAAACCATTAAAAGAAAGAATAAGAATGTTGACCTTGGATTATATCCCCATTAAATCATATATTATATCAAAGGATTTCATATTTGATGGATGATGACTTCAAAAGATCACTTGGATCATTTCTTAAGGGAAATAACCTTTCATTGAAAATCAATTTTTAAAGCATAAAACATTTTCAAAACCTTTTTCATTGAAAATATCTTTGAAAACATATAAATGAAGATTTTAAATCATAGAAATCCTTTTCTTTGAAAATAACCTTTATAAAACATATAATGGAAGCATTGAAAATCATATAAAATAATTTTTAAACATAAAACATTTTTGAAAATCCATTTTCTTTGAAAACAAATTTGAAAAATTATAAAACGATCTTTGAAGTCATAAAATTCATTTTCTTTGAAAATAATATTTTGAAAACATATAAATGAAGATTTGAAAATTATTTAAAACGCTTAGTAATAATAAAAAAATTAAATCCATTTTTATTTGAAAATAACCTAGAAAACCTATAAAAGAATCTTCAAATAAATGATGATCATGATGGAAGATAAATCTATACGTGCTGAAAATTCTATATGTGCCGTAAAATGTTTAGAAAAGTGCCTCGATAAGAAAATGAAAAAAAAATGTTTTTAAAAAAAAATTAAAATTTAAAACATGGGTAAAAATGTCTTTTAATGATCATGGGATTGGAGTAGAATATTTTTTAAAATGTTTTTTTAAACATGTCTTTGAATGAACATTGATTTTTGACCGAATAGAGAGATAAATTTGGATTTTCATTAAAACACTAACTTAATTATATTAAGTACCAAAGAGTGAAAAATAGTACCATTAAATGAATATTTCATGAATAAATATATTATAATAAATTTAATGATATTTTTTGAGAGCTATATCATTATATTTAATCAATAGAAGCATAATCATAAACAATCCTAATAAATGATGAGATTGTAGCAATAAACTGTTACCACTTTGTAAACATTGAATCATAATACTCATGAAATAATAAAATTAAATGAAGTTTAAAATATTATGAAAGTAATTATATTCATGATATAACTTTTATAAGTGAATTATATAAACCATATATAAAAATATAGGTGCATATCATGGCATGTGTCTCAAATAAGGGAAATTAAGACATAATTACTTTACCAATTTGGTAACTTTTGAACAATAAAACATGTAGAAGAAAGATCATGAAATGGGTATGTAAATACACAAAAATTAATGTATAATAATAATATAATACATTAATGGGTAGTATATACACAACACAAATTAAATGAGTGGTGAATAAGGCATAAGTCTCATATAAATAAAAGTGAGACGAGAAAACCCTTACCTCAAGTCTGGATTTTAATTGTACATGTTCAAACCTTCTGTATAATAAATATAAGTTTATTATAAATCTATCATAGTACTATATTATTATATATATTACCATATATGATTTTATTATGAATTTATATTACCTTTTTATGAATAATTCCATGTTAGTGTTACGTTTTAGGTAGTATCTACTTTGTTTTCATATATGTTTTAGCTTGATATTATTGATCCTCCAACTTTGATCATGATTTATTATATACAAAATTTAAAACATGATATAAATATCATATATATTCAGTATATAAATATTTATAATAATATATAATATATATATGTTTGTGTATGTGGGTGGGTGAAATGGAATACACTATCCATGGAGATGGTAGGCCATAAGTACGCATTAACGTTGTTTCTGTTTTCTTATCATATTGAAATAAATAAAGTAAATGACATGTATTTATAAATATATATATATATATATATATATATATATTATAATTAAATTTCCATTATTATTTCATATATATATCATATACGTTTACTAAACCCATCCTTAATACATTCCATGTAATGTGTGGATGAATCACATCGCTTTGAGGAGGTGGTACTCCACACATCTAAAAACGATGTTATCGTATTTCAAAAAATGAAAATCATGAAGGTATGTGTTATAAAATAATTATATAAGAATAATTAAATCATAAATATTATTTATAATATATATATATAAATTATTCACATCATAATACCCAACCATGAGAGGTGGTGAATGAAAAACGAATGACATTGTTTCATGAGGCGGTAGTCCACCGTACACATGAAGGGTAAGTTCGTTACCCATTTTATGGAACTGTTTGTAGGTGTAGGTCTAAATCATAGAATAAAAAAATATGATTATATTTATTATATTGACGTTATTATATAAGAATGAAATAATTAGAAATTAGGTGGTGGAGAAATAAAATAAGACAAAAGTTCTTGTTGACGGACGTTACCTCTTCTTTGCGTAACTCCTTTTTGTTTTCACCCAAAGGATTCCTTATTTGGAATTATAACAAAATTTATACATCTAGGATGAATGGAGATAATTTTTGGGATTTTTAGGTATGGGTTTGGATGATCCAATGTGGCATGAGATGTGTGAGGAATAGTATGAGTGAATTCCATTTTATAGAGGAGGGGTGGAATTATTATAAGTACCAAAAGGTAAACACTAATGGAAGGTCTATCTTACCTCATCTGCTTAAAAAATAGACACCTAATGGATTAAATGGTAATTATGGTCTATCAAAACCTCTATCACACATAAATAAGTGTGTTTTTAATATTTTATTCTCTAACTTCTAATTTTCCCCACTTTTATCATTTTGGGTTTTATTAAGGTTACTAGTTTTAAAACCTAAGTAATTTAACCATTAAGACTAAATTAAAGATAGATTTATTAGAAATTTTAGACCCAATAAATTATAAATATGATAAAAAAATTTATAAAATAAATCCCACGTCTGTTGGAAATTAATATTAAAAAAAGTGCATGTAACGCACAAAAGTACAACTTTAACCTGAACTTGCTAACAAACTTTTTTCTATTTAAAGGTTAATATGATGATTATAAAAGTTAAATTGGTTAGATGATAGAAAATATTTGATATTTATTAACATTTATAAATAATTTTTTAGAATATAGGATTTTTATTAAATTTTAAATCTTTTAATAAAATATCATTTATTATAAAATAACATTAATGTCAATTTTGAAAATATTTACTTGCATTAAATTTAAAAATACAAAGACAAATATGGAATTTGAATCTATTAATTTCATACCTATGTAACATGATATACTTATCTAAAAAAGGTTAGATATAATAATTCACTCGATTTAATTAACATTTTATATTTTTATTATCATTTATTTTTGTTTATTATTAACTAAATAATTACCACATTTTTCATTCCATAAGCAATTAATCTAAATAATTCATCTCTAATAATTAAATATAAATTAATATGATGAAAACACATCTATAAATTCTTAAATATTGTTTTCAATATAATTACTGTGTTTTTTGTCTATATCTCAAGTCATTATAAATATTAAAGGTAAGAAAGGTCCATTTTTGTCATTTTAGTTACTTAACATATTATATAGGTCACTTTCATGGAATAATATCCCAATAACTCATAAAATTAGAGAAATAGGGTATATGGTAGATATATTCCCATCCAATAAGTTTTAGATAAGTGTAGGGTAATCTTTACACCGTATTTTCTATATCTAGCCATTAATTAAGGTCAGTTTTACCTTAATCAATGTGACTAATTTTAATTAATTTCACTAAAATTTTTGGTCAAAAAAGTTGACATTATTATTAATTATTAATTATGATGATTGAAAATATAGAATCCATTTTTCCAAATTATAATCATAGATTTGGTAGAAATTAATTGTAATGTCCCATATTTTCCATGTAAAATTTTTGAAAATTATATGGGATTATTTCGAGACCAGCCGTTGAGATGGTAGGTTATTCTAAGTCCTGGGGTTCCTGGAATAAATTTTTTAACTATTTTTAAAGTTTATTAAAAATAACATGCATGCTCAGTTTTAGTAACTTTTAAACAAGTGCTTGGGTTTGAAATCTGAGGGAACTGTTGTGTTCAGAGTAGCAGGTTTTACTTAGGTAGGAGCTAACTTTGACCAGTGTGGGTCGACTACAGAAAATATTTTTTGGAAATTTTAAGGAAGAATAAAGATAAACATAAAATGTTTATTTTATTTCTCTTTTATTGTTTTGTGACGGCGCAGCTATGCTGTGGTGAGGCGACTCAGTGACGCTGCAACACAACGTCATGGAAATGCTGAAATGCGTTTAAAATGTTGAAACATGTTAATGTATTTTATCCATTAATTGGGGGTAGGGGCCAGTGTTATAATTGATAACATTGGAGAATTTACCTAGAGCCCGGAAGTTTCCCTAAGGAAGGATAAGGAAGCTCTCTATCCAGCGACAATGAACACTGATGAATGACAGATCGAGGACATTGGTGGATGGATCACCATCAATGTTGGTTTCTCTCCTCTGACTAATCCTCTTTCCAAGTAGGGGGTTTACTGTCTGAGTGAATTATTTCTTCTTTCTTAAGTTTAATGATGAACACAAACCAACCCATGAATAGGTTGATCTGCAGTTCGATCGTTCTTGTGGGATGGTTAAAAATGCGGGATTAAAGGGTATGAATCTTATTAAATATTCTCTTATTCCTCTTACATATTTCCACTAACATGAACATACCAAGGCCGACACAAACAAGTCCAAGGTCTGTTCTAAGGGTGTTATTGTTCTTATCTCTCTTCCCCATTCTTGATTTCTTCACTGACAGACCCTTATGGTCATGTTGGGCTTTTTTAGGTGGTTCTGAACGTAACTAGACCCCCGAAGAAATGGTAATATGATCTAGATCCCATGGTAGTGAAGAACGTGACTTCAGGGTCATAAGAGTGATTCTATTTTGAAAAACAGAGCTCCGGAGTGTGACCAACGACCCACGGAAGGAGGGACACTGGCTGCAGAGCCAGTGGTGGTGCGCGGAGGTGCCGGAAGTGGCGCGTAAGGGTGTGTCCACCAGGAAGTATAAGGCCACTAGCTCGATGCCCGGTAGTGGATGACCCCATGGCTTGGTGGTCGTGGGTGGCGGACATGGACTCCAGCTCGATGGTTGGAAACGGGCTTCGACCGGACGCGGAAGGAGGCTGTGTCACACGGAGAAGGACCACGGTCCAGTGGGACTATAGGGAAGTTCACATGGCAGTTGACCGCATTCAATGCGATGTTCAGCCACATTGACTAGGTGGGGACGTGGCACCCTCTATCCGGGTGGACTGAACCAGCCCGCGTCTGAGTGGGCTGGGATGAAACCAGTAAGTTAGGATGGTAGTGGGCTAGGACAGGCCCAAATGGGGAAGGTCGGACCCAGCGGCCAGGTTCAGACCTGGCAGGTCAAGTTAGGCGAGACCCGGGTCCGGTCGGGTCGGGTAGGCCTGGACCCCACCGGTCCCTTTTTACTTAAAATCCCAAAACTCTCAAATCGTGTGTCTATTTGACGATCTGTTTATAGTGTCGGGACCCTTGTGATGAGGCAGTTTTTTTAGATACTCTAAGTGAGTTTCTATGGAATTTGGCGTACGGCCTATTGGCTTGAGGAGGAGGTGTTCCTGGAACGAGTGTGCTAAGGATAGAATTCAGTGGCTAGCTATGACCTCGAACCTATGTGTTTACCAAGACTATGTTTCTTATCTAGACTTTGTGTCTTACCAATACTCAGTCGGTACTCCCCTGTCCCACTAGGGTGTGGGTCCTCTAGTCTTTGACAACACTCTGTGTGTTACCTACACTTCATGTGTTACCAACACTCCATGTGTTATCTACAATCCATGTGTTACCTATACTCTGTGTGTTACCGACACTCTGTGTGTTACCTACACTCTGTGTGTTACCTACACTCTGTGTGTTACCAACCCTCCACGTGTTACTACTTGAGGGTAGTGTAGATTCTTACAATAATCATGTTTACGTACCATAGACCTATAATTTGTGTGAGCTGAATCTTATGACTCTCTTAACTGTACCACTTAGAGGGTACACATCATGTGGCTCTTTGGTAGTCTACTTGGTGTATTTATTAGTTTTATTCTTTGTGGTATACTTCATGTGATTCCATGTGGTTTAATTTGTGTAATTCATTTGTAGTTTGGGGTCCCTACTGAGTATTGTTTTACTCACCCCTACATAGGCTTCACCCACACATGTTGTGTCTTATGAAGATAACTGACAACTTTGATAGAGTCATTGGTGGTCTGAAGATAGGTGGTGCTTCAGGGTGACCCAATGGATGTGGTGCACTTCAGTGACATTTAGGAAGCTTACTATACTTACCCTTTAGGTAGGGTTTTTTGCAGATGAGATCCAAGAGCTTGAATTTTCCTTTTCAGTTGGTCTTTTATTCTGGCCCCTTTTTCTTTTAGTTTTATAAGTTACTCTAAGTGGTTTTTCTTACGGCTTTGCATCTGTGTTTACTTAGTGTTTCCAAATTCAGCTTTTGCTTAGGGATGGGTGCGTGCGTACATGTACTTAAGAAAATGTCTCCCACTTCTGGGATATGCCTACTCGGCACTAGACCCCATACCCTAGCCTATGGGAGGCGTTCATGGTGTAGTCATGACATGGGCCCCATGGGACAGGTCATGAAATTAATTTTAAAGTAATCCCACATATGGGATGAGACGAGGAATTTTTAAAGTGAAAATGATCAAATGATTGAAATGTTTTTATATCCAATTTCAATTTGAAATTGGTTCTAATGAACTTAATTGGATTAATTGATGTAAAATTTAACTAATTATACTTTCAAAACATATTAAAATATAATTTAAATATATAAATAAATTATATGAATAATCATTTTTCAATTAAAATTAAGTGTTCTCACTATTCATTAAAAAATAAAACTTCTCAGAAAAATTAAAAAAAATCACCCAATTTAAATTTTGAGATTATTATTTCAAAAATGAAGTTTAGTTTGTCAAATTAAAATTACATAAATGTGGAAAATTATATTTCAAATAGGTTCTCCATTAAAAGGTAGTAAAATTACCTTTTAATAAAATACATCTTTTTATTCATTAAATTTAATTTATTCTTATCTATTGTCTATAAAACACATAATTTGAACATTAAATAGTTTTTTGAATATAATATATTTATTTATTTATTTATTTATTTATTTAAAATTATTTATCAAAATTTTTTTAATTAATTTATTGAGGTAAAACGTGTTTTATTTCCTAAATATAGTTTTCTATCAAATGATTTCCAATATTTTCAAGAAGGGTTTTGTCATAACCCCATCCCTCCAAAGATTCCCCTCCTCAAATGGCAATGAAGAAAGGGAGATAATGACCCCTGAGTCTCGTCTCTAATAGGTCCCGAGGAGGCGACCAGCACCAAGGGTATACAAGTCTCACAAAATGGGAGGTATTTCCATTTTTAAAGAAAGAATATCAGGAGATAAGATGTTTCATCCCAAAACAACTCCAAGATATATATATATATATATATAATCCAAATCCATCCCACTTTCATGTTTAAAATATAACTGATACAAAACAAAAGTCTCCAATGTATGTATGAAAAGTATAGCTAGGCAGTGACATAGAAACTGTCAAGATCTAAGCTAGTAAAGACCATCACGGTCTGTGAAGTCCTCCAAGAAACCTAAAAATAGTTCTATATACGTAGGTTCAGAATATAGGTATACTAGTAGGAAGACCAAAGTCTCTCGTTCACATGTGAATGAATCATACTAATTCCCCTATGAGAAAATAGTAGAACCAAACAGCACCTAAGCAGGTATACTAACCACCCCAACCTAACCAAGGAACGCTCACCAAATAATGCAATTCAAGTAAATTAATATAGTTCACATCGATAATAGGGAACTAAACACAACATTCCCACTGATTATCCACTCTCACACCCTAATGAAAAACTTCCCAGTGCTCCCACCTCTTCCAAACACGCCACATCACAACCCTCTCGCACACACCAGGGCCTCACAACCACATCCCACCCACAAACACCTGGGCCACATACCACATCACATCCTTCCCGCAGACACCTAGGTCATATACGACATCACATCCCATCCACAGACACCTAAAAACATACCACATCACATCCCTCCCACAGAAACCTCGGTCACATTCCACATCACATCCTGAAAACACCAAGGAAATCACAACACATCTCATCCCAAAGACACCTTGGAAAACACAAAACATCTCATCCCGAAGACACATAGTAAAATATAACTCACCCGCACACACATAGGCCCCATAAACCACAACATTCCTAAAGAATTTTGGGCTACCACCTCCTGGAAGATGGATTAGGGAAGAGCGGGTGGTCAACCATCCATCCTCCCACCGAGATGTTCGGGAAAGACACCCTCCCCCATGATGATGGGGGTGTTTGGCACATAGTACTCAACTAGGTTGGGGTGCGTATAGAAATAACAAAGGATATACATGTATATATAGATATAATACCAAAAACTCATACCCAACCTATAGGTTCTCAAACAAACCAGCTCACAAAACTACCAACTTCGCTAATGCCTCTAAATGTGCAACACCACACATCAAACCACAGCCCAAATCATACTTCCAACCAATTTAATTTAACCATTATCATTATTCATTCACAATTCAATTATTCATTTCATTAATCAAACCAACCCAAGAAGTCCCAACCTTTATTAATCAATTATTTATTCATCCATTCCATTACTATTTGGGAAACTACCTAACACATCACATAACTAGCGCAATACAACCAAGGTCAATCATAGGGAAACTTTGAGAAAATTAACCATACCAACCAAAACAAGTCCCCAAATCTCAACTATATCCATCAAAACAACCTAAGCACAACCTGATTATAGCCCCACTACACAACACTTCTCATCCATTCCATAATTAATCAATCTCTCAACCTGATATTCCATCACACCTTTTGAACCATCCCACCGTAAACAACCAAGAAACCCACACACAACACACAATTGTGCTTACAACCATATTACCACCCAAAAAAACAAAATATAATTTCCAAATTTAATAAGGTATCCCTTATTTATTTCTTCTTGTTAATTTAGCTATTATCACGGAATCTGTACAGTCCTAGGGAATCTGTTCATTATCTAGGTGTACGTGATTTAATAGTTTCCATTCTGGGTGATACTCTAACAACTATAACCAAAGTAGTACACACAATAGATATAAATGGTATAACAAAGCCACCAATAGACACCATTTTTAGTGGGGTGTTTAGACCGTATAATCATAATATCACAAACAATAAGCAAAGATACAAAAAAGAATGCAATAAACCCCTCTACCATTTTAATTAAATTATCCAGTTCTTTATCTTTTATTATGATGGAACATCCATAATCCAAGGGTTGAAAAACAAAATACCTCTTGAATAATGCACAAATAAAGAGAGACAAGGGAATTCATACCTGGAAGGGGTGAAAATGTTCTTCGCATGAGAATGGATCACATAACATACCTTTGATCACCCCTCCCATGGGATTTGCATCCATCCGAGGATATCGCGACACCACAACACCAATAACAATCGAGAGAGACCGCATTAGGAATCATGGATAAGCACACACCATGGAACGGTGAGGATATATGGAAGAGAATGAGACCCAACTGGGGTAAACTGCTATAAAATGAAGGGATAATGTACCTTGGATCACCATGGATCACCAATAAAAGATCACCAAGATCAATGGATAGAAGAGGGAGGAAGAGGGTTTGAAGAAATCCTCAGGGCACCTAGGGTTCATCTAGAATGAGAAGAAAATAAAACCATGACCAAATTAATAATGGATCAGTTGAAAATAATTATTAAAACTACACATGATTGGGGTATTACATGATGTGTAATACCATATCACGTCGTGAAATACCCAAGGTTCAGTTTCCACAGAAAAACACATCACCACTTGATTTATTTTTATTTTTTAGGCCCCAAATCATTTTATATCGTGAACCAACTTGGACTAGCTATGAAACTGAGACTCATGACATGAAATATACTTACATGATTTTAAATACCAGCAGCATCTTTGATACACCTCCTACTCTTATGAAAACTCCTAAAACCTCCCCCAAACATCTTTAATGCCCAAAACTGGAAAAGTAATGGACTGAGGGGAACACAAACTATTACATTAGATACCTATCAAACAATTTTGTCCCTATAGAATCAAAAACCATCCTAGAGTAAGAGAACGGTTACAACAACTACCCTATGAGATACCTCTCAAGACTCTCACTACACTTGAAACACCTCTAATAACCAAACACATCAACGTTCAATGATAAACCACACTGTGCTGTTTGAAATCAAGAGTGGAAACCCCAAATCCAAGAACACCTCCTTTGAAGATTGTAACCATGCCTTATCACATCAACCTAAATGAACACAAGACACACCACACAATCATAACAACCACAATATCTGAACACGTGAACCAGGTATTTCTATCCTTCTTGTTAAGATATTATCCACTCTGGGCAGCACTGAATCATCTTCACGGTTTAATCGCATCTAAATTAATGTTTCTTGATATGGTTCTTGGTCCTCCCTTTTCCACGCATCAGGAATTTATAACACATCGCACCACACATAGAACCACCAAGTGTAAAAATACCCCATTTCATAAAACAAGGTTACAAAATTAAATTTCAAAACAAAATAGAACAAGGATAAAACTCATATCAACTCTAGTTAATTGGAATGAATCTATGTTTCTCGCTCCCAAGTAATCTCCTCTTAACAACCATGTCTCCATAACATGTGAACCAAAGAAATAGTCCATACACACAACACCTTCTCTTGATGATCTTGGATCTCCACTGGATGCTCTACAAATGTTGCATCATCCCCGATATTCAACTCTCCCCAATCAATGATGTCAGATTCATCATGTAGATACCGACAAATCTGAGAGACATGAAAGACATTGTGGACCCTATCCAACTGTGGTGGAAATGCCAACTATTATGCCACTTAACTAACTCATCCCAACACCTCGAAGGGTCCAAAAAACCTAGGATAAAGATTACTTTCTATGCAAAACCTATGTTTCCCATGTCAAAGGGAAATCTTCAAGAAAAGGTGGTCCCCAAACTCAAACTCTGAGGGCATCCTCCTACGATCGGCATATGACTTCTTCCAGTCTTGTGCCACTTTTATCCTCTCATGAACAAGATGAACCTTCTCTGTCACCCTCTACACCATGTTTGGACCAAGAATAATTTTCCCCCCAACCTCTATCCATCACAAAAGAGAATGAAATGGTCTCTAATAAAATGCCTCAAAAAGAGCCATGAAAATGGAAGAGTGATAGCTATTATTATAAGAAAACTCTATAAAGGGAAGGTGTTTTACCCAAGATACACCAAAGTCTAAGATGTATGCCCGTAAAAAATCCTTCAATGTCTGGATAGTCCTCTCTATATGATCATATGTCTGAGGGTGTAAAGAAGTGATGAGGAATAACTGGGTACCAAAATCATGTTGTAATCCCCTCCAAACTCATGAGGTAAACTACACATCCCAGTCTGGGACAATGGACCTGTGGACTCTGTGCAACCACACCACTTAATCCACATACCTCTTGGATAAGGAATCCACTGCACCCAACTCCTTGATCCTTAATAAGTGAGATGATTTTGTTAGATGATCCACTACTACCCAAATAGAATCATAGCCTCCCTAAGACCTGGCTAACCCTATGAAAAAATCCATCAATATTTCATCCCACTTCCAATCGGGGGAATCTAAGGGCTGCAATAAACCACTGGGAACATGGTGCTCAACCTTTATCTGCTAGAAGACCAAGCATCTTTCGGCAAACTTCATTACTTTTCATTTCATCCTAGGCCACCAAAAATGAATCTTCAAGCCACGATACATTTTATAAATTCTTGGGTGTACCACTAAAGGTGATTTATGAAACTCACGAAGAACTCCCTCGTGCATTGCTACTGAAACAAACAACCTCCCACAGAATAACATTTGATTATAACCATCCTCTAACCATCCCTCTGTATAATCACCATGGCCAACATGATCATGAAACACCTTTGTCTATGAGTCTCCCCATTGAGACTCCTAAACTAGATTCATTAGAGAATATTTCACTATCATTTGTAACAAATAGACTCTACCACCTTCCATTCATTCATTTAAGTTCAAGGCTTCCATCTCCTCCATAACTTTACAAACATTTGCAGATTCCCAAACAACCTCCTTCTAGGACTTTCTACTCAATGAATCTTCCACGAAATTACCCTTTTTTGAGTTTTATTAGTTCTCAAAATCATAGTCTTGAAGAAAATCCATCCACCTCCACTGTCACAAATTAAAATCACACTGGTAAAATATATACCTCAAACTCTTGTGATATGTGAAGACCACAAAGCGCTCCCTAATGAAGTAATGTCACCATAGATTTATCACAAAAACAACTACTACTAACTCTAGATCATGGGTGGTGTAGTTACACTCGTGGGGATTTAAATTCCTAGAGCCATAAGATATCACTCCTTGCTGCTTCATCAGAACGCATCCCAAACCCAAATGGGAAGTGTCACAAATCACCGCATACATAACTCCTTCCTTAGGAAACTGAAGCACTAGAGTGATAACAAACTTCCCCTTCTGATAACCAAATACTACCTGGCACTATTCTCTCCACGCAAAATATTGGTCATTACTGGTCAATGATGTCAACGGTGATGTAACTCAAGGTAAATCATGTAAAAAAACTCCAATAATATCCTGATAGACCAAGAAATGTGTGAACTTCTGCCACATTCTTGGGTGCTTCCCAATAAACATCTACTTCTACTTTTTATGGGTACACTGCTACGCCTTGATGAGACACCACATGTCTGAGGAAATATATCTATCATTTACAAAACTTACATTTTTACAACATTCCATAGAGATGGTGGATTTGAAGAACCTATAGGATGGTACTGAGATGCTTGGAATTCTCCTCCTCTGACTTCAAGTAAATCAATATATCATTAATGAATATGATGATGAATCAATCTAGGAACTCACTAAAGATGGATTTCATGAGTCCCATGAATATGAATGGTGCATTCGTAACGTCAAAATGCATGACTATGAACTCAAAGTTCCCATACCTGCATCTGAAATTAGTATTTGGAATATCTCTCTCCTTCACCCTTAAATGGTGATATCCAGACTGAAAATTGATCATAAAAAATCAACCTTCCCCTCTCAACTAGTTGAAAATATCTTCTATCCTCAGAAGAGGGTAATGGTTCTTAACTGTCACATGATTCAACCTCTGGTAGTCTATGAACAACCTCATACTACCATAAGCCTTCTTTGGGAACAACAATGAAGCACCCCTTGATGACACACTGGTCCGGATAAATCCCTTCTTCATTAGATCATCTATCTAAATCCTAAACTCCCAAAATTCATAAGGTTTCATCTGATAAGGATCCATCAAAATCAGAGAAGCACTGGGCCGCAAGTATATCCTGAACTCAATGTCATGTCGAGGGGGTAGAGTCACAACCTCCTCAGGAAAAACATCTAAGAACTCCCCCAACAACCCTAGGGACTTCCACCATCTCATTGTCCACCAATTTCACTGGCATCTCATCCAACAAGAAAAGAAGAGTCTTCACATGTCGAATGCCCACCTGAATACCACATTCACCAATGAAAACCACACGTCGATCATCAACATATGAAAACAAAACTCTTATATTAAAGAAATCAACAACAGCATGCACGGAATTCAGCCATTCTATGCTGAGAATGACATCATATGGCTACATCTATAGCAAGAAAAGATCCCCATGGGACTGATCTGGTCCCATCATTAGTCTATATCCCTGGCACACATTAAACAAGTTGGTCTGACCTAAGATTGGTGTACTCAACACTAGGGTCATGAGAAGACTCTCTATGTCTAGTCCCAGATCATGGGCTAGAGTAGGTGAAAAAAAGGAGGTTGAAGCTCCTAAATCAAACAAATAACAAGCAAGGGTACTAAACAAGCTGATTTTACCTCTAACAATATCTGGCCCTGTCATAACTCCTACCTCTGCTATGTGAATATGATCATGCCCAGCTCCTCTTACCCTATGATTAAGACCAACTCCATGAACATGCCTAGGTCGAGGTCCTTGAGGAACACCCTAAGGTCATCCTCTACCTACTCCATCTCCCCTCGGTCGATCATGATCCTACTTTCCCTGCTACTGAATTGACCTAGCTGGAAAATGTTGTTGAGGATGGTGCTGAACCTGTCCACAGCCACCATACTGATCTCAAACGGCCACTGGAAACTGATTCTCAAGATGGAAATGACCCCCACAAAAGAAACACATTGTCCCCAAGACCATAGGAAAGTCATAGAGATTGTTGGAACTAGAAGTCCGGAAAGGAAACTACTAAGGTTTCCTCTCTAATGGTTGAAACCTCAAAGGTCCCAGCGCCTGAGATCTTCCACTAACGGGCCTATCACTTGAAGAACTCTGATGGATCCCCTATCATGGTAGACCTAATCAAGAGTGCATCCACTCAATCACCTTCTCCTTATTCTGGACTTCCAGATATGTTTGCAATGTAAAAATAGTAACAGAATACTAGATTGAAGGTCGGAGGGCCTCCTCAAGTCGTCTCGCACGAGACTCCTCATTCTAAAAGAGATCTGGGGTGAAGTGAAGAAGATCCTTGAACTTGATCTCAAGTTCCCGCACTAGCATACTCCCCTACTGAAGGGATAGTAGCTTCTACCTCTTCTCATCCTTCATGGTTGATGAAAGGAACTCTGCTCGGAATTCCTTTAGAAAGTAGACCCATAACACATCTTCCTCCTTCCTCTCCCCCAAATAAATAATCCACCACTTACATGCATTTCCCTACATCTGACTCACTACCAAAGGAAACCAGTACTATATCGAAGCCCGGATCAAACTGAAGGTGATATCAAGCTCTTCAAGCAATCTCTTCATCTCTAAGTCTGAAACACTACCCTCATAATTTCCCAATGCTTGCCGCTGGAAAGCACATAATTTCCTCTGCCCCTAGTTGTCCTCCTCCACTGGATCCACCCTCCACCGATCAACCGGATAAGCTTGCCAATCCATAACCTCCTGAGCCACATGCAGATGATTATTGGGTTCCATAACTAAAAGGTAAACATAGAATTACTAAGCCCGATTAGTATGAAATTTTACTTATGATTTATTTTAATTCACTCTTTTCATCTTATCCATTTTAACTTCCTAATGAGCGTTGTCGCACATGCTCTCAAAAATATTTATTTGTGATTTTACTAAGTGCAGCATAGTGGCTGACCTAGGTCATTATCTCAAAGAGGAATTGAATTAAACAGTAATTAATAGGCTTAAAGTAAGTAATAAAATAGTTAAAAACAAATGAAAAAGATTATGGGGGTTTTGTTTTTTGACTTTTTGAACAATAAACTAAATAAGAAAATGAGAAGTAACAATCAAAGAGACAAATTATTTAAAAACACTTGTATGAGAAGACATAGTTGATCTAAACTAACCCCTTCACCATTAATTTATCATTATCCAATATAATTATAATTCATTAAATTATGATCCCCTAACATTTTTAACCTCCGAACCCTATGGAAATTAACACAACCACAAATATTTTTGAAAATGAGCCCTAGGTTAACTTCAGGACCTCCAATTGCAGCACCCTGCTTGGATTGTGATCCAAAAGACAAATTTTGGTTAGTGGTAAATTAGGGAATCATATAATCCTTAGATTATAGAATTAATTGATTTTGGGGATGATATTTTAACACTACAATTCTATCCCAAGATGATCGTAGTTTTCGGTTAAAGTTTCACTCTCACGATTTACACAAGTATGACCACGCAGTCGAGTGCAAATCGATCAAGTTACTTATAAATTAAAACTCAATTAATTTATCGCAATTTATGAATTACAGTATGTTTATGGATTCAAAATAAATAAATGAAGGGATTGGGGATTAGATCAACTATGAAAATAATCACTCTTCCATGGGTGGAGTAGTCATTGTGGGGTCGTTTTCCATAAGCAATGGATTAATTGGGTAACACCCAATCTTGACTCCACTCTTAATTTCCAGCACCAATAAGAAGAATAAAAATACTAAAATATAATAATATATAATATTAATTGAAGAAAATTCAAGTTAAAAACATGAAAACAAAGGAACACACAGAGGAGGAGGGAAAGAAGAGCCTTCTTGGAAGAGATATTTGCACATGACCTCACTTCTTCCTAGAGGTTTGAGATCTTCTCAAGAGACAACCATTCAGAAAAACCTTCCCAAGTCCTCTACCAACCCTCTCAAAGAGTTAAAAAATATTTTAAATAGATTTGGTGAGGGCTAGGGTTACAAAACATTTTTAAATGTGAAATGGAAATTTTGATAAATTTTTTAATCCAACTTTCACCGCATAGTTGACCTCCAAAACGGGAGAATTGTCTGACATTATAGAAATATTATTTGTGTATAATCATGTCCCTGATATTCTGTCTAAATTTGGGTCCAATTAAAGCTCGGATAAAGAATATACATCCCAAATCATGAACTGATGTCGAATCTGGATAGTTCAGTACAACTTTGTATTCAGGGGAAAATTACTCCACACAAATTCATGATCCAGCTCCCATCTCCTAAATAGAATTAGTATCTCATTAAGTCAGTAACATAATTACAAAATTTCAAGTCAAAATAGTTTACATAAGAATATTTATTCCCAAAATACTGTAGTGAAATTTAAAAGCGTAAAACTAGAATTTCCATCAAATTTTAAAATAAATGATTTAATCCCAAATATTCTATAAATTAACATATTTAGCACAATGTGAGGAAATTATTTCATTTATTATCAATAAAATATTCAGTAAAATTGTTTTTTATCACCTCCCTAACACAACCCAATTCAAACAAGAACACAAGTCCTTATGATGCATGTACCTTCCCTAGGTCTCTACACTACAAACGGTGTAGCCTCACATGGTCATTCAGTAGGCTCATAGTCCTTTCATCAGATCATGGGGGGGCCTAAAATCCCATTTCCTCACCGTTATTCACTATCCTATGTCAGATACCAAGATCACCTGACATAGTTTCCCTACCAATACATGAATTAATGATTGCACCTAACTCCAAACTCCATTCTATCTCTCAAACATCACCTTTGATACAATTCTCTCATGACCCCCTCACTCTACAGATTCTCTTCCTGGGATGGAAATGAATAAAAGAAGATAATGACCCCCGAGTCATGACTCCAGTAGGCCTCGGGGTGGAAAACATCACCAATGGTATACAAGTCTCACAAAATGGGAGACATTTCCCTTTTAAAGGAAACAAGATCAGGAGATAAGATGTTTCATCCCAAAACAACTCAAAGATATATATATATATATATATATAATCCAAATCCATCTCACATGCATGTTTAAAATAGAACTGATATAAAACAAAAGTCTCCAAAGGACCAAAATTATAGCAAGGCAGCGATATAGTAACTGTCAAGATCCAAGATAGTAAAGTCCAAAATGGTTTGTGAAGTCCTCCTAGAAACCTGAAACAGTTTTATATATGTTGGGGGAGCATACATGTGTGCTCATTAAGAAACCCAAAGTCTATAATGGACTTGTGAAAGAAGCATACTAATTCCCCTGTGAGAAAACAGCAGAACCAAAAAGCACCTAAGAAGGTATACTAACCACCCCAACCTCACCAAGGCATGCTCACCAAATAATGCAAGTAAAGTAAAATAATATAATGAACATCAATAATAGGGTACCCCAAACAACTTTCCCACTAATTATACACTCTCACACCCTAAAAAATTTCATGGCACTCCCACCTCTTCCAAACATGCCACATCACAACCCTCCCACACACACCTGGGCCTCACAACAACATCCCGCCCGCAGACACCTAGGCCACATACCACATCACATCCCACCCAAAGACACCTGACCCACATACCATGTCATGTCCCACCCACATACACCTAGGACACATTCCACATCACATCCCACCCACATACACTTGGGCCACATACCACATCACATCCTTAAAACACCTGGGAAATCACAACACATCTTTTCCTGAAGACACCTAGGAAAACACAACACATATCATCTTGAAGACACTTGGAAAAACACAACTCACCCGCACACATGTGCGACCCACAAACCACAACCTACCTGAAGAATCTTAGGATATCGTCGCCTGGGTGGCCATCCATCCATCCTCCTACTGGAATGTTTGGGAAAGACGCCCCCTCCCCCCATGACGATGGGGGTGTTCTACACATAGTGCTCAACTAGGGTGGGGTGTGTATAGAAATCACATAGGAAATACATGTATGTATAGATATAATATCAAATACTCCTTCCCAACCTATGGGTTCTCAAACAAAAAACTAGCTCACAAAACTACCAACTTCATTTTTACCCCTAAGTGTGCAACGCCACACATCAAACCACAACTGAAATCATACTTACAACCAACTAAATTTAACCATTACCATTCTTCATTAACAATTATTTTATTCATTCTATTATCCAAACAAAAACAATCTAGTCCTAAACATTATTAAACGATTATTTATTCATCCATTCCATTACTATCCAGGAAACTACTAAGCACAGCATATAACAAGCAATACAACCAAGTCCAAACATGGATAAAATCTGGACAAATTACCCATACCAACCAAAACAAGTCCCCAACTCTCAACCACATCCATAAAAACAACCAAAGCACAACTTGATTGCATCCCTACTACAAAAAATTGATCATTCATTCCACAATCAATCAATCTCTCAACCTGAGATTCCATCACATATGTTGAACCATCTCTTCATACACAACCAAACAGCCCACACACAACACACAATTGTGCTTACAATCATATCACCACACAAATCAAACAAAATATAAATTATAGATTTAATAAGGCATCCCTTATTTACTTATTCTTGTTAATTCAGGGGTTATCACATAAGTTTTACAATCTTAGGGCATCCGTTCATTATCTAAGTGTATGTGATTTACCAGTTTTTATTTAGGGTGATACCACAACAACCACAACCAAAGAATCACACACAACAGATATAACTAGTGCAACAAAGCCACTGACGAACACCATTTTTAGAAGTTCATTAATCCCATATCATCAAAATATCACAAACAATAAGTATATCTATAGAAATCATGAATTAAACCCATATACCCTTTTAATTCAATTATCCAGTTCTTTATCTTTGATTAAGTTGTAACAACCATAATCCAAGGGTAACAAAAGAAAAACACCTCCCACATGATCCACAAATAAAGAGGAAAAGGGAATCTCTGCCTCAAAGGGATGTTAAAATTCTTCGCATGATAATAGATCATGTAACGGACATCCGATCACCCCTCCAGCAGGATCTGCATGCATCTGAGGACATCACAACACCACAACACCAACAACAACTAAGAGAGACCCCATTAGGAATCATGGATAACCACACGCCGTGGAACAATGAGGATATATGGAAGGGAATGAGACCCAACCGATATAAACTTCTAGAAAACAAAGGTATAATGTACCTTGGATCACCATAGATCACCAACGAACAATCATTGATATCAACATATCAAAGAGGGAGGAACAGGGTTAGAAGAACTCCTCGGGGTGCCTAGGGTTCATTTGGAATGAGAGGAAAATAAAAACAAGGATGAATGAATAATGGTTAGGTGGAAAATAATTATTAAAATTGCTCATCATTGGTGCATTACATGACGTATAATACCCTTTCATGTCGTGTAATACCTGGGGTTTAGTCTCCATCAAAAAACAAATCTCCTCTCGATTTATTTTTATTTTTCATACCCTGAATCATTTCATGACATGAACAAACTTAGAGAAGTTGTGAAACCTAGATTCATGTTGTGAAATCTACTTACACAGCGTGAAATACCTGAAGAAACTTTTCTACACCTCTAACTCCTACAAAAACTCCCATAACCTCCCCTAAACACCCCTAAAGCCCAAAACTGAAAAAGTTATGGACTAGGGGGAACACTGACCCTTACAGGTTTTATTTTCATTTCTATTTAATTGGTCACCAAATAATTCTTATTATATAAATTCATAAATCATATTTTAATAATTTAATTGATATTATTACTATCCACCATTCCAAGTTCTAGGTGAGAATTATAGAAATATTTAAATATTATTATTAATAGTACATTGTATTTTGGTAAAAATAGGTCATGTGTGTCACACATGTTATCAAAGGAACTCAAAATTGTATATAACACATTCATACATAGTTTTGAGTGTACTGAATGATAATCTAAGTGATGCATATAGTGAAATCGCAAATTGGTGTTGTGTACAAAGAAAGAATAACTTGGTTATTTTATATGAAAAAAACTATATACAATTTTGTGTGAAATGTATAATATTGAAAAGATTAAATTAATTTGAAAAAAATTATTTACAAAAAATCTCATGGTGTTACACCTGTACTAGACTCAGAATTCTCTTGTACAAGAGTAATATAGTGGAAAGTATCCATGAATCCTCTTGTCATAGTCTATAGGTTTTTGTTATTCTACTACTCAAAGAGTTCAAGGTAGGTGTTTGACTGGCCAACTACATTAACTCGCATCTCTTTGATTTATTTAGGGAGGTCACAACATCAAAAATCATAAGATGATTTAATTAAATCATTCCTATAAAGTCAAAACAAACTAGATTTTCTTACTTCTTTACAGCCAACTTTAGTTATTTCATCCCGTTATTATCATAATAACTCCCTGGATATAAGAAGAACCCTCAACTATGTATTATTGATCACCACGTACACCAATTTATTTTCAAATAAAAATGATGGAAACCATTTGATACGTAATATTTCTTTGAGGGTTTTATATTTTTTTATGAATATAATTCATTTCTATTAATCTGTTAATTCTATGTTGTCACACTCTCAACTAAACATTAATAGAAAAACATTCATTATGTCATTATAAATTTTATCTATTTATTATTATATTTGTTTTTGTAGTAAATAATCACATTCTATAAATTAATAAATATATAATAATGGAAATAAATTACCCGACCGGTCATGAGCATCTAATAATGAATGGTCCATTCAAACAAAATGGATCAACCATGATTTAGGGGTATTAATAGACCTAATATTTTCCTATTTTATATATTCATTTAAATTATTTAAACCCTCCCAATTTATAATTTTGATCTGATTTACAACAATTCTGTATTTATGGTGTGTTTTGAGCAAAAATGTGAAAATTTCTTAATTCTATAATTTTAACAGATTTTATACATAAGGGTATTTTGGTCATAACTTTTCAAATATTAATCAAATTTAAGTGATTAATTTTTTTTAGAATTTCTTGATTTATTTTCTCCAACTTTATCTTCTATACCAGGAGATGATTTGACTATCTGGAGGCTTGAAAAAAATAGTCAATTTTAAAAGTTGTTCAGGCATACAGAGGTGACACCACCTATGTAAATGAGGCTTAACTCGGAATACACACCTCAAGTTAAGGTGATTATACCTAGTTATTAAAGATAACTCATATAGAGTTTTACCAGTAAATTTCATGGAGTTGTGGAATTGTTAAATTGGCCATTGAAAGATATAATTTGAATGAAGATTCCTGGAATTATCATCTTAAAAATGTCATACACATTATAAATTATATATAATACAATAGGAGTGTCCAATTAATGTGAAATTTAGAATTTTTATAGTAAATTAAATTTAAAACATCCTATAATAAAGTAACTTAGGTTCATTCGAATATATGGTGTGACAAAAAGCGGCCATATTTCGGGAGACAGATTCTGGAGGGGAAGCTACTGCACCATTTTCTCTTCTTATATTTTTATTCTTTTTTAATTTAGTTTCAATGTAATTTTAATTTATTTTATTTTATATAAAATATAATTTATTAATGGTTTTTATTTTTTTGTATTCTTCCACACACCCCCTTTTTTTCTTCTTTTCCTTTCATCTCTTTCTTTCTCATTCCACCCCATTCTTCTCTACTGTGATATCTAATACTCATGATCATGAATAACTGACCCGAGGAATATCCTTAGGGACTAATCCCGTACTTTAAATTGAGACCATTTTTTCATTATCTTTGATTTAATTATAAGGATAATTTATAGCGGGTGTACTTTTCACTGTGGTTACCTAAAGTTTAACTTCTTAATCGGCAACCATTTTCCCTCGATTAAGGAGGTGGGTGGAGGGTGTGCTTGGCGATCACTAAGTACACTTTTCATTAATAACCGAGGTAGATTGAGGTGTGTACACATATAATAGAGTTTTTTCACAAAATATATTTTAATCTAGTCAATTTAGGTGCTCCCTGAAAATTCTCTTGCAAGAACTTCCATTCATATTTAATCCCATTCTTCTTAGCATTGCATGGTAATTTATAATTGAATGTTAGTTTCTTCTTAATTTTTTATTTCATTTATTTTTTTTAAATTACATTTATGTCATAAAACATAAAAAAATTTGTTCTTAAGTGAATTAGATTAACTAGGTGAACAAACTGAGAAAAATCCTCAAGTGAGACGACCCTGGTCATCCACTCTACTACACTAGGAAAACCTAGAAATTTTCTTTTTTCACGCCCTACGATATGTGTGCATTAGGTATCATACCTAAGTCACATCATGACTCCTGACTTAGCTTATCTCATTTCAATATGTCCACCCCTCGTCTGAGGTGTCTCCTTGTATTGGAGAGGTCTTCACCTTACAGTTTTGTCATAAAATTTATAAATATATACTCACACGCAGGCGAGGGGGTCTCGAGATCGCAATATACAACTGATAAATTGGATGCGCAAACCCTTATACATATTGAAATAAAATTTATGATGCATACAACATATTAAATTAATTATATATTACAAACATCACATGAAATAATAAATAATTAAATTAAAATAACCAGACAAATATGGGTTTGGTCAATTTCTTAAGACCAGTCGGTATGAAAGTAAAAATGCGAGAAAAATAAATTACAATAAATTTAAAGTTTAGAGTTATTCAATATAAATTATAAGAATTATACATTTCAAATAATTTAAATTCTTTTGTCTGTAAATTAATTTAATTTTATAAACCAAAAATAAAATTAGTCAATTAATTTAATTTAATACCAAAATTAAATTAATTTTTAAAAATAATAGAATTATTATTATTTTAAAAAAAAATTAATTTTTAATTAATTTAATTTATTAATAAATTGAATTAATTATCTAAATTAAATTATATTTTTAAATTAATTATTATTAAATAAAATTATCCTGGGCCCTGAAACCCCGCACAAGACTAATGCAGGTCAGGCCAATCCTATGAAATCCCATGTTATGTCAAGAAATGCCTGTGCAGAGCTGTTTAGGTCCATATAAACCTACCTTGACCCATTCTAGGATGGGTATACTCACCTAAGCTCATTGTGGTGTGGATCATGATATAAAAAACCCATAGGAGTCTGGTAGGAGCTCGATCGGGGAATATTGTGTCGGGCATTGGTTTCCATGAGAGGATATCATGGAAGATGTTGTTTCCATATAGTGACATGAAGATATGGATTTTCTATGACTTGGATATTCATGGATAATGGAAACTGTCAGTACGTGATGACTTGGGTGGTCAGCCAAAGCCAATGATTTGGAAATTTGCTAGGATGAGGGAAAACTGGGTGGGGTATGTTGGCTGAGCCAATCCAACTATCGACCTCCATGAGAAGTGGTGGTCGGACTTATATGATACGGCATATGAAGTTAATAAAGGGAGGATCTTGGGACCTCCTGGTGGAGGGGAAGAGTGATTTTTTCATGCGGAAGTAGTTGTTCAAGGAGGCAGTGGGAAATAGGTCGGACGTCGGCCATCCGTAGCTCATGGCGGCCTCACCTGAGTTGGAGGTAAATGGATCAAAGGAATATGGTGGCACCTAGTAGAGATGTGGAAGTAGGCCCAAATCTAGGTGAGGTGATTAAGGGAAAAAGGTGTGACAAACTGACCCGGTTACCCTTAATCCTAGCACCCGACCCGATCCGTCACATACCCAAAGGGCATTCCCGATCCCCATGGGCTAGCGACAAGCTCCCGAGCATCGAACGGCACAAAAGAGGGAAAGATTTCACCGAACTTGAACAACCAAATGGAATACATATATAAAGAAAGAAATAAACAAGTGAATACTAATGAATATATATGCCATAACTATAAGGAAACAGCAGAAACAAACGATAAAAAAGTATCCAAAACTCTAAGACAAGTCCAACAATAAAGAAGTAAAAACCACACGGCTACTCCAAACAATGGTATGGATGAAATCCCACCATATCACCACTGGCTACCCAACCATCTGACATGAACCTCACCACATCAATACTACACCTTACCTTTCCCTACACTGTAATAAAAACAAAGTTCTACACACCATCGAAGGGGTGTGCAGGGTGTGAGCTAACAGGATTAGTAGGATCCCACCTATGTTTTCCATAACCAATCTCTGTATAAAAATCCCTATATGATCATTTTAAATAAAACATGGCATGATAAGAAGTAAATAATTTTTATAGAAAACATAGTAAAAAGTTCCCTATTTCCACAGTTCTAAATAAAATCAAGTATATCAATTTCAAATCATATTTTCTATATCATTTTTCACAAGCATAAACATGCATATCAAGGCTAACTCAAAAGGCCAAGAAATACAAAACAAAATTACAAGTATCACAACACCAAGGAATACTACAGGTTCAGGTCAAAGACTAATCTTACCACAATAATAAAGTGCGTAAATATGATCCTAGAACACAGGCCTAATAATCAGAGAAATACCCCATGAGTAAACCCCCCAAAATATCAATATCGGTCCCCTAGAAAAATAGGCCTAGGAAACAAAGGAAATACCCAAGACAAACCCCCTTGATAATCAAAAAACAATGGATAATGGATCCAAGCTAAACCTTCCACCAAATTACCCAAGGTAACCCATGTGCTCTTTCTCACAAATCATTTCAATGCTTTGAAATACCCATTTTCCTTCCATTTATCAGCAACCAAGGAAAAACAATATCTTTTAAAACTCTTTTCAACACACACAAAAAGATCATGCCAATTTTATTTATAAATCAATTTATAAAATAAATAATAATCAATCTTATCAATATAGGCTAGAGACAAAACCACCTACCTAAAAATTCAGGTCGCACACGCCCGTAACAGAATCCACTAACAATGAGAACCCAACAAGTCAACGAAGTCCCTAGAATAAGATCCACATCAAGACTGATTGAATTTAGAATACAAGGGGTCGGTGGAAGATAGGAAACCCACATAACTTAAATATGAAAACCTTCCACACCATGAAAAATGGAAGAAAATTCCTTCAGAATGAGATCACACAACGAATCTAGAAGAAACCAAGAAGAATCACCAACCTTAGACCAATAGATCCAATTCATTTACCCAATAGTGATATTGTGATCAAAGGTAATGAAGAAATGTAAGGATAAATTACTTAGAGAGATTCATCACAAATCACATTGGAGATCTAACCTCGAATAGATCAATTTGGATAGAAGGGAGTCTTTGAAAATCACCTAGTAAGAGTCTTTGATCGAGATTGATGGAGTCTAGAAATAATGGACCGAGAAAAACTGCCAAACATGTATTTTAAAACTGGATGTGGGCCATTACACAATGTTTAATCTCTGAGTAAAACATACACCAAAAACCCCCATCACCTTGGATTAAAATAACATCATTTAAACCATACACAATGTCTAATCACCATTCATGAAGTGGACCGCCTAACAGCGTAATCTTTCCTTTCACGACTTACATCCAGCACTCACTACACGGTGTGTAACATAGTCACATGGCATGTAACTATTCTGCATCCTATAAAAAAATCCATAAAACAACTTCTAAATAATTAGAACCAAAAGGGAACTTGGAGAGAGGGAAAACTTACCTAATAAAGGTAATGGGATGTTAAAAATACCCCACCATAAAGACTTTCCATCCCTGGGAATTCATGTGGAAGATGTAATCCCTGGAAGTATATGAGTACACTTCTCCCTCATCAAAAATTAATGTCCCCAAGTATTATGATAATCTGATCCTTATTTCCATAGAACCCTCACCAATGGAATCGAATTCCCATGTAATATTTTCATCTGAGAGTCAATGATCTCAACTGGTTCTTCCAAAATAGAAGCATCTGGATCTAACTCAATTTCATCCCAACTTAGAACATGAGTGGGATCAGGGTGATACTTCCTAAGCTAAGATATGTGGAACACATCATGAGTGTTTTTAAAATGAATCAGTAATGTTAAACAATAAGCAACATGTCTGAGTTGTTTAGTGATCTCAAATGGTCCAACATATCTTGGAGCCAACTTTCCCTATTTTCCAAGTTGACTATGACCCAAATGAAGAGAAACTTTCAAGAACACCCAGTCACCTATGAAAAACTCCAAAGGTCGACACCACTGATCCACATATGATTTCTGTCGACTCTAGGCTATAAATAGTTGTTTCTTTACATTCTAAATCTTTTCGGATGTTTCCTGAACCAAACATGATCCAACCAAAGCTACTTCACCCACCTATACCCAAAAAAGAGGTGATCTACATGAGTGACCATAAAATTCCTCAAAGGGATCCATTCTAATTAATGATTGATAACTATTTTAAAAAAAACTCAACCAGTCCAAGATGGTTATCCCATGATCCTATGAAATCCAAGACATAGGTGCGGAGCATATCTTCCAATATATGAATTACTCTCTACATTTGACTATCTATATGTGGATGGTAAGTTGTGATCAAATTGAACTGAGTTCCCATTTCCTCTTGAATACTCCTCCAGAATCTCAAAGTAAACCTAGGATCTCTATTCAAAATAGTGGAAGAAGGAATCCCATGTATCCTCACAATATCCTTCACATACAGCATATCCAAATCTTTAACCCTAGTGGTATCCTTGATCGGAATGAAATGAGAAGACTTCGTTAACCAATCAACAATCACCCAAATATCATTCTTTCCTTAGGGTGTTTATGTCAATCCAACAACAAAATACATGGAGACCTCATCCCATTTCCAAACTAGCATTGGAAGAGGCTGAAGTAACCCAGAAGGTTTCAAGTTCTCTTCCTTTATCTTTTGGAAGGTGTAGTAGTGAGACACAAACTCTGCAATGTCAGGATTCATACCCGGCCACCAAAATCTTCTTATTCTATCATAATAAATCTTCGTAGTTAATGGATAAATGGACCATGAAGAGATATGATAATAAAACAAGACTAAAACCCTCACAGATACTGGAATGAAAATCCTTTTTCCAAAGTGTAGCATACCATCTGAATAAAGAGACAAACCTGAAACAGTCTCCCCACCATAAAGGCTTTCTCAAGTCTTCTAAAACTCATCATCCTACTGCTGAATCTGTAAAATAGACTCCATGAGAGCTTATGATAACTAAACACTAGCCAGAACCATGCATGAAACATCCTCCTAAGTATCTAGGTGCAACAGAGAAAAAATCACCATAAGGTTCCACTCCTCCTTTGATTCCAAGATATCATGTGATGGTAATTTCCTACTAAGAGTGTCTGCAACAACATTCACCTTTCCTAAGGTGTATGTGATATCAAAGTCAAATGTTTGGAGGTATTATACCCATTTCCTATACCTTAGAATCATATATTTCTGAGAAAATATATAACTCATACTCTTATGATCAGAGACAACCGTGAACCTTTCCCCAAAAACATAATACTGCCAATACTTAAGTGCATGCATGACTGCATCAAGCTCTAAATCATGAGTGGGGTAATTATTTTCATGAAGTCAAAGATAATGAGAGTTGTAAGCTACCACATGGTCATCATGTATAAGCACGTGTCCCAAACCATCACTAAAAGCATCACAAAAAACCATGTATCCCTTACTGGTCTCAGGTAAGATCAGAATAGGAGTCGATGTCCGAAGACTTTTTAGTTCATCAAAATAAGTCTAACACTTTGCATACCAAGTGAATTTCAATACTTTCCTAGTAAGAGTAGTCAAAGGTGATGACATATTATAGAATTCCTTAATAAATCATCGGTATTATCCAGCAAGACCAAGGAAGATATTTATTTCAAAGATATTTCGCAGTTCCTTCCATGACAAAACATCTTTTACCTTCTCTGGATCAACTGATAATCCATGCTCAAAAACTATTTTCCCCAAGAACATCACTTATTAAATCTAGATACTAAATTTTGAAATTTTTCCATACAAACAGTGACTTCTAAAAATTTCCAAAACCAAACTCAGATGGTTCTTGTGCTCATGATCAGATTTTGAATAAACTAGAATATCATCCATAAAAACTACAACAAAAGTGTCAAGGTGTTGGTGGAATATCTTATTCATCAAATCCATAAAAACCATAGGAACATTATTCAGACCAAAAGGCATCACAATATATTTATAATGGCTATACCTACTCCTGAAGCCTGTCTTCGGTATATCAGACTCCCAAACTCTAAGCTAATGATAACTCGGCTGATGATCAATCATTGAAAACCACTTTTCCCCCTTTAACTAATCAAATAAATAATATTCATGAAACAAAGTGTATTTTTTCTTAACCATTACCCAGTTCAACTTCCAATAGTCCACACATATATGAAGTAAACCATATTCTTTACTGAAAGAGAGCATAGGGTTTCCCAAGGTGTAAGGCTTGGGTGAACAAAACCTTTTTTTAACAGTTCATCCAACTGAATCTTGATCTATTTCAGCTTTGTGGGTGCCATATGATAAGAAGGTATTGATATTGGTTACATACATGGAACTAGATCAATCGTAAAATCTACCTCTCTCTTTAGAGGAACACTAGATAAGTCTTCTAGGAAAACATCAGGAAAGTCTCAAACAACAAAGGGAAAGTCATCAATAGAAGAAACATTATTAGGCTCAAATGCAACAGCAACCAAAAAACTATTTTTCTCTGGGTGGTAAATTCCTTTATGACCTGACCTAAGGTATCACTCTCCCTAAAACATAATAGATCTCACATTGGTAGTAAGAAATGAGACACATCGATGATAAAAATCAACCTTATCTCGATGAGATCCAAGCCAATCCATACTGATGATCATGTCAAATAGATCCAAATCAAGAATGAGAAAATCCCATACTAACTTTGTATCAGCTATCATTAACGAACAAGATGGTCACCTAAACCCTAACTCCTTCCTCAAACCAAGAGGTGTTTCTAACTCAATTTTAAAGGACAGAATTTCCATTGGAAGTTTAAGAACATCAAAAAAATGTGCAGATATAAACAAGTGGGAGGCACCAGTATCAAATAAAGCAATTGCTACTGAAGAAGAAATTAGGATAATACCTCTCACTATTTCCAGACCCACATAAACTTCCTATAGACAATCATCTACTGCATGAAAATTATTCACTTTTGAGTCCTTTGGCTGGAGCATTGTAGTCCTTGAAGCTTTTAACTACACAGTAGTAGCCTTCAGAGCTGACAAACACTGACCATAACGAGGTGTAGTCATAGCCTAACAGAAGTGCTATAAATGACCAACACATCCACATATAGTTCATGTATTTAAGGGAATAGTAAAAGAATTTATGGTTTG
This sequence comes from Viscum album, assembly GCA_963277665.1. Lineage (NCBI taxonomy): Eukaryota > Viridiplantae > Streptophyta > Magnoliopsida > Santalales > Viscaceae > Viscum > Viscum album. The sequence goes on from CAUJRU010000220.1 coordinate 904,441, forward strand.
TACTCCCTTAACACACTAATAACAAGTCATAGGAACATTATCTGCTATAACAGACGGTGTAGAGGAGGTTCGCTGCTGAAACCCACCTCCACTACTCCAGTGATAATCTTTCCACTTCCTCTTCTTCTCATGTGTTCCACTAAAACTGCCACCCAATGGAAGAGAATATGTGGAAAATAAAACCTTTCCTTCCATATTCATTTCTATCATCATAGATCTATATATCATCTCTTCATAGGTAGAAAGTTTCATCATAAACACCTACGATCTGATATCTGGTCGCAAACCCTATAGTACTTCTGAGCCTTTATCTTGTCATTCTTCACCATGCCTGGGGAAAAATAGAAAAGCTCATAAAAATGATTTGTGTATGCCGATACTGAATGCTCTCCCTATTATAAATACAGGAACTCCAGATACATCGCCAACATCAGCGACTCTAGACAAAACTATTGAAAGAACAGGGTTTCGAAACCCTTCCAATCTAAGTCTACATGTCTATATAATTGGACCATAAAATCCCACCAACGCTTGACATATCCCTCAAGTATGAATGCTTCAAACTTCACCCTGATATTCTCAGGTTTCTTCAGTAATTCAAAGATTTGATCGATCTTTTACATCCAATCCTCCACCACCTGAGGTTCTGTCATTCCTTTAAAGGATGGTGTCTTCTCATGTAAGAACTATCATGATCGATCTCTCTCTCTCTCTCTCCTCCAGATCCTGGTTGTACCTCAACCACTACGTTCTAAACTTGTGGCACATTCAGATCGATAGCACGGAATGCCTGTATAATAGTCTCAATGAGGATCTATTCTATAGGTGGGTTCCATTGAGGAGCATCAGATGCACCTTCCTAAGGAACTCGTGGAATATGTCTCGGAGGCATATTGCTACACACCGAAACACAATAATGATCATACAACAGAACAAATCTCAGTTGAAACTAAAAAACCCAAGTAAAAAACTAATATTTTTAAAACAAAAACCAATACTCAAGACACACATCTCAACATCCCATGGAAACTTGAGTCTTGTTATGACAAGAGATATCCAGGCACTTATAAAAACATACCTCTCAAGTACCGACAATCCTATCTCCAGTCTAACAGATGTCCCAAGACATAGACTCTTGAGGGAAGACCTCATATGATACAAAACTGTGATGAACCAACTCGGTAACCATAAAACCCGACACCCTACCCGATCAATCACATACCTAAAGGGTACTCCAAATCCCAACGTGATGGATACAAGCACTCAAGCATCAAAAAACACAATAGAGGGAACAATTTCTCCCAACCTGAACAACCACATGGCATACATATATAAAGCAAGAAAGAAAACTTAGAATAATAATGAATATATATTCCATAACTGTAAGTAAAAGGTAGAAATAGACAACAAAAAAGTATCCAAAAACTCTAATACAAGTCCAATAACAAAGGATTAAAAACCGCACAGCTACTCTAAATGATGGTATGGATGAACTCCCACCATCTCACCACCAGCTACCCAACCATCTGACATGAACCCCACCACCTCATTGTGGCACCTTACCTTTCTCTGCACTGGAAGACAAAAAAAGGTCTACACACCACCGAAGGGGTGCGTAGGTTGTGAGATAACAGACTCATTAGGATCCCACCTAGGTGTTCTATAACCAGTCTCTTTATAAAAATCCATGTATTCTCATTTTAAATAAAACATGGCATGATAAGTAGTAAAATAGTTTTATTGAAAACATGGTAAACATTTCCCTTTTTCCACAATTCTAAACAAAAGTAGTTATATAAATTTCAAAGAATATTTTCCATATTAGTTTTCACAAGCATAAACATACATATCAAGGCTAACTCAAAAAGTCAAGAAATAAAAAAAAGCACAGGTATTACAACACCAAATAATACTACAGGTCTAGGTCATAGAATACTCATTCCACAATAATCAAGTACACAAATTCGATCCTAGAACACATGCTTAGGAAGTAGAGGAATTCCCCATGAGTAAACACCCCAAAATGTCAATATTAGTCCCCTAAAACAATGGGCCTAGGAAATAGAGAAAATCCCTAAGACAAACTTTCTTGATAATCACAAAACAATTGATGATGGCCCCAAGCTAAACCTTCCACCTAAGTACCCAAGGTAACCCATGTGATCTTTTTTACAAATCATTTCAATGATTTAAAATTCCCATTTTCTTTATATTTATAAGAAACCAGGGAAATCTATTTCTCTTTGAAAACTCTCTTCAACACACACAAATATATATCATCCCAATTCCATTTATAAATCAATTTATAAAGCAAAGATAATCACGCTTATCAACATAGTCTAGAGATGAAACCACCTACCTCCAAACTCGGGTCGCACATGCCCATAACGGAATCCACCAACAATGAGAATCCAAAAACTTCAACAAAAGCCCTAGAATAAGATCCACATAAAGGCTGATTAAATTTAGAATACAGGGGTTCAGTTGAATAGAGGAAACCCACATACCTCAAAGATGAACACCCCCCACACCTTGACCAACAGAAGAAAAGGCCTCTGGAATGAGATCACACAACAGATCTATAAGAAACCAATAAAAATCACTAACCTAAGAACAACGGATCCAAAGACATCACCCAATGGTGATACCATGATTAAAAAAATTGAATAAATGGAAGGACAACTTACCTAGAGAGACACACCATAAATTATAACAGATATCATACGTTGAATGGATCAATCCAGAATGAAGTTAGTCTCATAAAATCACCTAGGAAGAGTCTATGATCAAGAGTGAAGGATTCTGGAAAGAAAGGACCAAGAAAAACTTCCAAATGTGTATTTTAAAACTAGACATGGACCGTTACACGACATGTAACCCAGTTACAAAGTGTGTAATCACCGAGTCAAACATACATTGAAAAACCAATTGCATGAGATTAAAAATATGTCATTTAAACCATAGATGATGTGTAATAACCATTCATGATGTGTACCAGTTCACGACGTGATATTTCCTTTCACTACATACATCCAACACTCATTATACGGTGTATAACTATTCTGTAGCCTGTGAAAAATACAAAAAACAACTTCTAAAGTATTTGAACCAAAAGGGAATTTGGAGAGAGGGAAAAACTTACCTGATCAAGGTAACGGGATGTTACAGAACGCATTGTTGGTGGGAGGTGATGGTGCGGTCGAGCAGATCGTCCTCGTGATGGGATGAGTTCAGTAGGGTGTGTCATGATGACAGGGAGGGGAAAGGGGGTCGACCTCAGCTAGCTCACACGAGGAGGGGAGGAGAGGATTTTTAGGTGGTGATCAGGCTTGAAACAAGCAGTTTATATGTATAGTGGATGAGGGAGGTGGTTGGAGACCCAGCAGTGGTGTGATGGGTTCAAGCTTCCATAGGAAGCTTGATTGTTTTTTTTATTCAACACTTCTATGGGAATTAATAAAAATATCCACTCCCCTTTTGTTTTTTCAAACTAAAGGCTACTAAATATCCTTTAATATATATATATATTTATATATATTATCTATTATTAATTTTCATTTCATTAAATGCTTCTGAGGAAGAAATCAAATTGGATCCCCTGGTCTCCTAGGACCAACCAACACATGCCCCGTCAATTTCACTTTTTCTAAGAGGTCTAAAAATAGACTTTTAAAAGGTATTAGTATTATTATAAATTTAATATGTAAAATTATTCCAAGAGAATCTAGTATCAACCCCCTTTTATTATTATTATTATTATTATTGAAAATAATTCTAAAGGAGGCCTTCAATTTTTTCACTAGAAAATTTGTACAGACTAGAACCTGGACGGAACTGGATTACTGAAGAATTAAATCAAAAGCAGATATTTAATTATACTATTCTTCAATTTTTAACCGGAAAAAACCATGTTTTTTATCCATACCAAAAACATTAGATTACCATAATGTGGCTATACAGAATAGTATCGATATGTGGTTTATTTTATTGGGACTGATTTAAAGATATCTACTTAATTTAATAAAAATTAATTTTTACTTGGCTCCAAAAATTATCATGATCACTCTGATACTAATTTAATATACTATCACGTGTAGTAGAAGTCGATGGGATGAAAATTTTAAAATTTTAATCACCATAATGATGTAACATCATCATCTATGGCAATCCAAGCGAAGGTAGAGGTTTGAGGATATCATGTGAATTTTATAAGAACTAAATAAATAAACAAACATGTAAATTATTTGATTCAATAGCATGATAAACTATAGCTTGTTTCCAGTGGTCAATGCTCGAAGGATCTAATGTCGAACCCCTATAGATCATCCATAGATGCTTTAATAATCTATATGAACAATGATCATAAAATTCATAGTGTTTGCACAGATCTCCGAAGATCTATTAAACATCATGACAATCACCTAGAATCCATCCTTATTATCAGCAATGACATCCTTCAATTGATTTCATTAATGGTTTCATTCTCTCTCAATGATGAAAAAGGAGGAGATAGGATCTATCAATCCATTGCAAAATGGATTCCCTTTTTTCACATAGGAAAGGACCTCTTCATATTCTTATATAGTCGATGTGATAAATATCTGGTTAGGGTTCCTGGCCCCCATATATCTTTCATCCACTAAATAAGTAATAAATATAAAATTATAAATAACTAACTATGAGATAAATATTATTTATATTTTATCACATACTTGTAATATATATTAAATATATGAAGTGATAAATGAGTGTCATTAACTAAACTCATAATTTCCACTAATATTAAATAAAACATGAATATTAAAATAATATTTGTTCATCTAATATTATTTCATGTATTTATATAAAAATTTGTAAATAATTTTAATAAATAAATTCAACCAAAATATTATATACTTGAATAATAATTAATTTTTTTATTTGTAGATGATCAAAAGAACTTGGATAACTCTTGGAACCTATGGTGGGTCCCACCGTGTTCTATTTATATATTCATCAGAATAGGGGGAATCTTATTTATGTTATTGTGAGTGACCATCTAGGCCCTTATCTCAATATCAGTGAATAATATTCACATACCAAGAGTAGAATCTTGCAACCCATTATGGACCCTAAAGAGATCAGGAGTAGTCATATAAATGAAAAAAAAACCTATGAACACATACTATGTAATATAATATCTTATCATGTGATATATCATAAAAATGATGCACACTTGTGTCATTATCCTTTCCTTGATTTATTATTTTTTTATCTAACTGGACAGACATTCCTTAGACTATAATTTCCATGGATTTAATGATGGTACTACCATCTTGATTTACTAGGCCATGGATATAACTTCCTCAACTCAAAATCGACAAATTTTATCTTATCATTCAACCAGTAATGTAAAACCAATGATGCACCCAACAAAAAATATCTCACCATGACTTCATTGTGTAGGTTATGGAATTGCATCAAAGTACATGATCAAGTGGAACACATTAATAATTATCTCAAGTCAGGAGACCAATACACATGTATGTAGATAGGAACAACCCATGACACTAAATACATGTGGTGTTCCTATTGGTGGTTCTATTCTCATGATATCATCTACCAGAGATCACCAAGTGTGAACATCATCAGAAGAAGTCTCAATGCTTATAATCCCCTAGCACCTGATAGTCTGACATCAATAGTGTCTAATTAGTATGATGTATCTACACCATAGGTTATATATGTATGATTACTGACATTGTATTTTGAGGATCTCATTACATTCTAGGATCTTTTATAAACTTTTTATATGAAAATTAATCTAAGGAAATTACCATTAAATAGTGGATGAATAAATCTCTACACAATAATTGTTTGTTTACAATATGAGTAACTCAATGTACACATGGAACATTAATCAAATGTATGGTTAAAGGTAGGTATAGGGGACCCACTTTTACAAAATATAGATGTGATTTTTATAGATTTAATTTCATTAAATGAATGAATTTATATATATATATATAGTAGCCTTTTTGGGTGTTGAATTAGTGGTGGTATGCTGAGTTTTATGCTAACACATCACACGTGCTCCCCTGAGGAAGTACAGTCCCTATAATTAACATATAAATCATGTTATAAAACTTATTTTGGTTTTGAGATGGATGATATGGATGGGGGAGTGGAAATATATTTTAACTAATTAAGAAAATAATGTTTATTTCTATTTTTGTTTTTTTATATTATATATCATCATATAACTATGTGATTTGGAATTTAGGTATGGTTGTATGACTTGTATGGGTAAATTTTATAATCCAATATTTTATGTTGTCTATTTATGGAAATACTTTCACTATAAATCCATTAATATAATGTGATGTTATATTTTTTATAGTTTATTATTTTATTTACCAACTATTTTTTGTGAGGGTTCATGGGGTATAGTCTTCCCACATGGTTTTTTCAGACCCTCTCCATTATTTTATAGCACCTTTTGTATAGGGAGACGCATTTGAAAAATGTAGCAACCCGTATCAACTAATTTTTGGGTATACATATATATGGTATGTTAATAAGTTATATTATAAAATTTATTTAATTTATTTTATCATTTGGGGTATGGTAATAGGATAGGGGAATAGTTGGAGCTTAAGTTTGATGTTATACATATCCCTATTCAAAACCTTCCTAAGATAATGTTTTAGTTACCATGTATTTGGGGTTGTTTTTATTTCTTTTAACTATTATTGTTGAGATATTTTTTAATTAATGAATTTTATTATTATGGTTTATTTTTTTACTATTAGTATGGGGTGGAAATATGTATATTTTCATACATCACATGTTGCCTGTATTATTAATATAACATTCATATACATGTATGTGATTCATAATCTTGTTATAAAATTATTTACTTCATTATTTATGGTTTCAAAATAATTTATATATTATTTTTCAATGTATGATATTTTTTTAAGTTTACATGAATAAACATGAATTTTTTGGTTTTCATTCAGGATTGTGTTTTCACTAACTATATGTATCATACATGTGTTATATAATATTACCTAAGAGATAATAGGTTATTCTAGTGGATTATCAAGATGTATAAATCCATATTTGATAAGGGTTTATATAGAGAATCGTGGAACATTTTCTATTACTGCATTATGAGGTTTTGTTAAGAACTAATAAATTACGTTACATAATGGTGATGATGCTGGTTAATTATTAATTATAATGTCTTTTACCCTTGATTTTGTCATTTAGTATGGGAATGGTGATAAATGATATTTTTTTAAACCTTTTTTAGGTGTATTTTCATGAGATAATTTGGGTTAAATGTTAACAGAGTCTAATTCATTATTTTGTTACCAAAAAATGTATATTGTACAAGGACTAGGTGGTCAACCCTACTTACAATAGATATATGATAGAATATTGGATAGTTCAGTATTTTCTATGTAGTTTGGTACTTTTCTTACTATTACCTAGGATGGGTTGTGTAATGTTTGGGTAGACTCATAGAGGGAATGATTATCATATGAATGTGGGTGGATGGATACAAAAATTGTTACATTATTTGAGTGATAGAGATAAAACATGGGTGATGTGTTCCTCTATTTTGGTCTAGGCTTGTGGATTCCATAGGTAATTATGGATATGGTAGAATGATTGGTTCTGGATTTAGATAAATCGTATATAAATGATAGGAACGATTAGTTTCTTCTAATTCATAAGGGACTATGAATTTTAAGACATGGATCATGATTATCTGAGTTATACTTAAGGGTGTTGAAACATTTTTTATTCCTTCTAGGGAATTAGGTTTGATAAAAAATGGTTATATAAGTTTACCATTATGAGTATGTCTTTTGGACCCATATCTTTTTATAGGTTAAATATATAGGATTAACATGATACAATTATAAAATATGTAATGTGTATAGTATAATCATGTTCATTATATGGTGAGAATAATGTATGGTTAGTCATGATCGTTAATGGGATATATATAAGGTATACTGATTAGAGGATTGATCTAAAATTCACATTACTCATGCTGCTATTTCATGAAAACATTTGATAATTCCCGGTGGTTCCATGGTTATCCATCCTAGTATGATATTTTGGTGGTGCTAAAATAGTTGTTTGATCCCCTTATAATTTAATGGGTTATAGGACATTGAGTGGGCTATGAGATGTGGGAATCAGTAAATAAATTGTTTATTAGAATTTCTGAGATTAAAATCTTGAGAATGTGATGAGACATTAGGATTGATCAATTTATGGTAATATGAAATGTGAGATAACACCTAAAATGGTTGGAGACACGATGACTCTGATTAAGAAATGGGATAAACTAGATGATCAACTTTTATGATAAAAGAGTTCCAACAATTTTATGGTATAATAAAATATTGATATGAATGGTGGATTTAATATGGAACTAGAATTTTTAGTGGATTATTATAATAAATTATGGGTTTAGTTGTGCCTAAATAGTACGAAATTTAGAAAAAGATGGATTTTAAAACTGCTAGTGGAACTAGTTTGGGAAACCATTGGATTTCAAAGAAAGAGTCACAAGATAAATGAGTGAGTTTCTTAATATGATGATATCTCCTTTTAGAAATTATTTTTTTCTTGAAGGATCTTTGATGAAATGGTAAAAAAGTTTCATAGATCACCATGATGAATATAGGCTCTAGAGAAAGTATTGTTGAATAAGTATATATAGTAAAATGAATAAGGATATTTAGTGATAACATCAATTTTATAGTGAACCTAGATTGGTCAGTAATTATAGTGGGAGTATAATGGGAATACTATAATTTGTAGCATATCGTCATATTTTTTAAACCTTGGTTTTTGTTTAAATATTTTAAATGTTAGTAGTGACTTGTATTGAAATCCAAATTTAGAGTGGAAGACAAATTGTCCTAGTTCTTAGATGTAAGTGACTTAGATATTATTATAAGAGTAAGATTATATTTGGATATTAGTTTTTTTATTGACTACATATGTTTTACATTCGTTAAATCATAAGTGGGTAATTTAAGAATTATACCATTTAAGGGATTGGGACTATAAAGAATTTGTACTCATGGGAGAGTATGATATGTTATATAATAAGGAATTATATTTTCAAGAGTGAGACTTAAATTATGGTTTAGATATTATGAAATTATTTGGTGGAATATTGAGTGAATTTTGGTTAGTGGAATATGAGTGATGGAGAAAATAATAAAATTTTATCATGTTTTTTCATCTATATATTTTAAAAAGGGTAGGACATCATCATAAAGTCAGTGAATTTACTTGGTTCTAAAATTTAAAATCCATTAGGTTTGTTGTGGTAATCAATTTAATGAGGAATCATCTATTATGTTTCACATTTTCTTGAGAATAAATGGACGCCATATTTATTAAATCATACTATTAATGTGACAGAACACATAAATGTTATACTAGAGAATGTGGTTTATAATGATGGTTTTGGGACAATGGGGTACACTGTAACCTATGATATGTTAGATATTCAGGTTGTGAATCAAATTTTTTTAGCAATGTTCTTAATAGATTTATGAGATGGATTCTTAAGAATATAATGCAATATGGTGTTCAGTTTATAACACAATGTACTAATATGTATTAGTTCAACTATAAAAAATCCTTATTATACAAGAACTAGATATTAGGATAAATTTAAATTTTGAATTTGGATTGAGAATTGAAATTTATAGAGGAACATTGAATATTTGAAATGGGTTTTTTGAGTTGGTACATTTGGTGTAAGATACTATATGTAAAATTTGAGATGTTCATTAAATTAAAATATTAAAGGAGGTGGATAGAGTAATCCATTTGAACAAGTTGAAAAAGTAGATTTCATATAGGGGTTTTAAAAACAGCTTTCAAAAAAATAGATGTTAAAACTGACATAAATAGGTTTTTGAATTCATTTATTGGAAAACTATCATTAAAACCCTGTCAGTGTGATTTCTAACATCATTTATACAATAACTGATGTTGAAACCAATATTTTAACATCAGTTATCACATAAATATCACTAATATTGTGGTTTTTAAATCATTTATTCTATAAGTTACACTAAAAACATCTAAAAAATTAAAACATATGAGTTTTTATTTTCTACATATGTTATACACCCAAAATTTTATGAAACCCTAAGATCCATGACTTATGAAGATTCTCCATCATATTTATTTGACTACATTTATCCTCTTTTTTAAATTTTTCTCATCTATCTTACACTTTATGTCCTATTTTACTCTCATTCCACTACCCTATGCTGCATTTCATACACCAAATCTATATTCCATATGTGTTGTTCATGTTTCAAAATTATTGACCTTAAATAAATATGTTTATCCAAACTTCCCATTCAATACATAGAATCTGAATATCCTCAATCACTATTTTGGATCTCTTGGTCGAATATCTTTTTTATGATTCTCTATCATTTATGTGTTAATTTTTTATATTTTAAATTTTTATGATCCATTTAATCTTTATTAGTTATAAATTTTATTCATTTATTTATTCTTCTATACACAGAAAATTTTCAGTTATAAATTTCATTATATATAATTTTTTTGTGGTTATAAATTGTTTATATTCATAAATTGTGGTAGTAATTTTTTTATGGTTACAATTGATTGTATTTTTAGTTTCATGAGTTTATAACTTTTCTGTGCCTATGATATATTTTTCCTTTATAAATCATTGAATATATCTATTTTATAGTTATAAATTATATACATTTTATGGTTATAAATTTTATCATTTATAATTCTTTCAGTTAATATTTTTTTGAGTTAAAATTTCATTATTTGTTTAAATATTAACATGAATAACTTTATATATATATTTATTTAATTTTTATATGTGTATTTATATTTTCAATCATTATTATTTTATATTTACATATGTTTATAAATTAACATCTGTATATGTTCTATATTTATCTATTTATCTATATGTTTATTATTTAATATTTTTATAATCTATTTTTTTATTTTAGGTAAATAATTCATAATAATTTGACAAATGCATGAAGAAATATAAATTATTATGAGAATTAGGTTAGGAATTTCATTGAATTTTCTAAAAATAATCATGAAAATGGAGATATGTTTTTTCTGTCTATGCATGATGTGTTTTAATATGAAAAAGTTAAGTTCTGAATAAATCAAATACCATGTAATTTGATATATATTTAATAACAGTTATAAGTGTAGTATCTATGATGGTAATATGAAATAAAAAACAAGTTATTTCACTAATAATTATATTTAGTATGATATGTATTATTTTATTGATGAATAAATTCATGATATAGGTATTAAATCCATTGAAAAAATCATAACTATTTAATGATTATTTAGAGATTCTAATAAAATATCCCAAGGTTTTAGTATATTTACATAGTTATAAGTATAATCGATGATTTTTAATATAAAATAATGGATTGGTTGGATTAACATATGTTTCATTGAAATTACTACATGCATCAAAGAGTTACTTCTAGAAGATTGTAACGACCCAAAATTTTGAATAATATTTTTTTTCTAATTTTGTGTGTTATTTTTACTCAAAAAAACTACATCCTTTAATTAATGAAGTGAGTATAATTTAAATTAGACTGTTGCGTTTCTACTGTTATATGATCGTTGGTCAATATAACTGTAGGAAACTATACTCTTAACGTTATGATTATTGTTTATAAATTCAAATGATCATGGTTAATTAATACAGAAAGAAGATTTGATGGCCTCATAAAGTAGACTCAGGTCGTACGAAGCCCATCTATCAGAGCTTGGGAAGGATGTAGCATCACTGGGCTTTGCTCAGGACCAAGCCCAATATGAACTTCAACATGTGAATATTGAACGAAATCACCTAAGGGAGAAGTTCAAGCTGATAGAAATCACCACTCTGTCAATGTTGTGCAAGCCGCCCCATGATTCTATCACCATATCACATCTTACACTTAGGTCCTATGCGGGTGTTATAAGGGGCTTTGTAACGAGACCTTAGTTACTTTGTGTAATCCTTTTTTATAAATAAAATTGTTATTTCTTATTATGGTAAAGTTTGTGAATTTAAAATGTCTAGATAAATGTAGGATGAATTTATAGAAGTTCCATATTATTGATGAATTTTGGAAAAGGTTATTTTAAAATATTTTTTTATACCATAAATAATTAATAATGTGAAATGATTTTCAAAAAATGGTCTTCTACAGTTGTGATCAGTAATAAATTTCGAGTCTAATAAGATCAACTTATTTTTTAGTGAATAGTAAAGTATGAATAGTAATATTACCCTTATGAATAGTAATTTGAGAAATGGAATATTAACCTCCCTTAAAAAATTATAAGTATAATTTAGGAATCTTTAATGGTAATGTGATATAATAGCATAAGTAAATAACTATTTCAGAACTTCTTAGTTAAGTGTTAGTATTTATTCGGGTGCAAAGTTTTTTTACTTAAAAATTAAATATCTCATAATTAGAAAATTATTTTCATATAATGGATTTCATTTTTGAATTCAGATCATCGAAAAATAGTTAGGGTTAATTTTTTGGATTTTTCTAAAACAGTTGAATTTTCAGTGAATAGTAAAAATACAGTTTTGAGTTTCGATGTGTTTAATGACATCATTAATGATTTGATCATGATGTAATATTTATGGTAGACTTTTTAATATTAATATATGTTATGAGGTGTTCCAAGTGGCCAATACCATGGGAAAATACCATGGGCAAGCCCATGGTTTTGCAAATACCACCGATGAGGTGTCCCTTGGAAATTAATAAAATATTCCCTAACTTTTTCTATAAATACCAAGTCATTCCCTCATTCCTTTCATTAAAAATCCTCCTCAAAAAATCTCTCATCTTTTTACCTATCAATTAGTCCTATAAAGGTGCCCTAAATCCCCCCAAGGTCCCAACCTTCTAGCTTTCAAATTCACTCTTCAAGGTAAGGGAACCTTTCACCCTCCTCTTTTATCATGATTTCCTTTATGTTATGTCTTCTAGTTTCCATCTTATTATTTGGGGGTATGTTATTATATATTCTTATTACTATCCATTTCATTTCCAAATGATTATATACCCTTTCTGCTCTCACCAATTTATTTTCTGAATTTTTAAGTGACGTTGTTAGGCTGCCGAATTTTCATAAAAGAAATCACATTTTCTCTTTTCATTCAAGTTTCCTTTTCATGTGGTATGTCATTCAAATATCTACTCCATGGTCTTATTTCTATTTTATCATATCAATATAATATAAAATTATTTATTTATGTATGGGATACCCTTTTCCCCTCTCTTTTTATTGTTTTCTAAAACCATGTTATATAGTCATTATGCTGCAGAATTTTCATCTCAAAATCTCTCTCTTTTTCTCAAAAAATTCTCTTGTATTATTTATGTGAATACAAAAATATATTTTCATTTATAGGGGTATTTATAAATACATAAAATTTATCTATATTATTCATGAATTTACATACATATAACCCCCACTCCCTTTCCATGGGTTATAAATGACATAATGATCTTATTTTTAAGCACTTTTTAAACGTCATGATTTTGACATGAAACCCATTTCTTTGATTATATTTGGGTTATTTATGAAATGTTTGATTATGATCTATGTTGATCACATGAAAATAAAGAAATATTAATTCTATTCCCTGACATCTCTCCAATGCATTGGTTAAAGAATTTAATCCCTAGAGATGACAAGTTTCACGATACCTTGGTGAATAACCTTGGTAATTTTTTTATGACACCTTGGGGATGAACCTTAGTGATATGTTCATGAATGTATAAATTAAATTATGTAGCCACATATTCAGTTTATGATTCATATTCTTTTTATTATGATATGCCTCTTCTTCCATTTTTCATGCCTTTATTTTTTTTTATCAAGTTCTTATTGATATTAGAAGTAAACTGATTCCCTTGCTTTCCTTACTGGGTATTCTGCTCACCCTTTCCTTTGATGTATGTCTCCAGGTTATGAGATGAAGTAATTGTACATAGGATGAAATTTTCAATAATATTTTCAAGGGGATTTAAAAGTTTGTTTTAGGTTTTCATGTTTTATTTTTTCTAATTTCCAAGACATTAGACTTTAAAGATCCTCTGTTTGTAAAATGTAATGAAAAGTTATGTAATAAAAAGACGTGATGTCATAGTTAGTATCAGAGGATATTTTAGTTATTTATTAAAATTTGGCTATGAAAACTTTAGTAATAAACCTATAGAAAATTTTAAATATAGGAAAACTTCCTGTTATATTGGTGAAATATTAACTAAGTGGTTTCCGAACAAATAAATCCATGTCTGGATATAAACAAGTGGATGTGTCTCTGGTAGAAATGTACCTAGGAGTGAAAAATATGACAAGGAGTTCTGGGCTTGACTCAAGTATCCTAGTACATGACAATTGTCCTTGCTTCACTCCTGGTTTGACACTCTCAGGGGATATGTTTGGTTAATCATAAGCTTTTTATGAATCATTATGAAGGATTTATAGGGAAATGTAATTGTTTAATCATGAAGTATTAAGACATAAAATCATTTATAGTTAAAAGATTCATAAATTAAATAAGCTTATCACTAAGGTTTTATTATTTTATAAAATATTGGGAAATAGTAGGAACTGTGAAAATGGTGACTGTAATGGACCATGCACTGATGGCCCTCCGATGAAATCCGGAATGGAAACTTTCATGAGAATGATGAACCAACTGAATCAAGTTATGGGAAATAACTTGAATCAAGCTGACAGACCGATCTTACCATGAAGGGAACAACATTATGTTGAGTCATTTATGCATCAATGACCACCAACCTTTAGTGGATCTACCAACCCATTTATTGTTGAAGAGTGTATCAACTCTATCGAGAAGATCTTTTCTGTGCTCTGCTATTAGGAACAAGAGAAGGTCACCCTAGCTATTTACCACTTATAAGGAGAAGCTGATCAGTGGTGGGAACTGATTAAAAACATGTGGCCAAGAGTAGAGGTTGAAGCTATGGAGTGGGAAGAGTTTAGACGGATCTTCTTCAATAAGTATTTCCCTCGTTCCATGAGAATAAGAATGGAGAAGGAGTTTCTCGAGCTGAAGCAAAAGGAGAATGAATTTGTGGGAAGCTACGAGATGAACTTCACCAGACTTTCTCGTTATACCTAAAGCTTTTTCATTGATCCTAGTGGTAATTTTGATATATTCTTTAGTGGACTAAGACCATATCTACGGAAGAATCTAGCTAACTGAGACAATGATAACTATGAGGAGAACGTGCGGAGTGCGATGAAAGTCAAACTAGAGTTTGGTGAGATGCAATGATCTCATAAATCCAATGAAAAGAAAAGATCGATGAAGCCAAGATTATGGTTAACTTTTGATTAGGTAAGAGGATATAATCAAGTACAATGTCTCACATGTAGTAAATGTGGTAAGAAGCATTCGGGGAACTGCCTACTCGGGAGTAGGAAGTGCTACAAGTGTGGAAAAAATGGCCATATCACACGGAATTGTCGTAGTGAGGTGAAGACTCAACTCCCAAACATTAACAACAAAGGGAAGATGGTACAAGCCCTACCTTATGTCCAATTCTATAATTGTAGACAACTTGGTCACTTTTCCAATCACTGTCCAAATCTGAGGGTAGTAGAGGGGAATCACCATCAGCCTCAGCAGCATCCAAGGGAACAAGGTTGTACTTTTGTAATCACTATCGCTGAAGTTGAAGTGCAAAATGATATGGTGGCAGGTACTCTTGTTTTTATCTCAATGCTAGAAATTACTTTGTTTGATTCTGGTTCTACGCATTCCTTTATTTCCTCAAAGTTTTCAAAGAATTTAGAATCAACCCCTGATTTGCTAAAAGTAGAGTTATCAGTAAAGACTCCTGGTGGGATTATCTAAGCATCGTCAGTGTTTAGAAACTCTTGTATTTACTTTAGTGAGTACAATATTATCCCAAATCTAGTAGTCATTCCTATGATGGAATTCAACATTATACTAGGGATGGATTATCTCTAAAAGTATAATGCTAAGATCAAATTCAGAAGAAAGGAAATCTCGGTATTCTTGAATGGGAAACCAATAGTTATCTTCCAAGTAGAGATATATCAACTTGATCTTTTTCTATAATAACCTCCTATATCCATCTTTATGGAGCTTATTGGTAAAGAATAAGAAGTAAATGAGAGTTTAAGGATAGAAAATGTCCCCATAATCTAAGAATATGTTGATGTATTTCCTGAGGAGTTACTCGGACCTCCCCCAGAAAGAGAGGTAGAGTTCTACATTGAACTCGTACCTAGATCTCATCCGATATCAAAGACCCTGTATAGGATGGAAAATGTGGATCTAGAGTAATTAAAGAAATAAATCCAAAATCTTCTGGAGAAGGCGTTTATTTTACCGAGTGTGTCTCCTTGGGGAGCACCTGTTTTCTTTGTGAAAAATAAGTACGGATCAATGCGGCGATGCATTGATTATAGAGAATTGAACGAGATCACAGTAAAGAACAAATACCGTCTTCCAAGAATTGATGACTTATTTGACCAACTTCGTAGGGCTAAATTCTTCTCTAAGATTGATCTTCGATATGGTTATCATCAATTGAGGGTGAAGAAAGAAGATATTCCAAAAACTACCTTCTGATCAAGATATGGGCATTATGAGTTTGTTGTTAATCCCTTCATATTGACTAATGCACCTACTATTTTTATAGATTTAATGAATAGAGTCTTTAAGGACTACCTTGATAACTTTGTGGTAGTTTTTATTGATGATATTCTGATATATTACAAAATTTGCGAGGAGCATGAGGATCATCTAAGGGTTATTTTGAAAACTCTACAAAAGGAGAGGCTTTTAGGGAAGTTCAGAAAATGTGAATTATGGTTACAATAAGTTTCTTTATTGGGGCACATTGTAACCAATGAAGGAATCATAGTTGACCCTACAAAGACAAAAGTTTTAGAGGAGTGGCATGAACCTACAACAATAATTGGGATTCATAGTTTCCTTGGATTAGCAGGATATTATAGGAAGTTTTTGAAACAAAAATTCACGACCTTCAAATCCATTAACCAAGTTAACTCGAAAAGGGGTCAAGTTTATATGGACAAAGGAGTGTGAGGAAAGTTTCCAAGAGCTGAAGAAGATATTGTTTACCACACCCATGTTAACTCTTCTATCAAGTGGAGAAGGATTCATTATTTTTAGCGATGCATCTCTGAAAGGGATTGGGTGCATCCTCATTAAAAATGACAAAGTCATTTCTCATACATCTTGATAGTTGAAGAATCATGAGGAGAAATATCCTACACATGATCTGGAGCTGGCTGTAGTCGTTTTTTCTCTAAAGATATGGAGGCACTATTTTTGTAAGGAGAAATGTGATATATACACAGACCATCAAAGTTTGAATTATATTTTCACACAAAATGAATTGAACATGAGACAAAGGAGATGGTTGGAACTTCTTAAATACTATGATTGTTCAATTAATTATCATCCTGGAAGAGAAAACAAAATAACTGATGCATTAAGCAGGAAAGACCTAACTGTTCTGTCCATGAAGAGGATTCAAAGAGATACTTTGATCAATGAAATAGTAAATCTGGACATGGGAATTATAAGGGAAGTGAAATCATCAACCCTAACCCAAATGATTTATCAACTATTATTTCTAGAGAAGATCAAGAAATCTCAGAAATAAGACCCTTTGTTACAAAATAAATTTGAGGTTGTGAAGGATGGAAAGTTTCCTGGTTTCAATAATGATCAAGAAGGTGTACTAAAGTTTCAT
Source organism: Viscum album (assembly GCA_963277665.1). Lineage (NCBI taxonomy): Eukaryota > Viridiplantae > Streptophyta > Magnoliopsida > Santalales > Viscaceae > Viscum > Viscum album. The sequence goes on from CAUJRU010000220.1 coordinate 922,302, forward strand.
ACAAGACTATGTGTTCCATATATTCTAGAAATAAAGAAGGATCTGATGGATGAATCTCATAGCTCTACTTTCTCAATACATCCTGGAAGCATGAAAATGTATAGGGACCTTCGTGATCGTTATTGGTGGGATAATATGAAAAGGAAGATTACTGACTACACTTCAAGGTGCCTAGTATTTTAGCAAGTGAAGTAAGAGTGACAAATCCATAAAGGGGTATTACAACCACTACCCATACCAGCATGGAAGTGAGATAATATCACTATGGACTTCATCACTGATCTCCCAATAACTTCCAAAGGAAAAAATAAGATATGGGTTATTGTGAACCATCTCACCAAGACTGCCCATTTTATCTCCATTTGGGAAGATTTATATCTTGATCAACTTTCTAGGATTTACGTGAAGGAAGTGGTAAGGATGCATGGAGTTCCACTTTCTATTGTATCTGATCATGATCTAAGGTTCACATAAAAATTCGGGAGAAGTCTTCAACATGCTCTAAGCACTGAATTGAATTTCAGTACATCCTATCACCCCTAAACTGATATACAATCTGAAAGGACTATTCAAACACTTGAGGATATGTTGAGAACATGATCAATGGAATTTAAAGGTGGATGGGATCAACATCTCCCTTTAGTTGAGTTCTCTTACAAGAATAAATTCCACTCGAGCATTCAAATGGAACCCTATAAAGCTCTATATGGGAAGAGATGTATAAATACTACTTTTTGGGATGAAGCTGGTGAGAGAAGTATTCTTGGGCCTAATATTGTGCAAGAGATGATAGAAAAAGTCCATGTCATCCAGCAACACATTAAGGCTGCTCAGAGTCGGAAAAAGAGCTATGTCGAAAACCGTCGAAGGGATATGGAGTTTGATTTTGGTGACAAGTACTTTCTTTGAATTTCACCTTTGAAGAGAGTCATGAGGTTTGGTAAGAAATGGAATCTCATCCCTAGGTACATTGGCCCCTATAAAATCCTTGATCGCATGGGATCAGTGGCCTATAGGCTTGCACTTCTTTCAAATCTAGCACAAGTTTATGATGTCTTCCACATATCCCTCTTGTGGAAGTACATACCTTACCCTTCACATGTACTAAATCCAGAGGTGGTATAACTAGAACATGACCTCTCTTATGAGGAGCAGCTGGTGGAGATCTTGGATCGTAGAGGCAAGGTTCCACACAATAAGACTACCCACCTTGTTAAGGTGTTATGGAGAAACCAAAAATGAAAAGAAGCTACATGGAAACCATAGGAGTCTATGAGGTAGAATTACCCACACCTTTTCTATTCTGAGGGTACAAGTTAAAATTTTGGGGACTAAATTTCTTAAGGGGGGAAGAATGTAATGACCCGAACTTTTGAATAATATTTGTTTCATAATTTTGTGTGTTATTTTATACTCAACAAAACAACATTATTTAATTGATGAAGTGAGTGTAATTTAAATGAGATTGTTGGGTTTCAACTGTTATATGACCATTGGTCAATATGACCATTGGAAACTATACTCTTAACATTATGATTATTGTTTATAAATTAAAATGATCATGGTTAATTAATATAGAAAGAAGAGTCGATGGCCTCATCCAGTAGACTCGGGTCATACGAAGCCCATCTGTCGGAGCATGGGAAGGAGGTAGAATCACTGGGCTTTTCTCTAGACCAAGCCCAAGCCGAACTTCAACATGTGAAGCTTGAAGGTAATTGCCTAAGGGAGAAGTTCAAGCTGATAGAAATCACCACTTGGGAAATGTTGTCCGACCCGCCTCAAGATTATACCACCATAGCACATCTTACACTTATGTCCTATGCATGTGTTATAAGGGGCTATGTAATGAGACCTTAGTTACTTTATGTAATCCTTTTGTATAAATAAAACTGTTATTTCTTATTATGGTCAAGTTTGTGAATTTAAAGTGTCCAGATAAATGTAGGATGAATTTATAGAAGCTCCATATTATTGATGAATTTTGGAAAAAGGGTATTTTAAAATATTTTTTTATTCTTTAAATAATTAATAATGTGAAATGATTTTAAAAAAATGGTCTTCTATAGTTGTGACCAGTAAGAAATTTAGAGTCTAATAAGATCAACTTAATTTTTAGTGAATAGTAAAGTATGAATAGTAATGTTACCCTTATGAATAGTAATGTAACCAATGTAATAGTAACCTCACTTAAGAAAGTATAAATATAATTTAGGAATCTTGAATGGTAATGTGATATAATAGCATAAGTAAATAACTGTTTCAGACCTTCTTGGTTAAGTGTTAGTATTTATTTGGGTAAATAGTGTTTTTACTTAAAAATTAAATATATTATAATTGTAAAATTATTTTCATAAAATGGAGTTCATTTTTGAATTCATATCATCGAAAAATGGTTAGGGTGAATTTTTTGGATTTTTCTGAAATATTTGAATTTTCAGTGAATATTAAAAATACAGTTTTGAGTTTCGGTATGTTTAATGACATCATTGATGATGTAATCATAATTTAATATTTCTGGTTGACTTTTGAATAGTAATATATGTTGTGAGGTTTCTCAAGTGTCCAATACCATGGGAAAATACCATGGGCAAGCCCATGGTTTTGCAAATACCACTGATGAGGTGTCCCTTGGAAATTAATAAAATATTCCCTCACTTTTGCTATAAATACCATTCCATTACTTCATTACTTTCATTCAAAAATTCTCCTCAACAAAGATATGGTATTTTTACCTCACAAGGAGACCTCCCAAGGTTCCCTCAATCTCCCCAAGGTCCCAAACTTTGAGCTTTCGAAGTCACTCTTCAAGGTAAGGGAACCTTTCACCCTCCTCTTTTAGTCATGATTTCCTTTATGTTATGTCTTATGGTTTCCATATTCTTATGTGGGGTTATGTACTTATATATTCTTATTACTTTCCATTTCATTTCTAAATTATGAGAGGCCTCTTCCGCTCTCATCAATTTTTTTTTCTGAATTTTTAAGTGATGTCATTAGGCTGCTGAGTTTTCATAAAAGAAATCGCATTTTCTTTTTTCTTTCAAGTTTCCTTTTCATGTGTTATGTCATTAAAATATCCACATCATGATCTTATTTCTATTTTATTATATCCCTATACTATAAAATGATTCATTTATGGATGGGAGACCCTTTTCCCCTCTCTTTTTCGTGTTTTCTAAAACCATGTTATATAGATGTTATGCTGTAGAATTTTCGTCTCAAAATCTCTCTCTTTTTCTCAAGAAATTCTCTTGTATTATTTATGTGAATACACAAATATATTATAATTTCTAGGGGTATTAATTAATACATAAAATTGATATATTTGATTCTAGAATTTACATACATATAACCCTTACTTCCTTTCCATGGGTTATAAATGACATAATGATCTTATTTTTAAGCACTTTTTAAACGTCACAATTTTGACATGAAACCCATTTCATTGATTATCTTTGAGTTATTTATGGAATGTTTGATTATGATCTATGTGGATCACCTGAAAATAAATACATATTAATGGTGAAACCTGACATCACTCCAATGCATTGGGTAAAGAATTTAATCTCTAGAGATGACAAGTTTCACGATACCTTAGTGAGTAACCTTGATATTTTTTTATGACACCTTGGGGATGAAATTTGGTGATATGTTCCTGAATTTATAAATTAAATGTTGTATCCATATATTCAAGTTGTGATTCATGTTATTTTTATTATTATATTCCTCTTCTTCCATTGATCATTCCTTTATTTTTTTATCAAGTTCTTATTGATATCACAAGTAAACTGATTCCCTTGATTTCCTTACTGGAACTTCTGCTCACCCTTTCCTTTTATGTATGTCTTCAAGTTATGAGATGTAGTACTTATACATAGGATGAACTTTTCTAGACGATTTTAAAGGAGGTTTAAAAGATTGTTTAATTTTTTCATGTTTTATTGTTCCTAATTTCCAAGACACTAGACTTTAAATATCCTCTATTTGTAAAATTTAATGAAAAGTTATGTAATAAAAAGGAGAGATTTCATAAAGACAATGAGCTTCCAAATTCTAATTATGATGAAAAAAATTATGTGCATTGGGATTTTTATATAATAAAATAAGGACATGTCCCAAAAAAATGTGTGTTATAGAAAAAATATTAAAGTTAATGGAAATATTTTAAATGTGATAAATTATGATATAAAATGAATGGGATATCCAACTCTGATTCATTCCTAAGGAAAATCACCCAACCGCTTATTAGAGAAATCTGGTATCATCCGATAATTCTTTTTTTGAAGCATTAATTTACAAATTCAAATGATGTAAAGAGACTGAGATAACATAAAAATGGAATAATATCTAATTTTAACCTACATCACCAAACTGAATCAACATAATTTATGATATTTTATCAATAATATTGTTATTTTGGAAATGAAATTAGAAATCATATAGTGGGACTATACATTGATAGAATGAATCCATGTTAGAGCGTTAGTGGCCAACATAGTTCATGTCCTAATATGTTGGTACTTTATAACCTATCCCCATGTATATATATATATATGAAGGAAAAATCTGTTATGATTATATAGATGATTCCTTGACAAAAACATCCCATAAATAATATTAATTAATATATGTCATCACTGAATGATGATTTAAAAAATTTATGGGAGGAAATTGTTAAAATATTTGATAAATACAATAAATGGTATTTAATTTGACATGAAATGTGAATTTTCACTATAAAATAATTCCATTCATTTAATATTTTGCTTCATATTAGTTTTAATACATTTAGAGTCATCTCCCACAATAAATAAAAAATATAAAATATTTACCTCCTAATTTTCAAATGTTAAGAACGAGTGAAAGTTGATTTTTTATCAATGATGTTTAGGGGATATAGGGAATATCTTTAATGATAATTTCATGTGATCTGTGATGTTGACACATTTATAAATTTTTAATAACACATGTTATGTTCAATCTTACATATCATCACATATCACTAAATTGAAGGTATTGCGTCAAATTAAATTAAGATTAGTTAATAAATTTTCGTCAATATATATATTTTTATGGATTTAGAAGAAAATCTATATGGATCCATCTACATCAGAAATCCTAAAAAATTTATTTGGGGATCATGGGATAATGTAACCACATGGTCTAGTTTTGACATTAATGGTTACACATTTTATATAAAAATAAGGATAATCGTATTACAATTTAAAATAGAGATAAATGGTAATCATTGATACAATTATTTTTTGAGTAGAAAAGATAAATACAATATTTCTACATCAAAAAAATATTTTGGAGTTACAAAGGACATATGGTAAATTTATTATACTAAATTTCAAGTTCTAGTGTTTACATGTAACTGAGTTGATAGTAATAGTGATGAGAACCATAATTATTATGGATTGAAACTTAATGATTTAATATGACTTAATTGAAAAGAAGAACCACTTATTATGGTGACACATGAAATGTATATATTTTATGTAATTGAAACATAGAATGGTCACTGGTCTACTATTTTTAAAGGAAAAAAACTTAATTTGGATAAGGGATATTTTGATGATCTAGTGGACTTATGTGACATTTCCTTATCTATTAAACGATTACCTTGAGAAAATAATGACTGTGATATAGACATATTCCATTCAATGGGACATTATCATGTGTATGGTATATGGAGAAATACTCCATTTTGGTACTAATTATTCATTATAATGTATATTTATTGTTTATTTATGAATAATTTACATTTATAAACTCAGTTTTTTTAACATATATTTTTAAATCATTTTCTTTTAATCATTTTTATCATTTTTTGTGTTTAATTTTTTATTCATCTATTTCATTGAAACAAAATATGCTCATATAATGCTATATTTTTTAATATTTTTTAAACTTACACATGTAAAAAACAATATTTTTTTAACATAGATATTTAAATCTATATATGTTTATCATTTTAACTATTTTATTTCATTTTTATATTCACTAGTTTCAATTGTTGAATTTATTATTATACAATTCTAACATTACTATTTTCTTTTAAGGCGTATATATGTAAAACTATGTTTTTAACTTTGATATTTAAATCTACAAAACATGTTCAATTTTTTCATTTTGAGTTACTTTTTATAATCATTAGTTTTAGATAAACAATATTTGATGAAATCAAAAATCATTTTTTTATGAAACATACACATTTAAATACACAAATATGTTATCTTGGATATTTAAATAGATAAATGTTGCTCATTTCTATTATTAAATTTAATTTTATATATTAATCGATTTTAGTTACACTTTTTATGGTTAGAGATGACTGGTATTATTATTTTCTTATGATTATTTCATTAAAATATTCATTTTCATCTATGAACTTTATATATCTATATTAGTTAATATATTAGATATAATGTTCATTTTAATTAAAATAATATTTTTTTGTTTAACTATAAATTATTTCTAATCTAATACAGGCACATAGACTGTCATTAGAGTAATCAATTTTAATATCAAACATGAAGTTAGTTGAACATTTGCAGATGAATGTGTATATTTTTTCATATAAATATATTTGTAATAAATAAATTATTCATTGAAATTTAACTTTTTTTCCCAACATTATTTACAACACTACCAATGAACCAAGTATAGTGGATTATTCATGTTCTCCATAGAAGAAATTACCCATAGTTAGTAGATGTGGTATTATATTCATAACAATAATTTCAATTTATTATAGGGAGTATAGGTTGGAAATTGAATTTGATGTAAAAAATAAATCATTTAGACAAAATTAAAAAGAATTTTATGTGTTTTATGGCCATGCAAAGCTATTGTATGATTATAATTTTGTATCCTTATTATAGTTTCATTGAAAAGACAACTAAATATCATATTTAGAGTATGTAATAGTAAAATATCTAAATTTTATTCCCATTTCATCATATATTTTATATTTATAATATTTAATCTACTCAATTATAGATGACATTCGACTATCATGATATGAAATCTTTTAAGAGGTTACTATATTTCTTCCAATTATATGGATGTATTTTAAGAAAATATTATCTGTCGCTTATATTTTTAGGATAGAACTGAATAAAAACTTGTACGTTTAATATAGATTTTTACATGTATAGACATGTGTAACATTTTTACTATTCATTGAGAGGAATCCATTCTAGTATAATAATTTTTACACATAAAATAAATTTTTAAATTTATTTTTTAATTTCATGGTGGTTTATTCATTTGTCATTATATAACAGGATGTTAGGAGATGTCACTAAGAGATCCTATTATAGAATTTATACCATTATACATTATCATGTGGAGGGTATCCTTTTAAGAGGAGAAAATAATTTCCAAAGTATTTGATGGTTTAAGATCTAAATATAGTAGTGGATCTCAAGAGGATAAGTTTTTTTCCATATCCCTTACTCTTCAACGAATATTGAAATGTGTGAGGATGAAATTAGGGGGTAGATTTTTACTGTTCCATCCAAACAAGTAGTTGATAATACTATAGAGAAATAGTTATTATTTCTATAGCATATTAATATTTTAATATTTTATTATAATTATATAATATTTTAATATATAATTTCAGGATGCCCATTAGGATTAAGTGACATCGAAAAAATTTATCCCTTATGGTAGGATGGACATCCTTCTGACAGCACTAGGATGATAGGAGTAGCCAGGCCGTGTAAAAGATATGAGGAGAGTGTTGGTATTAGAAATATTTTTTCCATACCTATGTGACATAATGGGAGGTATAATATAAATTAAAAATAAAATCCTTTAGGGATTATTTTTTAGAGATAAATAAATGGATAGATGATTAAATTAAATTAAATCATTTTTACATGATATGTTTTCATAAATGGAGAGGCAAATGCAGCCTTCCTAGCCTACCTATCTAGATCCTCCAAATCCACATTCAGATCTAGTTGTGTACAATGAGTTGAATGTTAGGGATCACTATTTATATAAAATATTGTATGGAATCATATATAATACAAGGGATTAAATATATTACCATCTTATGATAATATATCATGTAAGGTTAGTGGTACATGATATTATTGATCAAGTAACGTAAGTGCTATTACATACTGAGGAGGTGGCTATAGTTGGAAAACGTATATGTCATATTTTAGTCTAGAAAACATTTATTTTTCCATAATTGACATATGATATATGTATTTATTTACTTTAAATGATTTATTACATTGACCTTATACCGGGGTAACTGAAATTTAAGGAATCATTACAAAATTATGAAATGTTTCTAGAATTAGCACCATTAGATATTTATCAAATTTATCAATGATTAAATTTTTTGTGTATAATTTTATTAGGCATACACATTTATATTAATTTTAAATTATTTCCATTATATGTGGGAGTGACATTCCATTAAAATTGATTAAAAAATACATCATGGATGTTATTATCTATTTTTCACTCTCTATACTCATTCTTTAGTTTTTTTTCAATTCATTAAATTTCAATTTCAACTTTAAATTCTATAAATAAATATAAATTATAGTGGTTTAATATATTACTTATCTAATTATGTATATATAAACTCTTTTCATACACTATTATAGAACATTTTATTATTATTTTATGGATTGAGAATATATTTAAACAATTTTGCAAAACCAAAAGAATCCTCTTTGAGTGAAATATATAGATTAATAATAAGAAAGAATATAGATTATTTTTTGTTTTGGGTTATTATATTCCATTATAGGTAATCTCACATATATTACTATGGAATACCATTAATTAGAATGTCATTAATGAGGAAATTTTTTAATTTTAGTGGACAATAGATATTACCCATATTTGACTAACCTGAATGTGTAGCATATTGATTATCCCCTTTATTGTGTAATGTTCATGAATGTTTTTGAGAGTTTTTTAATTCATAAGTTTTATAATATTGAACTAGTTCATTAATATTAAATTTCTTATGTAACTTGGTTTGTTAATTAATATATACAAAAAAAATGTCATGGAAGGTGTTTAACAAATGTCACATTATAATAAAAAATCCAAACGAAACTAATTATGTGTAATTTTAGGTAGATAAATTTTAGATTAGTTAACACTTTTTTTAATCTTTTATATGTTTTGTTTTTTATCTTCGATTTTTTATTTAATAAACATTATTTCTCCTTAAAATATGATACGTTGAATATTATTACTATTTTTTATGATTCATTTTGATTATAATCTTAGTATGAATGATGATATATTTTCATCTTGTTAGTACATTATAATTCATATGTTATAAAACTATATGTTCTATTGTAAATTTTATATACATTATTTTTTTATGATTTTGATGATGTTTCATCAAATTTGAATGGATATATAAATTACCTTCAAGGTTTATTTATACACTATTCTGTATACTTTATTAATATATTGATGTTCTTTCACAACCCCTCCCTATAACGATATATCAAAGAGGGTAGATAGATGTTGAATACATCAGTCCTACCTCCAGTAGGCCCCAGGTTGGCGACTACCACCAAGGGTGCAATAAACATGCATATGGGAGGTATTACACTCGAAGAGAAACATACAGAAGAGAGTGATAAGAATGATACACCAAAAAAAATTCTTATAAATTTATATATATAAATAAATCCCATGTGAAAACATGGAAAGTCATACAATACTAAATCAACTGAAAGGAAAACTACAAGTATAAAAAAGGTAAAGATGATAGTGACCATGAATCCCAAACAACACCTATAAAACCTCGTGCTAGTAATATCTAGACTGATATTCATCCTATACAAACTAACCTAAATTTTTTATATATATACATAGGGTGAGTGATGTGGTATTAAATTGATTCTTTTTTCACATCTCTTTTATTGTTTTATTATGTTTTTAATACATAATTTAACTTTAAACTAGATAATTAAGTATTTTAGGTTATTATTTTGTATATTTAGTTAACTAATGTAATTATTATTAAGAATTTTTGTTTTTAACATTAACTCTTATAATTGTTCATTATTTTAAATATTTATTATTTTTTGTTTTATTTTTTAGTTTTTTTAATTATTTTCTTTCATTGATTCTTTGAGTTTTATTTAATTTTCAGTTTTGCATACTTGATTATTTTTTCCCTTTGTGTTTTATATATTTTTTTATTTAATTAATTTTTGTATAAGTTTTTATTTACGTTTATTTAAATAATTAATAAATTATTTTTAATTCATTCTTTCATAGTTTTATTATTTTTTATCAATTAAACAATTTTTTATTTTTAATTGAATTTTATTAATATTTAATATTATTTTTATTTAAAAGGGTAGATATTTATTTTCAATTTATATTCAATATAATATTATTTATTTGTTTAATTTTTGGTATATGTCATGCTAAGTAAGATAATTCATTTACTCTACATAATAGAAATTAAGTAAGATAATTTGAGTGCACCGGGTAATTTAAACATAAACCATTAGATTAAGATTCTTATCAGCAGGAGAAGATATTTTGAAAGATAACGTGTAAGATAATATTCAAGGTTATTTTATTGTGAAGGCCAAGTGCCTTGTGCTTTGGAGCCGTGAGAGCTTGTTTTTTATAAAGACCAAATACCTTGATTTTGGGGATAGTAGTTTGGTTCCTATGTTTGGTTCCTGCTTTTTATGACGTGATGTGAGAATGGGATGACTAAGCTTGTAGGGTTTTGGTGGTATTTATAGTGGGGAGGCTTGGTTTTTGTGTCATAATTTGGCACCATGGATGGCGGGATGCATTGGTATATGCATGTGGGTGTTGAGAAGGACATCGAAGATTATGGAACGGGTTAAAGATGGGCTTATGTATTGTATGAGAGCTGGATGCTTATTTGAATCTATTGTTTGGATGATGGAAAGTTTTTTTGTTATCTTCTTTCCTTTCCCCACAGCTTGAGGAAGATGAATGTGCTTGGTTGTATGCTTTGTGTAACGCCCCGACCCCAATTACCCAGAGTCGGTGCATTATTACTTAACATTGGCATGATCACAAGAAAGATCAAATCTCGAAAGACCGATTGGTTTAGTAGACTTGGAAGCACTAGATATATTCATAAAGTTTTACATTACATCATGAAGTGAAAAACTACTACAACAACATATTGTCTCCATAATCCACACTATTATCCCCTCATAATATCCCTGCAGGTCATTCATAATTTACTTCTTCACTTCCTGGGAAAAATAAAACATAGAAAAGGGGTGAGCTCAAATGCCCAGTAAGGATAACAATATAGCGGAAACTTTTATAAATAAGAATAAACATTTAAGTCAATGTATAACTAAAACAAAAGCATTTTAAACTTGAACTTCAACATAGTATGGAAAAAATAAAATGAAATAATGTCATTTACTTATTCACATGGATATTCTACTAATCGAATAATCACATGCAATATCAATAACCACTTTCATAATGATGGAATGCATAATTCCATACTATCATAACCACATAGCCAAGGCCTCGTGCCAAGACTGCAAATAAGATTTTGCCAAGGCCTTGTGCCAAGACACTAGTTTGTCTCATGAGACCTACCGATGCATCGAGGAGCTATAGCGGGCTCCACCCTTCACTTATTAAGTCCAATGCATTCCTCATATGAACAGGTTTAAACATAACATAAACATTCGTATTAAAACTAGCATACGAAATGTCAATACTTTAATCACAAACCATGAATGGTATAAAAATAGCACATCCACAGTCAAAAATAACTCATTCGATACAATATGGAAGATTGTATTGTATCACATTAACCTCAATCAAGAATAATGAAGGATGTTGACATAGATGAAAATAATCATCAAAACTATTTGAGAGAAATATCCCCCTTTTTCTTGAAATCATTTAAAAGTCGCACTATTTGTCAAGAATCCATTTAAAAATAGATTTTTGAATCAAAGTGTCCCATACCACTTTGAAACTTTGTAAAAGGAGTTTTAATTTTAAAACTTTAATGTCCATATAAATAAATACTTAAAACCATTTTTTAAAACATGGACATTAATGAGCATGATTTATAAGAATAAGTCTTTAAAACATTTAAAAAAATGGTATTTTAGTTAGAGTTTCTAACCAAAAGAGAGACACTTGAATACAAATAATTGAGGTAATCAAAAAATTGTAATATCATGAGAATAAAGGGATTCATGATATACTATGTCAAAGTACATTATATACACCACATAAAAGCGATTTGGTGTATATCAACAAAGAAGTCTCAATGGAATGTAAATTGAGATGAAATCTCTCATAAAGGTCGTACCCTTAGGATAAGGATAAATCAACGACATAGTTATGTGTGTAAAATATAAATACACTAAATATGATTGGATATTTAGTGTAAAACAATCAAAGGACATTCACACATAATCTTGTAAAAACAACACCAATGAATTGGATGTTTAACTCAACAAATGGAGAATGAGTTAAAATTACTCTTATCAAATTCTTATCGATGACTTGAGAAATTATCAATGGAGTGATTATGTGTATCAAAAGTATATCCACAGAAAAGGGGAGTGGAAATTATGACATAATCAAATGAATAGAGATTCCACACATAATCTCGGAGTAAAATAATCAATGGAGTTTGCGTAAAGCTGAATAAATGGAAATTGGAATTTCAAATTCCATTATCGATTTGGTAACTTATGAAACATGAACCCATGAAAGAATGATAACACAATTATGATTTAAATATACATGAATTAAAGTATATTACACAATTAATACAAACATGTGCAGCACACACACCACATGCAATAAATAAGTGGTGAATAATAGAATTCTCACGAAATTAAGAGTGAGATAAGAAACTCCTTACCACGTTAATCAACTGAGTCGTATGGCCAAAAGTTAATAACCACCAAATTATTTACAGAATAACATTAATATAAGGAGAATCATGATAATATATATCAAATGGCAGTACACAATACACCACTTTCAATAATTTAGTGGTGAACAATGGAAATCTCACGGAATTGAAAGTGAGATAAGAAAATCCCTTACTTTGTACTTTTTCCTTGGTCGAAGGTAGGTTAACCTCCTTTATAATGGTGAAATAATTGTTATTTAATTATACAATAATCATTTACTTTAATATGATATCATATATGATCTTTTAACATTGATTTGTTAATAATATCTTAGAATTATCGTCATTTCGGGTGTTAACGGGTTCATTTTACTTTATATTCTTTGTAATGTGAGCCATATTCATTATTAATGGGATATATATTATTCATATCCAGAATTATATCAAGTCCTTATATACTATTTTTAAATCATAAAATTGTAATTATACTTGAATGGATATGATGGAGAATGAATCTCATCGCGTTCGTGGAGACGGTAGTCCGTACGTACGCACGAGTGACAATATCATTCTTTTGATATTAAAATAATATATAATTGGATGGTATATCATATATACAGAATCATTATCATGTTTTATTTATTATTTACATGAGTTTCACATCATTATTATACCCATCCAAATAATAATAAATTGAATAACAATTACACCACGATGTGGAGACGGTAAGCCGTACGTACGCACGTATGGTGACATGTTATTCAATGGATGGATAGAATACTGAATATGGTTGTACCATATTTATAATAACATCAAATTATATATATGATACTGTATTTATTATTTTATAATGGTAATAACAAATAAAGAAGAAGTGGAAGAAGAAAGGAACTTGAAAAGGGGTGGTGAAAACATTACCTCTTCTTTGGGTTCTTCCTTTTGATTTGATCAAAAGGGATCCTTAGGTTGGCTTTCTGATCAAACTAAGGCCTCTAGGTTGTAGTGAGGGAAGTTGAGAGAGTATTTGGGCAGTTTTTGGCTGAAACAAAAGTCTTTTAAGGTGTGAATAAATGAGAAGGAGGAGTGCCCTTTTATAAGATGGGTGGAGGCACCTTTGGAAAAGCTAGAAATATTAATTTATAATAAATTCATATTCGGTTTCTTAAGGCTCCAAAGTTTATTATTCAAAGGTTAAGGTGGGGATAGGTCTAAAACCATTCATCCAATAGAATTTAGACAGGTTTGGGTCACTATATTAACCTTATCTTTTAGTTTTAACTCTTAATTAATTAGTTTGACATTTACCATGTCACTTTGTATATTTATATTATATAGTTAATAAACTTACTATATACATCCAAGAAACCCCCAAGTGGTCCATTAATGATACAAATATTATGATATAAGTCTCTTGTCCGAACCTTAGATTTTTAGGAATTTAATATCAATTAATAATATAATATTTGTTTTAAAAACTCTTTTATGTCAATTTTGACACTATTCAATAGTTGATTCTTTTGAAACATATAACAGAATTATTACTTCGAAAAAAGTTAATTACATCAATCCTAATATGTAATATTAACCTAGAAAATTATTTTAATTCAACAAAAGTCTCAAATTATATTTATTTGGGTATTTATAATATCAATTATTCTAATTTTTCACTGTTATGGTAATTACTGCATCACCATTGTGTCATAAATAAATTAACTTATTTAATGTCTAAAAATTATAAATAAAATATAATTATGTAGGACATATTTTTAGTTTTCTAATGAATATTTATAGTCTAAAATCCAACATATATAACCCTATGTAACAATTGTGTTTCTAAAATATATATGCTTGTGTCATTTTTGTATTTATTTTAACTTAATTAAAATAAAGTGTCATTATCACTTACAAGTGGATCTATGGGGTCCCAAAATCGACCCAAAGATACCCATGGTCGACCATGTATTAACCAATAGGTTTAAGACACATTTTAGGGTAATTTAGTATTATTATAATATTATTTTTTAACCCTTGTTTACCGGATTTACCCTTTAACCATGGTAAATAAAATATTTACCGAAGTAATTATCCAAAATGTTTAAAAATAAAAATTAACTATTTACACAATTTGAACATCTTGATTCCAAATATGGAATCCATTTTTCTAAATTCAAAATACAGAAGTGGTAGAAATTAATTTAAAATTAATTCTCGTTGTTAAAACAAAAAGCGTGTTTTTAAGAGATAATAACTATCAAAAGATTGGCACTTGTTTATGTCTGGTTTAAATGTGAAATTATGTTCAATGACCCAAATTGTATTACATGGTAAAAATATATTCTAAATATACTTTAAAACCACTCAAATTCATAATTTATCACTATTAAATATTTTGATTAAAAAAGTTGTTTTTAATTAAAATTTAGTAATTTTCACTATTCATCAAAATATGAAAGTTATCTGAAAAGTACCAAAATTTCACCCTAGGCTAATTTCGATATTCCGAATCCAAAAATGAAGTCCATTTTGAGAGATAGAATTTATAAAATTTCAAAAAGTAGTTATTACTATTCATAACGGCTAGTTTGATTGGTTGTGGTGTGTTAAAATCTCGAAGTTGCGTACAATGCACGCCATTGCATTATTCGAAAGGAAACGTACCGTGGAAGCTTGGGGTGTTACATTCTCCACTCCTTAAATAAATTACGTCATCGCAATTTTTTTAAAATTGTGCTTGGGAATATAATGTAAAGTCCCACATCGGAAAAAGAGTCAATAAAACTATCACTTTAAAAGAAAGAAAGATAGGTATAAAGGTCATCCAAGATAACCCATACTCGGATTCCATGTAGGAAAACATGGATATGGATGATAAACTAAGTGTCAAGTTCTGATGGAGAGGGATAGAAATCATGATCAGGAGAAATTTAACAATAATAAAACCACAAACTTGTGTTGGGACAATCGACCATTAGTCTCCTAGTAGGAAAGTAAACGGACAACATTTTTTTTGTTTTAAGTTACATTACATAAGGACGAGGAATTCATTTATGATATTGACTAAGAACATTAAGAGATATACTTACTTTTTAAGTATAGTTTCATTCTTTAATAAATTTCCACCACTAACTCAATTTTTTTTAAACGATGAGTATTCAAGAAGACTTGGTCACACTGGAAGAGCTAGAATAAACATCTATAGAATCACATGATCCATGCAGGATAAACTATATATTTACATTGTCTTTGAAGATTAATCAAAACCAAAATGGTTAGTGAAAGATATAATGATCCCCCAAAAGGATATTCCTTGAGATAAATATGCACTAATCTTAATTTCTAAAATTAAACCAACAATACCCCAAAGTTAAATAAATACCATTCAATAATCAATTGTCCTTAAAATCCTTCAATATAATCCAAACTAATATTGAAACCCAAAACATAGAAGAATTTGATTATGTAGTCTCCCATGTTAAATTTTATCTCCAAATGACATCAAATACTCTTAAAGTCACATACTTAAAAGTAATTAACATCATCACATATTCTCTATTATAGGTTAATCATTTCCATAAATAACCCAAATCACTATAAATCCATAATAAAAAACATAGATAAAAATCTACCATTACTCTAAAAATGAAACCCCATTGTACTCTATTTTCCTTGGGCATATAGTGTTCCCAACAAAGCGAACATCTTTCAAAATAACATTTATCACTTAATCACCAAATCATTTTCCTATACCAAGGGTATTCATTTGATAAGACATAAGAACCCAAATCAACTTATTATTGATCAATAAAATCATTTAACTAAAAAAATAGTCACACTAACCAGGGACTTCACGTAGTCCAGTGGTAGGCGATAAATCCCAATCGCACTTTGGTTGTGGGTTCGATTCCCACAGCTTTGTCCGACGCGACGGGTTGTCACACGGTCTACGTGTTGTCCTTTTTCAAAAACTATATTTTATAATATTACCAAAATGAGATAAATTCTTCAAAATAACATAATTTAACCACAAATTTTATATCATACCTTTCATTTTCATCCCAAATTATAATAACTTATAATTCTCTCAAACCCCAATGATCATATAAAACCAAATGGCTATTTATACCTATATCCACAAGAGAAGAGACAATTCTTCCTCAAATATCATTCTCACATGGCAAACTGCGGGGTTACAAATACAAGAGAAAATTATTCCAAAGTAAACCCATCAACAAGGGGCGCTAATACTTTTTAAACATTTCTCCAACCATTTATTTCCGCATAGCTTCTTCTTTGACCAAGAAAATATCCTATAGAATAGGACATTCACTCGGGTAATGTCCAGGTCCCCTACATTTACGGCAAATGACTGTAAATGGACTCTTGGGACCATTTTTATCTTCTTCCATAGTACTCTTCATTTTTCTTCGGCAATTCTTCACTTTATGTCCTTCCTTCCCGCACATAAATCATTTCGTTGTCCCATTGAGACACTTTCCTGGGTGTCTCCTTCCACATTTCCTGCATGATGAAAATTGAGGGTTCTTTTCTCTATGGTCTCCATTGTTGGAGCTCTTATCATTCATCACCTTTCTTTTCCTTGTTGAGTCTGGGATTTGGTTAATATATATGTTGTTGATCATATTTTTGGAAAACTGATTTGACATAAAGACGATATCTTTTACGCCTATCAACATTCCATTTTGTTGCTCATTTCCACCACCATTCCCACCTTGTACATCATTCTCAAAGTCACTATGACTTCCTTGGAATCCAGCCATTGACTAAAACCAGAAAGCATTGTGTGAGTAACAATAGTCGTAAAATCATTTAGAGATTAACATGTCACCATATTCTCAATTTGAAACATATTAGGATTAACTAAGGTCATTTACTCTAATCTTATATATATATTACTTAAATAGATTTGTAAAGAAAATGTAAATTATCCTAAGCATATCCCCCGGGAGTGTCGTAACCAAGAGTGCAGCAAGGCCCGTTGTCGTGCACTAGTTCCCGTTTGAGTCTAGATCAAAGCGGTGTTTTCGGGTTTTACCCCTAGGTACATCTGTGCTAGAGCCGCCTCTACCTGCTCGTATCCAGACAGGGATGTATTGCTCGGAAACCTCACAAAATCTCTACAATACCAAAATTCTAGGAAGTTCTTATATACTAATCCTCAAAGTTCATCTTAGGTCTACGTTCTCTAATCAGAGTTTATCTAAATCTAGCTTCCAAGGTTTGTACTAAACTTCCTCTGATACCAACTGTAACGCCCCGACCCCAGTTACCCAGAGTTGGTGCATTATTCCTTAACATTGGAATGATCACAAGAAAGATCAAATCTCGAAAGACCGATTGGTTTAGTAGCCTTGGAAGCACTAGATATATTCATAAAGTTTTACATTACTTCATGAAGTGAAAAACTACTACAACAACATATTGTCTCCATAATCCACACTATTATCCCCTCATAATATCCCTGCAGGTCATTCATAATTTACTTCTTCACTTCCTGGGAAAAATAAAACATAGAAAAGGGGTGAGCTCAAATTCCCAGTAAGGATAAAAATATAGCGGAAACTTTTATAAATAAGAATAAACATTTAAGGCAATGTATAACTAAAACAAAAGCCTTTTAAACTTGAACTTCAACATAGTATGGAAAAAATAAAATGAAATAATGCCATTTACTTATTCACATGGATATTCTACTAATCGAATAATCACATGCAATATCAATAACCACTTTCATAATGATGGAATGCATAATTCCAGACTATCATAACCACATAGCCAAGGCCTCGTGCCAAGACTACAAATAAGATTTTGCCAAGGCCTTGTGCCAAGACACTAGTTTGTCTCATGAGACCTACCGATGCATCGAGGAGCTATAGCGGGCTCCACCCGTCACTTATTAAGTCCAATGCATTCCTCATATGAACAGGTTTAAACCTAACATAAACATTCGTATTAAAACTTGCATACGAAATGTCAATACTTTAACCACAAACCATGAATGGTATAAAAATAGCACATCCACAGTCAAAAATAACTCATTCAATACAATATGGAAGATTGTATTGTATCACATTAACCTCAATCAAGAATAATGAAGGATGTTGACAGAGATGAAAATAATCATCAAAACTATTTGAGAGAAATATCCCCCTTTTTCTTGAAATCATTTAAAAGTCACACTATTTGTCAAGAATCCATTTAAAAATAGATTTTTGAATCAAAGTGTCACATACCACTTTGAAACTTTTTAAAAGGAGTTTTAATTTTAAAACTTTAATGTCCATATAAATAAATCCTTAAAACCATTTTTTAAAACATGGACATTAATGAGCATGATTTATAAGAATAAGTCTTTAAAACATTTAAAAAAATGGTATTTTAGTTAGAGTTTCTAACCAAAAGAGAGACACTTGAATACAAATAATTGAGGTAATAAAAACATTGTAATATAATGATAATAAAGGGATTCATGATATACTATGTAAAAGTACATTATATACACCACATAAAAGCGATTTGGTGTATATCAACAAAGAAGTCTCAATGGAATGTAAATTGAGATGAAATCTCTCATAAAGGCCGTACCCTTAGGATAAGGATAAATCAACGACATAGTTATGTGTGAAAAATATAAATACACTAAATATGATTGGATATTCAGTGTAAAACAATCAAAGGACATTCACACATAATCTTGTAAAAACAACACCAATGAATTGGATGTTTAACTCAACAAATGGAGAATGAGTTAAAATTACTCTTATCAAATTCTTATCGATGACTTGAGAAATTATCAATGGAGTGATTATGTGTATCAAAAGTATATCCACAGAAAAGTGGAGTGGAAATTATGACATAATCAAATGAATAGAGATTCCATACATAATCTCGGAGTAAAATAATCAATGGAGTTTGCGTAAAGCCGAATAAATGGAAATTGGAATTTCAAATTCCATTATCGATTTGGTAACTTATGAAACATGAACCCATGAAATAATTATAACACAATTATGATTTAAATATACATTAATTAAAGTATATTACACAATGAATACAAACATGGGCAGCACACACACCACATGCAATAAATAAGTGGTGAATAATGGAATTCTCTCGAAATTAAGAGTGAGATAAGAAACTCCTTACCACGTTAATCAACTGAGTCGTATGGCCAAAAGTTAATAACCACAAAATTATTTACATAATAACATTAATATAAAGAGAATCATGATAATATATATCAAATGGAAGTACACAATACACCACTTTCAATAATTTAGTGGCGAACAATGGAAATCTCACGGAATTGAAAGTGAGATAAGAAAATCCATTACTTTGTACTTTTTTCTTGGTAGAAGGTAGTTTAACCTCCTGTATAATGGTGAAATAATTGTTATTGAATTATACAAGAATAATTTACTTTAATATGATATCATATATGATCTTTTAACATTGATTTGTTAATAATATCTTAGAATTATCGTCATTTCGGGTGTTAACGGGTTCATTTTACTTTATATTCTTTGTTATGTGAGCCATATTCATTATTAATGGGTTGTATATTATTCATATACAGAATGATATCAAGTCCTTAGATACTATTTTTAATTCATAAAATTATAATTATACTTGAATGGATATGATGGAGAATGAATCTCATCGCGTTCGCGGAGACGGCAGTCCGTACGTACGCACGAGCGACAATATCATTCTTTTGATATTAAAATAATATATAATTGGATGGTATATCATATATACATAATCATTATCATGTTTTATTTATTATTTAAATGAGTTGAACATCATTATTATACCCATCCAAATAATAATAAATTGAATAACAATTACACCACGATGTGGAGACGGTAAGCCGTACGTACGCACGTATGGTGACATGTTATTCAATGGATGGATAGAATACTGAATATGGTTGTACCATATTTATAATAACATCAAATTATATATATGATACTGTATTTATTATTTTACAATGGTAATAACAAAGAAAGAAGAAGTGTAAGAATAAAGGAACTTGAAAAGGGGTGGTGAAAACATTACCTCTTCTTCGGGTTCTTCCTTTTGATTTGATCAAAAGGGATCCTTAGGTTGGCTTTCTGATCAAACTAAGGACTCTAGGTTGTATTGAGGGAAGTTGAGAGAGTATTTGGGCAGGGGTTGGCCGAACCAAAAGGCTTTTAAGGTGTGAATAAATGAGAAGGAGGAGTGCCCTTTTATAAGAGGGGTGGGGGCACCTTTGGAAAAGCTAGAAATATTAATTTATAACAAATTCATATTCGGTTTCTAAAGGCTCCAAAGTTGATTATTCAAAGGTTAAGGTGGGGATAGGTCGAAAACCATTCAGCCAATAGAATTTAGACAGGTTTGGGTCACTATATTAACCTTATCTTTTAGTTTTAACTCTTAATTAATTAGTTTGACATTTACCATGTCACTTTGTATTTTTATATTATATAGTTAATAAACTTACTATATACATCCAAGAGACCCCCAAGTGGTCCATTAATGATACAAATATCATGATATAAGTCTCTTGGCCGAACCTTAGATTTTTAGAAATTTAATATCAATTAATAATATAATATTTGTTTTAAAAACTCTTTTATGTCAATTTTGACACTATTCAATAGTTGATTCTTGTGAAACACATAACAGAATTATTACTTCGAAAAAAGTTAATTAAATCAATCCTAATATGTCATAGTAACCTATAAAATTAGTTTAATTCAACAAAAGTCTCAAATTATATTTATTTGGGTATTTATAATATCAATTATTCTAATTTTTCACTATTATGGTAATTACTGCATCACCATTGTGTCATAAATAAATTAACTTATTTAATGTCTAAAAATTATAAATAAAATATAATTATGTAGTAAATATTTTTATCTTTCTAATTAATATTTATAGTCTAAAATCCAACACATATAACCCTATGTAACAATTGTTTTTCTAAAAGATATATGCTTGTGTCATTTTTGTATTTATTTTAACTTAATTAAAATAAAGTGTCATTATCACTTGCAAGTGGATCTATGGGGTCCCAAAATCGACCCAAAGATACCCATGGTCTACCATGTATTAACAAATAGGTTTAAGACACGTTTTAGGGTAATTTAGTATTATTATAATATTATTTTTTAACCCTTGTTTACCGGATTTACCCTTTAACCATGGTAAATAAAATATTTACCGAAGTAATTATCCAAAATGTTTAAAAATAAAAATTACCTATTTACACAATTTGAACATCCTGATTCAAAATATGGAATCCATTTTTCTAAATTCAAAATACAGAAGTGGCAGAAATTAATTTAAAATTAATTCCCGTTGTTAAAACAAAAAGCGTGTTTTTAAGAGATAATAACTATCAAAAGATTGGCACTTGTTTATGTCTGGTTTAAATGTGAAATTATGTTCAATGACCCACATTGTATTACATGGTAAAAATATATTCTAAATATACTTTAAAACCACTCAAATTCATAATTTATCACTATTAATTATTTTGATTAAAAAAGTTGTTTTTAATTAAAATTTAGTAATTTTCACTATTCATCAAAATATGAAAGTTATCCGAAAAGTACCAAAATTTCACCCTAGGCTAATTTCGATATTCTGAATCCAAAAATGAATTCCATTTTGAGAGATAGAATTTATAAAATTTCAAAAAGTAGGTATTACTATTCATAACGGCTAGTTTGATTGGTTGTGGTGTGTTAAAATCTCGAAGTTGCGTACAATGCACGCCATTGCATTATTCGAAAGGAAACGTACCGTGGAATCTTGGGGTGTTACACTTTGTTTGGTAGCTTAGGATGTTTTCCTAGTGTACTTGGTAATATGGAAAGTAATAAAGATAATAAATGAATAAATTTTGAACCCATGGGGTTGGAACTTGTTGGGATGCAATGATGAGGTTGTAATTATTTGAATCTGGGGACTCGGTTTTCTTATGCCCGGAGGGATGGAAAATTGGTTGTGATGCTAATGTAATGAAATGTGGTAAATTATAATGAATAATTAATGGTAATTAATTAATTAACATAAATTGAAACTGATGGGAAGGAAGAATATAATTTAATGTAGTTTTTTAAATGGTAGTGTGCTTTTTAGATATATAGTCTTAGAATTGGTAGCTGGGAGTTTGAGATACATTAGTTGTAGTGGAGTCTGAGACTAGGTTGTTTCCATAGTGTTGGATTGATCTATATTATATCATGTATATTTTATTTTTTCATACGCTACTCCACCCTATCAATTTAGGTGACTAGAACCCCGGGGATTCTGAGCCTTGGGGGTGTTTTTTCCAACATCTCGGTGGGAGGATGGATGACTGACTACCACCATTGGACCGCTCTCTTCTCTTGGTAGTTACTTGTGCTTGTATGCATGATGATTATTTTTCCCCATATATGTGTATATAGGTCTATAATGGATAGTGGTTATTTGACACACATGTATTTTGGATATAGTTTCCTAAGTAATACTATAGGTATGACGTGTATATGATGTGATGGCTTGAGGATCCTTACTCGGTGTATGGGTTGTGATGCCTTGAGGTAAATATTTGATGTATGATACACATTATACAAACTATGGAGGCTCCTATAAACTACCTGGTTAATTTTGGTTATGTGTATGTGGTGGTGTGTTGCATGAGGTTCATGTTATGGTGCTTCGCCCAAGTATTCGTAGACTAGCCTTCTGGAGAGAGATTCTTAGGATGTGTGATATTGGGGCAGAGTAGAAAACCAATAGGGAAGTGGTAGGGGGTACCCTTGATATTATTTATTGTATTGTATAATCTTGTATTCCATAATTGGTGAGAGTAGCCATGGTACGGCTAGGAACTTAGAATACATGTTTAGGTGATGATTTAGTTTCACTTTTTGTTCACTATGCTTTAGCATGCTTTATTTACTTTTGAATGAGAGACTCAAAGGGGATCCTACTGAGTATATTGTTATACTCACCCTATGTATATTAAAACTATTTTCAGGTCAGTTGGAGGAGGTTAGAGATCTATCCGGTTACTACTATCTTTGGGGTTTGTATGAAAAAAATTTTCTTCTTGGTCACTTTGGTCTTTACCTTTCCTTTGGTACATTCATTTTTCTCTTTTAGTTGAAGTATTTTCACATTCCATTACATATTTACAGTTGGGTTTTCTTTTATATTGAGGTATGATAAATCTTTAGTTGGTGTCTATCTTATCTTTCTCTTTTCCATGTGTTCTCTTAAAGGGTAATTCCTCTCATCTGCATGTTTATAATACCCTCAATGATAGTTTCCAGCCTAGTACTTACTTAAAGCAGGACTCAGGTGTCACTATCTCTCTTCTCCCATTTTTCTCTTGGGATGGGTATACTTTGTGGGGATAGGGTCATGAAAGAGTGGTAGAAGAGCTCTGGTTAAGATATAGGATGGAGTTTGGAGTTAGACATGGGTGAGGTTGTGTGGTATGGTAGGAAAATGGTGTCGTCTATGTTTAGAAAGCATTGTAAACATGAGAGACTAGATGATATATGAGTATTTAGGGCCCCCTGTGATCTGATTTGTGAACCTTTAAGCTTATAGTGTCTACTAAATGAGGCAATACTAGTTTCAAGGTAGAAACCTAAGAAATGATCATGTAAAATTCTTCTTTGCACCTATGTTTGAATGGGTAGACATTAGGATAGGTTAACCTAAAATGAATCATAGAAAATAATTAATTAATGTTAAAGTCTTCCATATTCCATGTTTAGGATCAATAACTATTTTTTCTTTTGCGGTCATGGATCCAGGTCGATGTCATCATCAGGTTCTCATAGAAGATGTTTAGAAAGTTGTGCCAGAAGATCACCATAGAGTAGAGTTCGACAATGAAACTTGGAGGAGGAAACTTTGATATTTCCAATTCCAGATTATACAGAGGTATGAGGGCTATGTTTATGATGTAGTCATGGAAAACTGGTTGGAGGAGGTAAAGATAGCCTTTAGTTCAATCCAGACTCAGAAGGAGCACTGGGTATTGTTGGCTATGATAATTCTTCCTAGGGTAGTGATGTAGTGGTGGTTCTTGTTCCTTGGAGATCGCAAGGAGTCAGTAGTCTCATTGGAGAAGTTCTGAGACCATCTTAGATCTTAGTTTCTTTCTTCGAACACAATGGCATCCAGTATCCAAGAGTTTTTTACCCTTCCGTAAGGGAGCTCTATTGTGAGAGAGTTTAGGATCCTTTTCAGGAACCTTCTATGATGTGCTTTGGACCTGTTTCTAGATGAGGAATCCAGGGCGAGGCATTTTGAGGAGGCTTTGCATCCAGATATCTAGTTCCAGGTGACCCTATTTGTGATGAATACGTATCTTGAGGTGTTGGTGAAAGCATAGGTCATCTAGAGGATGTTATCCAAAACTGGATCTTCACGAGAGGGGAGTCATCAAGATTCCTCATGAAGCAGAGTTGTAGTCTGGGGTTCTTAGTTATCAGGACAAAAGAGATTCTAATCAGTCGGTGGTAGGTCCCAACACTCAATGTCTCATTTCTCTTAGGGAAAAGTATCTCAATTATATGTTAAGGGATCAGACGTATGTTTTTCTTGTATAGGTTGAGGTCGTCAGTGACGAGTGTTCCCAAAATTTCTAAGTAGGCATCGCACTCCAGTCGTTCTGCTTCAGGTTCCTCTGCTGAGGCAGTTCTAGCTAAGGCAATAGCATCAAGTTTCTCTAGTTTGGGATCAACATAGAGTATATGGAGTATGAATAGGAAATCCTCGAGACACTCCCCATCATAAGAGAGCAGAGTGCATCCATGGAGGTGGTCATCAGTAGGTTCATAAAGGCTATGGAGGAGGTCGTGGTCAGCTTCATGCTTTAGAGTTACCAATTCTAGGCAAGACATACATCTTTTGAGGTACCCTTTGCTTATTTTATACTTGGGTTCATTCCTTTTTTGATCCAAGAGTGACACAATCCTTCATATCACATGCCCTTTTTCATGCTTTGGGGCTTGAAGTAGAGAGACATACAGTTCCCTTGGTGTTAACTATACTAGTTGGAGGTCGAGATGACTTATTTGATGTATGTAGAGACTGTGAGCTAGCCCTAGGTCAGCAAGTCTCTTGGGTAGATTTCCTATGTTTAAGGATATAACCATATTAAATCATCCTTGACATGGATTAGTTATATTTTTTGCATGACATCCTGGATTTTTGTAAGAGACAGGTTGTGTTCTTTGATGCTGATAGAGAGACAACAGTGTTTGTTGGTGAGTGAGACTCTCGGATGGGTCATAGGCATGTTCTATCCTTGTCATATTTGATGGATGAGCTTATGATGAGTTATTTGGAGGCTCATCAATCAACATTTCCTAGGGTCACAGAACAGTACCCTAATGTCTTTCCCAAGTAGGTTGTAGCATTACCCCCTCAAAGAGATATTGAGTTCGAGATTGAGCTACAACCAAGAGTGTATCCTATCTTGATGTATTCATATAGGATGGAACCTTATGATTTGTGAGATCTTTGTATATAGATCAATGTTTTTTTTATAGTGGTTTTTTTTGGCTGAGTGTGTCACCATAGGGTGAACCAGTTTTTGTTCATGAAGAAGGATGATGGTAGTTTGATTTTGTGGATTGATTTTCATCACTTGAACTAAGTAACAGTGAAGAACCGCTATTTTTTTCCACAGATTAATGATTTATTCGATCAAATGAAGGGTGAAAGTTGGTTCTCAAAGATCAATTTTTTGTTAGTATATCATCATATGCATGTGAAGAATGACGATATCCTGAATACTTATTTTTTTGTCCTCATGGGCATTACGAGTTTGTTTTTATGTCGTTCTGTGTGATGAATTCTTGATTTGTGTTCATGGATTTAATGAAATATGTGTTCCATGAGTTCCTGAATAAGTTCATGATGGTTTTCATCAATGAAATCCTTGTGTAGTCCTAGTCGAAGGAGGATAATTCATAGAATCTTTATACCATTTTGAGAGTTCTTCATCATCAGCAACTATTTGGGAAGTTGTTGAAGTGTGAGTTTTGGTCTCAATAATTCCGTTTCATGGGGAATATTGAATCCCATCATAGAGGATCTATGGATTTGTCAAAGATATAAGCAGTTGTTTCTTGGGTAGTCCCCAAGATAGTGGAAGAGGGGTGAAGTTTCCTTGGTCTTACAGGCTATTATAGGAGGTTCATATCCAAATTCTATTAGGTTGCAACTCCTCTGAAAATGTTGACCAGAAAGGATAAGGCGTTCTTGTTGACTGATCAATGTTAGACAGATTTTGAATATCTTAATGAGAAGTAGGTTAGTGCTCCAGTTCTTTGTATGCTAATAGAAGAAGTTAATTTTAATTTTTTCTATTATGCTTCACATCTTGGGTTGGTTTCTATTCTAATGCAGTAGAGAACAGTCATTTCTTATGGGTCTCGGTAGTTATGTCCCCATGAGAGTAAATATGCCACCCATGATCTCGAGTTGGCAGCAGTAGTGTTTTCCTTGAATTTGAGGAGACATTATCTCATTGGGGAACGTTTTGTGGTATTCACTAGTCATAAGAGGTTGAGGTATGTTTTCTCCCAATGTGACTTGAACTTATATCAGCATCAGTGGATGGAGTTCTTATAGGTTTATGAATTTGAGATTTCATATACACCTCAGAAGGGGGATTTTGTGGCTGTTACGTTGAGCTAGTGATGAAGTGTGTAAATCTGGAGATTCCTAGAGAGTGATAGAAGAGCTTTCCTAATTTGATATAGATATGGGAGAAGTTGGGGTAGAGGTTTTATTTTTCAAATTATAGTGTAGTCATCTCTAGTGCAGTAGGTGGATTCCTAGTTGGGGGATCTTGAGGTGGAGGTCTGGAGGGACTGAGTTGTTTATAGTGAGGCCCCTGATAGTTGGTCTGAGGATGAACAACACTGGGTGTTGTTTCAAGGAATGATTTTCATTCCTTTGGAGATGTGTGAGATGGTTATTAGAGAATTCAATAGTTCTACTTTGGAAGTAAATCCTATCATGAAAAATATGTATCAATCTTTGAGAGGTCAGTTTTTGTGTCCTAGGTTTAAGCATGTAGTTTCAGGGTCTGTGTCTCGATGTTTGGTCTGCAAGAAGGTGAAGGTTGAGCACCGTGTTCTCAGTGGTTTTCTCCAGTCGTTATATATTCCTCAGTGGAAATGATAGAAAATCTTGGTGGAATTTGTTACTGATTTACCTTTATCTTAGGGAGGGTATGACGCTATATGGGTGGTAGTGGATCATTTTACAAAATCATCCCACATTATAGTGATAAAGGAGTTGAGATTAGTGGAGGTTTTATCGAGGCATAATGTGGAGGAGGTTGTGAGACTCCATGAGGTCTCGAGGAAGATCATTTTCGATCAGGATCCTGGTTTTACCTCCAAAGTGTGAGGAGGTCTCTTGTGTGCTTTTAGTTCTCAGCTAAACCTTAGCACTAATTTTCATCCACAGACGAACAGTCAGAAAGAGTGGACCATCCATACCTTTGAAGACATGTTTCACTTTTATGTCCTAGATTTTGGAGATTCATGGATGAGGAACTTTCCCTTGGTAGAGTTTTCTTACAACAATATTTTTCACTCCACCATCGGTATGGAGCTATTTGAATCCTTGTATGGAAAACCTTTCCATTCTCCATTGTGTTGGATTAGGGTTGGAGAGTTGGAAATTCTTGGGCCGGAACTAGTACAGAACACGATAGATATGGTTCAGGTGGTTTTCGAGAAGATGAAAGCAACGCAAGATCATAATAAATCCAATTTCCATCATAGGAGGAGACCTCTAGAGCTCAACTTTGGGGATCATGTGTTTCTGAAGGTGAATCCCCATTATGGACAGCGTAGGTTTGGTCATGGGAGAAATCTTTCTCCCATGTTTTTTGGGTCTTTCATGGTGTTGTCTCATGTTGGAGTTGTGGTGTATCAGATAGCGCATCCCCCATAGATGATCCAAATACATGATGTTTTTCAAGTGTCGTATCTCCATCATTATCTTCATGAATACTATCACATCATTTATTGGGGTGAGATCGATGTTGACGATAATGTGACCTTCAAGGAGAAGCCTGTAGAGATCTACGAATACCATGAGAAGGTGTTTTGTGGGCATGTTATCCCCTTGGTTCGTGTCTTGTAGTGGAATGATGATGTGGAAGAGAGTACCTAGGAACATGATTCACAGTTGTGTACTTAGTACCCCTATCAATTTTATGTTTAGATCTATTCTTATAACATTGTTCATTTTCTAGTTTTAGACCTTTTCTGGTTTATGAGATGGCTCTCTCTCTTGTTTCTTGTTGTGGATTACTATCTTTCCATGGGAGGTGAAGAAGTGCAGGGTATGGCATGAGCTTTACATGTTTATATTCCTGAGTCTAGATGGGTCTAACCTCCTTATATAGGTGGTTAATACTCAATGAGTAGTTTATTTACTCACATTATTGATCCCCATGTGCTTGGATGTGTTTTTTGAGCTCCTGTGGTGGTGAGAGCCTTGAGAGGTATCTCATGGGGTGGATATTTGGATGACCCCTTTCTGTTTCCTCTCAGGGATGGTTTTGGATTCTTGAGGATGATAATGTTTTGATAAGTATCTGATGTGAGGTCCTAGATCTGTGTAGATCGACTCTTTGTGTGTTTCTAAAGACCGAAGTGCTCAGAAAGGGTTTGGAGGAAGTCAATAGGAGTTCGTCTGCTAAGAGATGGAAGAAAGGTATATTTCAAGTCATGAAATTTTACATGACTTGAAATAAGGGTTCATGATGTGTACTATATCAGGGTTAAAAATAAATATTAAAATGATAATATGATGTGTTTTTTTGGAAACTGAACCCTGATTATTACATGATGTGAATAGAGATTACACGTCATGTAAATCCCTGATGTTTTACATTTGATAATGTTTCAAACACTCAGGTTTGTCAAACCCTATGGCTACATCACCTCCCTCTCACTTCCAAGTGACCCGACAACCCCCTCTTGAATTTTTTGGGGATTCCTTTGTCAAGGATCGCTTCCTAGCTTCCCTCCTTCAATTTGTATTGATCCATCTTCAATCCAAGGTATGTTCTACCTCCATTCTTACAGTTTATTTGATCTGTTTTCTCACATTCATCTTTTCCATGGGATGTATCTTAATCTACATGTTTCTAATGGAGTTTTATTTGTTTTTTGGTTGGTGAGTTTGTGCCACAGTGTCCTTGGGTGGATGTAGTTCTTGCGGGATAGGTGATTAGGATCCGCAGTGTTGGTCCATTATCATGCGATTAACATTGACACCCTTTTGAGGTAGGGTATTCATTATTTCTCTATATTTATGTTCAATTGTAGAGATTAAATGATTTATCCTCTTTTGATAATAATGAAATTAACCTAATAATTATTTAAACTGGATGAAAGAATAGGTATTGATCGCATGGTTATGTTTCTTCTTTATACCGTGATAACAATTTGCCTCTTTATTTTCTTGATAGTGTGATATCTATGCCTTTTTGGATATCATGTTGTTCTTGATGGAAATTGGTGAATAATTTAAAGATGAAATTAATTGATAATTAATTGGAAAATAGATAAAGAGACATGTTTATGGATCTAGTTATTATTGCAATTTGATGATAATCAATTGATGCAAGAATGCATGTTTAACTAAATTGGTTAATGAACCTAAATCATGTTGATTCTTGTTGAAGAAATAATTAAAGACATATTAAATTATTTGTTTAATTAATTTGTGAAAACTTTTGATAGATTGATACTTAGGTTTCCCACAGTTGGAACATGTAATTAATTAATTGGTTAATTCAAGATGGAATAAGAACTGGTTGTGTGATAAATGATAATTTTTTTGTAGGTTTTGAGTTTACCGCATGCCTGTGAAGTCCAGGTGCCTTGTGCTTTGGATCCCGAGAGATATTTTTGTATAAAGGATGGATACCTTAATTTTGGGGCCAAGATCCTGGTTAATTTGTTTGTTTCATATTGCTTGCAACATGATGTGAGCCTAGGGTGGCTTAGCCTAGAGGAATGTTGTGGTATGTGGGGTGGGGAGGCCCGAATGTGACGTGAGCCTGGGATGGATGATATTGGAGGGATGTTGTGGTATGTGGGTGTCGGGGAGGACACCGAAGATAATGAAATAGGTTGAAGTTTGGATTACCTATTGATATTAAAGATAGATTCTTTTTTGAATCTATTGTTTGGATGATGGTCAGGTTGCCTATTTATCTGCTTTTCTTTCCCTACTGCTTGAGGTAGATGGATGTTCTTGGTTTATTGCCTTGTTTGGTATCTAAGTATGTTTTCCTAGAGTAACTAGTAATATGGAAATTAATTTTTCTAATAAATGAATGAATGTTTAACCCATGGGGTTGGAGCTTTCTGAGATGCAATGTTGAGATTATAATTATGGGAAGTCGTGGAATTTGTTTTCTTATGCCTGGAGGGCATGGAACAGTGGTTGTGATGCTAATGTAATGAAATGTGGTAAATGATAATGGCTTACTAATGGTAATGAATTAATTAACATAAAGTGAAACTGATGAAAATTAATAAGGTAATTTGGTGTAGATTTTTAAATTGTTGTGTGCTTTTAGGATATCTAGTCTTAGTAGTGGCAGTCGGGAGTCTGATATATGTTAGATACAGTGGAGTATGAGACTAGGTTATACCCATAGTGTGGTTGTGAGCAATATTATATCATGTACGTTTTTTGTTTTAATATACTAATTCACCCTATTGGTTAGTTCTACTAACACCCCAGGGATTCTGAGCCCTATGGGTGTTTTTTCTAACATCCTGGTGAGAGGATGGATGGTTAACTACCCCCTTTGGCCTTACTCTCTTCAATAGATAGTTAAATTTTCTAGTATACATGGTGTTTAGTTTTCCCCATATGTGTGTTTATAGGGATATAATGTCTTGTGGTTATTTCACACACATGTATTCTAGATATAGTTTTCTAAAAGAATACTATATGTATGATGTGTATAGGATGTGATGGATTGAGGATTCTTACGCGGTGTATGGTCTATGATGGATTGAGGTATAGTACCCGGTGTATGATACATGTTATATAGGCTTTTGTGGCTCCCAGAAACTACCTGGTAACTTTTTTTATGTGGACATGGTGGTGTGTTGCATGAGGTGCATGTTGTGGTGCTTCACCCAGGTGTCTGTGGGCTAGCCATTTTAGAGAGAGATGTTGAGGACATGCGACATTGGGCTAGAGCAGAAAACTAGTGGGGAAGTGGTAGAGGGGTAACCTTAATATTATTTATTATATTATATGCTCTTTTATGTGATACTTGGTGAGATTATCCATGGTGATTCTAGGAACTTAGTATACCTGTTTAGGTGATGAGTTAGTTTCACTTGTTGTTCATTGTGCTTCAGCATGCTTTTATTACATTGAACGAGGGATCTAGGGACGATCCTACTGAGTATACTTTTATACTCACCCTACGTATATATAAACTATTTTTAGGTCAGTTGGAACAGGTTGGAAATTAGGCTAGTTACTACTAGCTTGGGGGTTTTGCAGGAGCTGGTTGGGCTTCGTGGTCACTTTCATCTTTACCTTTCTTTTGGTACTTGTAGTTTTTCCTTTTAGTTGTATTTTTGAATGTCATTAAATATGTACACTTGGGTATTATTTTTTATTGATTTCTGATCTGGGGTTGATTTGTGTCTGTCTTATCTCTCTCTTTCACATGTCTTCTCTTAGAGGGAAATTCCTCCCATTTGCAAGTTTACTATACCCTCATTGCTATTCTCCAACCCGAGGCCTACTAGAGGTGGGAATCGGGTGTCACTATATCTCTTCTCCCATTTTAGTCCCAATAGGGGTACACTTTGTGGGGAGGGGGTCATGACAGAGTGGTATCAGAGCTCTGGTTGAGGTATAGGATGGTGTTTGGAGTTAAACACAGGTGAGGTTTCATGGGCTGGTAGGGAAATGGTGTCAACTAAGTTTAGTAAGTGATATAAACATGGGATACTGACTAAGACACTGGTATTTACAGCCCCCTTTGATCTAATTCATGAACCTTTAATCTTATAGTGGCTACTAAATGAGGTGATATTAGTTGAGGGTAGAGACCTAGGAAAGGATCATGCATCATTCATCTTTTCCCCTATGTTTGAATGGGTATAACTTGGGATAGGTTAACCTAAAATGAATAAAAGAAACAAATTAATTAATTTTAATGTCTTAAATATTTTATGTTTAGGAGCTCTAACTATTTTTTATTTTGTAGTTATGGCTCTAGGTTGACGTCCTAGTCAGGTTCACTCAGAATATGTTTAGAAAGTTTCACTAGAATATTGCCACAAAGTAGATGTAAAGACCCAGAAATTTCAAGGAAAATTTATTCTTAATTTCTTTGGGATTTTACAAGAACGCAGTTTCTAACGGCACCTGATTCCGAGACCCGGTGTGCCCGGAATCAATTTCCGAAGTTTAGATCGGGTACGTTCAGTGAACGAACGAGCGGGTTTTTCTAACTTTTGAACCAGTGCTCGGAATCGAAATCCGAGGGCACCAATGGAACCGCAGCACCGATGTTTGCTTAAGGATACCTTTTCCGAAGGTGCGTTTTCTCGGGAAGAGTTGTTTAAAATTTGAGGTTTAAGTGAAGAATAAAATAAAATTGTTTTCCAATTTTATTTCTAGCCTAGTTGGTTTTAACCTATGTGTGGAAGTTGGGAAACTATCCAAGTGAGGATAAAGGTGAGGTGGGGTCCACACGAACCCCACCCCTTCATATTCCCTAACCCCCTTAACTCTTTCCCTTGAAACCCCCTTGTTTTTAATGATGTGACTTCCTTCTTCACATTTATGATGCCAACTTAATACAAAATTAAATTTGATAACTCAAGTTTTATTTATGAGGTGAGTTGTTTTGAATTTTGGATTTTCAAATACATTCCATGCTTTAATAAAATAAGAGGGACTTATTTTATTGGGATTTGGCTCGTTGTATTGGGGGATTGGAGGAGATAGAGTTCATCTTCTTCGTTGGAGAATGTGAAGAACGCCGACATCTACCCCAACTTCCTCTCTTCCGACGATTCATGAAGCTTTCCCTTTCTTTGACGCACGCCAACGCCGTCATCAAAACCACCCCGCGATACCGCTTTCCGCGACGCTCTTCGATCGTCAACTCATTATCGAGGTAGGGGGATTAATTTGAGAATGGTATTATTCCCTTGGTTGTTCTTTCTAAAACAAAGAACCCGGATCAACTCATCATTAAGTTGATCTGCGAATGTTTTATTTTGCGGGTTGAAAATATTGGTATGATTCTTTTTAGTTAAGAGGTTGTAGGGGAATCTCTTTGGTATTCTCTTTATCTTTGAGAAAAGAATGACGAGCATGAACCAACCATTTCCAGGTTGATCCGCGGATCGTTCGTTCATGCGGGTTGATGTTGGGGTTAATTGTTTTCTTTTTCATATGTCGACAAATATTTATTGGCCGCTTGCTATCATTATAACGGGAGGAGGTCATACCGCATAAACACGGCTGACCCTCCTCCCCCTTGTTGTTGATTATGTTGCGGCACGAACGAAGGCGGCGCGGTGCAACGGCACCGCGCGGAAACATGGAGAATTACGGCAAGGATGTGCGGCCCCGTCGCGCCGCACCGTTGAGACCGAACGAAACCGCGGTCGGAGTCGGGGCCGCAGAGGCGATTCGAAGACTCCGC
The DNA here is from genome assembly GCA_963277665.1 of Viscum album. Taxonomy (NCBI): domain Eukaryota; kingdom Viridiplantae; phylum Streptophyta; class Magnoliopsida; order Santalales; family Viscaceae; genus Viscum; species Viscum album. Next base: position 956,966 of record CAUJRU010000220.1, read on the forward strand.
TGGTTGAACGGTGTGCGCAAATTGATGGGCGACGACGAACGGGGCCGCAAAGTCATTTTGAAGCCTCTGTAGTGAAGGTCGGGTCTCGGGAGGACCATTGGCGAAGGCGGCGAGCAAAACGAACCACCGGAGCGCGTCCGGTGATCCGCGGAAGGCGGCGGCGGCGCGCCACCGGAACAGGAACCGCCGGGGCTGAGCCGCGGTGGCGGACTGAACTGGAACGGCTTAGCTGTTCCGGAGGCCAAGCGGCGCGGATTTAAGTTGCGCCGGTTCATCATCCGCAGGGGTTGTAACCCCCCCCCCCCCCCCGCACCCGCTGGCCACGTGGGCACCGCGCCGCGCCAGCGCCAGGCCAGGCCGGGCCGTGCCCAGGCCGGGTCGGGCCGCGCCCAGGCCGGGCCGGGCTGCACAGGCCGAGCCGGGCCGTGCCCAAGCGGGCCGGACTCAGACCCGGAATAGGTCGACCCGGTTCGGGCCAACCCAGGGGGGGGGGGGTCTCGGGCCGAGTCGGACCGGGCCGGAACCCCCTTTTTTCGGGCAGTTTTCGTTAAAACGCCCATAACTTGGGCTACAGACCTCCGATCGACGCACCGTCAATTGCGATGCGATCCGTGGATCGAGACGGTCGTTTAAGTATATTACACTCAAGGTTTCGAAGAACTTTGGGCACGGTCGGGTTGGTTCAAACATGAGACCAATCAGGCCCTCGGAGCGGATATGGATATATCTTGAGCACCGGACGTCCGATTGACGTGTCGTCGACTTTGTTAGAATCCTCTTGATGAGACGGAACTTTTGGCATTCTTATCCCGAGATTTGGATGCAGTTGGATAGTGGCCGGGTTGGATTATACCTGAAATCCAACCGGGCCCCTGGAACGGAAAAGCTGATATCTTTCAGACCAGACGTTCGTTTAACAAACCGTCAGCGGCGTTGGTGATCACGTTGAGAAACGGTCCCTATGAGTATACCCTATGAGATTTCAAGGTACAGTTGAGATACGGCCGGTTTGGTTCGCACACGAAACCAACCGGGCCCCTAGGACGAAAAGGCTAATAACTCACAGACCGGGCGTCCGATTGACGCGCCGTCTGTTGCGTTGAGACCCCTATGACGAGGCGGTACTTTGAGATACTTCTTCGTGGGACTTTGAGATACCTGGAGTATCGACCTGTAGCTCGTGGAGCGGACCTTCCTGGAGATGAGCGTACTAAGTACGGAGACCGTGTAGCCGGCTGAGACCTAACGACTACTTGACCGACTCGACTTGGAGTGAGTCAAATAGCCTAGTGGATGGAGCACTACTTTGTTTGGGTGCAGACCCATGGAGGACGGAGCACTACTGTGTGACAGTGCAGACCCGCGGTACTCATCCGGAGAGTACCTCTGCAGGTTATTAGGGGGTGTTCACTACTGTGTTTGGGTGGTATACCCCGACGGGAAGCACTACTGTGTTTGGGTAGCTGACCCGCGGTACTCGACAGGAGGAGTACCTCAGCAGTCTTAGGTTAGTGAGAAATACCTCGGAGTCGTGACAGGACCACTGTACACTCCAGAGACGGGGCTCTTCAGCAGTTAAGGTTTCGATAATGAAAATCCTGGTTTGAGCTGAGTCTATGACCTTTGTGTTTACCTCATGATTGAGATGGGTCACTTGATAACTTAGGTATATGTATGGACATATACCTAGGTAGTGGTGATCCGTTGATTTCATGACCTTTGTGTTTACCTCATGATTGAGATGGGTTACTTGATAACTTAGGTATAAGTATGGGCTTATACCTAAGAAGGGTTATATGTTGTGTTTCTGCTTTGTGGTTATCCTTGTTGGATTTAGAGAGACCTTGAGGGTCTCGGGGTCCCTACTGAGTATCGTTATACTCACCCATGCATGGGCTATGCCCGCACCTCGTTGTGTTGGTTGCAGACGATGGGCAGTGCTGACGGAGGCCAAGTGTTTGAAGATTGGACGGTACCCGGAGGTGGACCTCACGACGAGTCATTATCCGAAGGTGGACTTCACGGCGAGATGATACTCAGAGGAGGTTGAAGAGCAAGAGCGTTGTGGAGGATATATGTACCTACCCTTCAGGTAGGATCCGTGGTGGATGATCCAGGAGCTGCGCTATCTGTACCTACCCTTCAGGTAGGATCCGTGGTGGACGATCCAGGAGCTGCGCTATCTGTACCTACCCTTCAGGTAGGATTCGTGGTGGATGATCCAGGAGCTACACTATCTGTACCTACCCATCAGGTAGGATCCGTGGTGGATGATCCAGGAGCTGCGCTATCTGTACCTACCCTTTAGGTAGGATCCGTGGTGGATGATCTAGGAGCTGCGCTATCTGTACCTACCCTTCAGGTAGGATCTGAGGAGGATGACCCAAGAGCTGCTACCTTTCTTCTAGCTCTTGTCTTTTTCTGTTGTACTTTTGTTCAGTTGTAGCTATACTTTCGATTGGGTTTGTATTCTGGACCATTTAGTTTTCAGCACTTCCTTTTGTACTTAGTGTATTACTTCCTCTTATACTTTGTGGTGTTTGTTTACTTTTATAAAGGCAATGCCTTCCCAGTTATCGGGAATTACGCCTTTGAAGCTAGTCGCCAGCCCCTGGCCTATGGAAGGTGGGCTTGGGGTAGTCACGGCACGGGCCCCAAGGACGGGTCGTGAAAAATTGGTATCAGATGAGTCGGTTCTACCGCAGAACTTATAACTCTGATATTTTTTTTATCTAAACCAATAGTGTTAAGGGTACCGAGTGTGGTTTTCAGTTCAGGGAGTCCAGTGTTGGTGCGGCGGCCGACGTATCCGTACACCAGGACCCTGACTTCTGATTTCCGACTTTGTGCACGAAAACACTGATTGCGTGTGTGTTTCCAAAAGTTTTAAAGTCAGGTCAAACCAGGTTAGCTCACCAGGTATAAATCGTTTGACCGTGTCGTATCTGTTCAGGATGTCTCCATGCAGACAGTCAGTTGGAGTTCTGAGATAGTACACGATGACGGCCCACCGAGCGATGAGGCTCCGGTGCAGGGCCCTTTTTACTATGTTGGCACCCTCAGGTGGTGTACCAGCAGCACCACCACATGTTGGGTAGTAGATGCCACTAGCCATACTAGCGAACTGTGCACACTGGTAGAGCGCATTGTACGAGTTCCAGCAGCAGAGGCCTCCGAGGTTACGAGGCGAGGCGGATTCCCAGATAGCAGAGGACTGGCTGGAGGCGATTGCTAGAGTTTTCTGCCTATCTGAGACATCAGTGGAGTGGATGGTGGACTTGGCTACTAGTGTTTTCCAGTGAATGACCATGAGGATGGTATGCATAGTGATGAGGCTTCGGTACATGGACCGATGCCTGAGATAGTGCCTTCGGGTAGTGTGTCAGCTATACAGCACTACCTGTTGGTTAGCAGTTACAACCGGTGGTACCGGTAGGTGACACATGTAGGCTTACTACCTTATACGTGTTCCAACATCAGATACCCTCAAGTTCTGAGGCGAACCTGACTCACAGGTGGCTGAGGACTGGATTGATGAGGTAGAAGAGAGTTTTCTAGAGCTTATACAACTTCGGTAGGATGACGTGTCGGTAGCTGAGAATTCATCGAGGCCTACCGAACATTCTGGGTACTCGATGAATACGATTCGATCAGTGCTATAGAGCTCGGACCTTTGAGCATGGTGTGTTTAAGGAAATTCGATCCAGAACCTTTTTCCTCTATGAAATCCTACTCACGTTAGGGTGCTAGAGAGAACCTTGAGGTTTAATGTTCTCTGGCTGAATGAATATAGCCAGTGAATGTTAGCAGTGGGAAGATGCAAACTGGCGTCAGTCACAGAGACTTGGACATGTAAAATGCTTCAATAAGAGGAAGTGTCAAGGAAAGTTGAATCTGCAGAGCAGCAGACGTGGAAGCAGAGCTAGGAGAGCAGCATGGGGTGGTTACTTTTTGACATGTTACAATCACCCGCCTTTGTTGTCCCCTCCAGGATTAGGGAGCTGGAGGGTAGGGAAAAAGAGTAGCTGCATGCGGTCAAGGAGTGCGACTGAAAGGGCTCTAAGGATGATTCTAAGTGTGGACTTTGTCTTCTACTAGCTTCCATAGCCACAGACATCGATACAAATCATCCCATCCTTCCATGAATCTAGTCCCAAACCTAGAGTTTTCGGTTAAGCCGTTGACTTGACCCTCACGTCTGGAGATACCTTTGGAAGGAGACTCGATAGTCACACTTACGCCGATGGTGTGACCTTACCCTTGAGGCGAGAGTCTCGGTTGGGACCTCTTGGTGGCAGCTTTGAGGCCTTACGACGTTAGTTTGGGTATGGATTGGGAAATCATTGTTCATACTCAAATTTATGGTATTAGGCAAATGTCAGGATGGGTTTTCCTTGGTCGGTGAAAAGGAAACTCAGGGCAACACCGGATAAACTCATGCATAGGAAGGTGTAGCCGATCACTCTTGAGTTGGCCAACTTCACCCACGTGGAAGCTGGAGTTTTGAGTTTCAGTTCTAATCATGAAAGGGAGACCTCCAGAGTTTGAGGATGGCGACCACATTCTTATACGGGTCTCACCTCGACGAGGTTTACGGATATATAGCCGAGGCGGCAAGATATCTCCAAGGTTCAACGGACCTTTCTAGGTCCTCAGCTGGGTAAGCGAGGTGGTTTACCGCTTGACCTTTCCACCTCAGTTGCACCGGGTGCACGATGTCTTCCACGTATCTCAACTGGGGAGATACGTGCTTGAACCGACGCATATCATCGACCATGGGGAGCTGGACGTTGGTGATGGGGTGACTTTTGAGGGGTCCCAGTAGAGGTTGAGGATCGACAAGAGCGGGTCCTACAAGGACGGTCGATTCCTCTTGTACATTTTCGTTGGCAGCGCGGGAACCTCCAGGGGAGCACTTGGGAGCGGAAGGCTCAAATGCGTGCTCAGTACCACTTTTGTATCCCTAGTTTGTGTTAAAGCTTTATGGGGACGTAAAGCCCTGAGGTGGGAGTAATGTAAAGACCCAAAAATTTCAAGGAAAATTTCTTCTTAATTTCTTTGGGATTTTACAAGAACGCAGTTTCTGACGGCACCTGATCCCGAGACCCGGTGTGCCCGGAATCAATTTCTGAAGTTTAGCTCGGGTACGTTCAGTGAACGAACGAGCAGGTTTTTATAACTTTTGAACCGGTGCTCGGAATCGAAATCCGAGGGCACCGATGGAACCACAGCGTCGATGTTTGCTTAAGGAGACTTTTTCTGAAGGTGTGTTTGCGCGGGAAGAGTTGTTTAAAATTTGAGGTTTAAGTGAAGAATAAAATAAAATTGTTTTCCAATTTTATTTCTAGCCTAGTTGGTTTTAACCTATGTGTGGAAGCTGGGAAACTATCCAAGTGAGGATAAAGGTGAGGTGGGGCCCACACAAACTCCACCCCTTCATATTCCCTAACCCCCTTAACTATTTCCCTTAAAACCCCCTTGTTTTTAATGATGTGACTTCCTTCTTCACATTTATGATGCCAACTTAATACAAAATTCAATTTGACAACTCAAGTTTTATTTATGAGGTGAGTTGTTTTGAATTTTGGATTTTCAAATACTTTCCATGCTTTAATAAAATAATAGGGACTTATTTTATTGGGATTTGGCTAGTTGTATTGGGGGATTGGAGGAGATAGAGTTCATCTTCTTCGTTGGAGAACGCGAAGAACACCGGCGTCTACCCCGGCTTCCTCTCTTCCGATGATTGACGAAGCTTTACCTTTCTTTGATGCACGCCAACGCCATCATCAAAACCACCCCGCGATGCCGCTTTCTGTGATGCTCTTCGATCGTCAACTCGTTATCGAGGTAGGGGGATTAATTTGAGAATGGTATTATTCCCTTGGTTGTTCCTTCTAAAACAAAGACCCCGGATCAACTCATCAATAAGTTGATCCGCGAATGTTTTATTTTGCGGGTTGGAAATACTGGTATGATTATTTTTATTTAAGAGGTTGTAGGGGAATCTCTTTGTTATTCTCTTTATCTTTGAGAAAAGACCAACGAGCGCGGACCAACCATTTCCAGGTTGATCTGTGGATCCTTCGTTCATGCGGGTTGATGTTGGGGTTAATTGTTTTCTTTGTCGTACGTCGACTTCTATTTGTTGGCTGCTTGCTATCATTATAACGGGAGGAGGTCGGACCGCACAAACACAGCCGACCCTCCTCCCCCTTGTTTTTGATTATGTTGTGGCACGAACGAAGGCGGCGCGGTGCAAAGGCACCGCGCAGAAACATGGAGAATTACGGCAAGGATGTGCGGCCCCGTCGCGCCGCGCCATTGAGACCGAACGAAACCGCGGCCAGAGTCGGGGTCGCAGAGGCGATTCGAAGACTCCGCTGGTTGAACGTTGTGCGCGGATTGATGGGTGAAGACAAATGGGGCCACAAAGTCATTTTGAAGCCTCCACAGTGAAGGTCGGGTCCCAGGAGGACCATTGGCGAAGGCGGCGAGCAAAACGGACCACCGGAGCGCGTCCGGTGGTCCGCGGAAGGCGGCAGCGGCGCGCTGCGCCGGCGCCGCAATCGGCGCGGTGGCGGGCCGAACTGGAACGGCCTAGATGTTCCGAAGGCCAAGCGGCGCGGCTTTAAGCCGCGCCGGTTTGTCATCCGCAGGAGGTTGTAACTCCCCCGCACCCGCTGGCCACGCGGGCGTCGCGCCGCGCCAGCGCCAGCGCCAGGTCGGGCCGCCCAGGCCAGGCCGGGCCGCACCCAGGCCGGGCCGGGCCCCGCCCAAGCGGGCTGGAATGGGTCGAACCGGTTCGTGCCGACCTAGGGGGGGTCTCGGGCCGGGTCGGACCGGGCCCGAACTCCCTATTTTCGGGCAGTTTCCGTTCAAACGCTCATAACTTGGGCTACAAACCTCCGATCGATGCACCGTAAGTTGTGATGAGATCCTTGGATCGAGACGGTCGTTTTGGTATATTTCACTCAAGGTTTAGGAAAACTTTGGGCATAGTCGGGTTGGTTCGAACACGAGACCAACCAGGCCCTCGGAGCGGATATGGATATATCTTGAGCACCAGACGTCCGATTGACGTGTCATCGACTTTGTTTGAATCCTCTTGATGAGAAGGAACTTTTGGAATTCTTTGCCCGAGGTTTGGATGTAGTTGGATAGTGTCCGGGTTGGATTATACCCGAAATCCAACCGGGCCCCTGGAACAGAAAAGCTGATATCTTTCAGACCGGACGTCCGTTTGATGAACCGTCAGTGGCGTTGGTGATCACGTTGAGAAACGGTCCCTATGAGTATAACCTATGAGATTTTGGGGTACAGTTGAGATACGGCCGGGTTGGTTCGCACACGAAACCAACCGGGCCCCTGGGACGAAAAGGCTAATAACTCACAGACCGGGCGTCCGATTGACGCGCCGTCTATTGCATTGAGACCCCTATGAAGAGGCATTCCTTTGAGATACTTCTTCGTGGGACATTGAGATACTTGGAGTATCAACCTGTAGCTCATTGAGCGGACCCTCCCGGAGACGAGCGTACGGAGTACGGAGACCGTGTAGCCGGCTGAGACCTGACGACTGCTTGACCGACTCGACTTGGAGTGAGTCGACTAGCCCAGTGGATGGAGCACTACATTGTTTGGGTTCAGACCCATGGAGGAAGGAGCACTACTGTGTGACAGTGCAGACCCGTGGTACTCGTCCAGAGAGTACCTCTACAGGCTATTAGGGGGTGTGCACTACTGTGTTTGGGTGGCATACCCCGGCAGGAAGCACTACTGTGTTTGGGTGGTTGACCCGCAGTACTCGATAGGAGGAGTACCTCAGCAGTCTTAGGTTAGTGAGCAGTAGCTCAGATTTGTGACAGGACCACTATACACTCCAGAGATGGGGCTCTTCAGCAGTTACGGTTTCGATAATGAAAATCCTGGTTTGAGCTGAGTCTATGACCTTTGTGTTTACCTCATGATTGAGATGGGTCACTTGATAACTTAGGTATATGTATGGGCATATACCTGGGTAGTGGTTATCCGATGATTTCATGACCTTTTTTTTACCTCATGATTGAGATGGGTTACTTGATAACTTAGGTATAAGTATGGGCTTATACCTAAGAAGGGTTATCTATTGTTTTTCTGCTTTGTGGTTATCCTTGTTGGATTTAGAGAGACCTTGAGGGTCTTGGGGTCCCTACTGAGTATTGTTATACTCACCCCTGCACGGGCTATGACCGCACCTCGTTGTGTTGGTTACAGACGACGGGCAGTGCTGACGGAGGCCGAGTGTTCAAAGACTGGACGGTACCCGGAGGTGGACCTCACGACGAGTCAGTATCTGGAGGTGGACTTCACGAAGAGACGATACTTGGAGGAGGTTGACGAGAAAGAGTGTTGTGGAGGCTATCTGTACCTACCCTTCAGGTAGGATCCGTGGTGGATGATCCAGGAGCTGCGCTATCTGTACCTACCCTTCAGGTAGGATCTGTGGTGGACGATCCAGGAGCTGCGCTATCTGTACCTACCCTTCAGGTAGGATCCGTGGTGGACGATCCAGGAGCTGCGCTATCTGTACCTACCCTTCAGGTAGGATCCCTGGTGGACGATCCAGGAGCTGCGCTATCTGTACCTACCCTTCAGTTAGGATCCGTGGTGGACGATCCAGGAGATGCGCTATCTGTACCTACCCTTCAGGTAGGATCTGAGGAGGATGACCCAGGAGCTGCTACCTTTCTTCCAGCTGTTGTCTTTTTTTGTTGTACTTTTGTTCAGTTTTAGCTGTACTTTCGATTGGGTTTGTATTCTGTCCCATTTAGTTTTCATCACTTCCTTTTGTACTTAGTGTATTACTTCCACTTGTACTCTGTGGTGTTTGTTTACTTTTATAAAGGCAATGTCTTCCCAGTTATCGGGAATTACTTCTTTGGTGCTAGTCGCCAGCCCCTAGCCTATGGAAGGTGGGCTTGGGGTAGTCACGGCACGGGCCCCAAGGACGGGTCGTGACAGTAGAGGTCTATGAAGATGACACTTGGAGAAGGACACTCTAATATTTTTAGCACTAGAATCTATAGAGGTATGAGGGGTCCATTTCATATACAATCACACAAGACTGTTTGTAGGAGTTTTAGATAGCCTTTAGTTCGATCTATTCTTGAAAGGAGAACTGTGTATCATTGTATGTGAAAAAGCTACGTGTGGCGGTGAGGCAGTGGTGGTTTTTGTTCCTCATAGATTGTGAGGAGTTGGCAGTATCATAAGATAATTTCCAAGACTATTTCATAGTTAAGTTTCTTTCTTCAACCACAAAGGTGTCCAGTCACCAGGATCTGCTTACCCTTATGTAGGGGAGCTCCAGTGTGCGAGAGTTCGGTATTTATTTCAGGAACCTTCTATGAGATGCTTTGAACCTGTTTCCATATGAGGAATCTATCGTGAGGCTTTTCAAGGAGGCTTTTCCTCCAGATATCCAATGAAAATTCATCCCATTTGTGCTAAATATGTATCTCGAGGTGATGGAAAGACTAGAGTTCATCCAGAGGACTTTAGCCATAAACAGATCATCGTGAGAAGGGATTCGAGTTTGGGATTGAACAACAGCCAGGTGTGTCTCCTATCTTGATGTATCCATATATGATGGTTCCTTCTGAGTTGTGGGAGATATGTATACATCTCGATGGTTTTCTGAAGTGTGGTTTTTTTACTGAGTTTGTCGCTGTGGGGTGCACCAGTTTTGTTCATGAAGAAGGATGATAACAGTTTGTGGTTGTGTATCAATTATCATTTCTTGAACCAAGTGACAGTGAAGAACCAATATCCTCTTCTACGAATTGATAATTTATTCGATCAAGTGAAGGGTGAAAGTTTGTTCTAGAAGATCGATTTTCAGTCAGGATATCATCAGATGCACGTGAAGGGTGAGGATATCCCAAAGACTTGATTCCATTTTCATCATGGGCATTATGAGTTTGTTGTGACATTGTTTGGTGTGAAAAATTCTCCAACTATGTTCATGGGGTTAATTAAGGATGTGTTATGTGTGTTCCTAGATAAGTTTTTGGTGGTTTTCATTGATGAAGTCCTTGGTTACTCTATGTATGAGGAGGATCATGCAGAGTATATGCATGCTGTTTTGGGAGTTCTTCATCATCATCAGCTATTTGGGAAGTTTCTAAAGTGTAAGTTTTGGTCTTTAGAAGTTCATTTCTTGGGGCATTTTTTATCCTAGTAGGGTGTATTTGTGGATATTTCAAAGATAGAAGTAGTTTTTTCTTGGGTAGTCCCCAAGATAGTAGCAAAGTTGTGAAGTTTCCTTGGTCTTTTAATATATTATAAGAGTTACATAGATAATTTATCTTGGGTTACGAATCCTTTAACAATATTTGCTAGAAAGGATTATATATTCTTATGGACTGATCAATTTAAGATATATTTTGAGTATTTGAAGGATAATTTGGTCAATGCTCTAGTTCTTTGTCTTCCAACAGAAAGAGTTATGTTTGAGTTTTTCTATGATGCTTCACATCTTGGGTTGGGTTGTATTATGATGCAATAGAGATCAGTTTTTTCTTATTTTTCTTGATATTTATGTCCCCATTAGTATAACTATGCCACCCACGATCTTGAGTTGGCAACAGTAGTGTTTTCCTTGAATTTGTGGAGATATTATCTCATTGGAGAACGTTTTTTGGTCATCACTGATCATAACATTCTAAGGTGTGTTTTCTCCCAAAAAGACTTGAACTTGCATCAGCATCGGTGGATGAAGTTATTACAGGATTACAACTTTGATATTTCATATACACCTTGGAAAAGAAATTTTCTGGTCGATGCGTTGTGTAGGAATTCATGTAGTGATGTAGTGCTTGAATCTGGTGATTCCTGGAGAATGATGGAAGAACTTTCAGCATTAAATATGAGAAAATTTTGGGGCATAGGTTGTATTTTTTAAGATAGAATTGAGGTAATATCTAGTTCAGTAGGTGGAGGAGTCCCATTTGGGGGATCTTGAGGTGGAGGTCTATATGGAATGATTTGTTTTTAGTGATGCCCCTGATTGTTGGTCTGAGGATGAACAACATTGGGTGTTGTTTCAGGGAAGGATTTTTGTTTCTTTGGTGATGCATGATATGGTTCTCAAAGAGTTGCATAGTTTGACTTTGGTTGTACATCTTGGCATGAAAAATATGTACTGAGATTTTAGAGGTTAGTTCTGGTGGCCTGGACTGAAGCATGTAGTTGCAAGGTTTGTATCTTGATGTTTGGTATGTCATAAGGTGAAGGCCAAGCAACATATTCCCAACGGTTTTCTCCAGTCATTGGATATTTCTTAGTGTAAGTAGGGTGAAATATCAATGGACTTTTTTACCATTTTACCTTTAGCTTAGGGATTCTATGACGCTATATGGGTGGTAGTGATGAAATAAACCCCCTTTAGAGTGATCAAGGAGTCGAGCCCAGTAGAGTATTTTTTGCAGTGGTATCTAGAGGAGGTGGTGATACTCCATGGGGTCTCGAGGAAGATCATTTCCAACCAAGATCCTCATTTTACCTCTAGTTTGGGGAGAGGTCTCTTGTATGTTGTTGGTTCTTAGCTATGTCTTACCACTACTTTTCATCCAAAAACAGATGATCAGACAGAGTAGACCATCCAAAATCTTTAAGACGTGTTGAGATCTTGTGTCATTGATTTTGGAGGTTTGTGGATGAGGCACTTTCCCTTAGTAGAGTTTTCTTACAATAATAATTTTCCATCCACTATCGGTATGGAACCATTTGAAGCCTTGTATGGCCGATCATGCCATTATCTTTTGTGCTAGACTGGGGTCAAAGATTTAGTAATTCTTAAGCCAGAACTGGTAGAGAACACAATAGATATGGTTTAGGTAATTTTTGGGAGGATGAAGGCAGTGCAAGATCCTTACAAATCTTATGTCAATCGTAGGATGAGACCTTTGAAGTTTGATGTTGGGGATCATTTGTTTTTTAAGGTGACTCTTCGTTGTGGGTATAAAAGGTTTGGTCATGGGAGTAGGATTTCTCCCCCGGTTTGTTAGACCTTTCAAGGTGTTGTCATGTGTTGGAGTTGTGGCGTATCAGGTAGCACTTCCCCCATAGATGATTCAGATACAGAATGTTTTTCACAAGTTGCAACTCTGTCGTTATCTTTATGATGACTCTCACATCATCTATTGGGGTGAGATCGATGTTGACGATGATGTGACTTTCAAGGAGCAGCCTGTAGAGATTCAGGACCACCAGGAAAAGGTGTTTCATGGGTGCTTTATACCCTTGTTTTGTGTCTTGTGCTAGCACGGTGACATGGAGACGAGTACCTAGGATTTTGATTCAAAGATACACACTCACTACCCCAAGATGTTTTATTTTTAGATATTATCTTGTAATGTTGTTTGTTTTTTGGTTTTAGACCTTTTTTAGTTTATGATATAGCTCACTATCTTATTTCTTATTTTTGATTACTCTCTTTCCATACGAGGTGAAGATGAGCGGGGTATGCCACGTGCTTTCTGTGTTTAGCTTCCTGAGGTTAGATGGTTCTAATCCTTTTCTATAGGTGGTGAAGAATCGATGAGTAGTTTATCTACTTACTATCCCAAGACCATTTTTATTGGATGTGGTGTTTGAGCTCCTATGGTGGCAAGAGACTTAAGAGGTATCTCATGGGGTAGTTGTTCAGATGGCCCCTTTCTGTTTCCTCTTTTGGTTGGTTTTGGATTCTCGAGGGCAAAAATGTTTTGAGAGGAGTTTGATTTAATGGATTGGATCTATGTAGATTGACTCTTTGCATATTTCCAAATACTGAGGTGCTCAGAGGAGGCTCAGAGGAATTTTGGAGGAGTTTGGATACTGAGATCTAGAATCATTGGCGATTTCACATCATGAAAGTTTACACTATGTGAAATAAGGTTTCATGATGTGTAATATATCAGGGTTTAAAATAAATAATAAAATGAGAATACAATGCATTTTTTTGGCGTAAAATGAACCCCCAGGATTACACGATTTGAAAGTCCATTACATGTCATGTAAATACTCGATGTTGTATGTTTTGTAATGTTTCAGACACTCGGGTTTGTCAAACCCTATGGATACAACACCTCCCTCTCACTTCCAAGTGACCCGAAAACCCCCTCTTCGATGTTTTGGGGATTCCTTCATCAAGGATTGATTCTTAGCTCCCATCCTATGATCTGTAGAGATCTATATTCAATCCAAGGTATGTTCTACCTTCTTTCTTTCAAATTTATTCAATTATTTTCCTCTCTTTCCACTTTTACATGTGATGGAACTTGATCTCCATGTTTCTAATGGAGTTTTCTTGGTTATTGGTTGGTGAGGTTGTGTCACAGCATCCTCAGGTGGATGCAGTTCTTGTGGAAGAGGTGATCAGGATCCATAGTGTTGGTTTGTTCTCATGCGAAGAACGTTGACACCCTTTTGAGGTAGGGGATTCGATGATTCTCAATATTTATGTGAAATCATAGATCTGACATGATTTATCCCCTTGGATCACAATGAAATTAACCTAAAAATTATTTGAACCAGATTAATGAATTGGTATCGATCGCATGGCGATGTTGCTTCTTTGTACTGTGATAATGGTTTTCCTAGTGATTTTCTAGATAGTTTGATATATATGCCTTTATTGGATAGCATGTTGTTCATGAAGGAAATTGGTAAAAAAGGTAAAGATGGAATTATTTGATAATTAATTGGCTAAAAGATAAATAGGCATGTTTAATGGATCCAGTTGTTGTTAAAATTTTAAGATAATCAATTGATGCAGGAATGAATGTTTAACTGAATTGGTTAATAAACCCAAGGCATGTTGATTCTTGTTGATAAAATAATTAAAGGCATGATAAATTATTTGTTTAATTAATTTTTGATATCATGTGATAGATTTTTACTTAGGTTTACAATAGTTGGAACCTGTAATTAATGAATTAGTTAACTCAAGATAGAATTAGAACCAGTTGTGTGATAAAAGATAATGCCTTTGTAGGGTCTTAGTTTCCCGCTTGATTGTTAAGGATAAGTGTCATGTGCTTTAGATTCATGAGAGCTAGTTGTGTGTGAAGGATGGATGACTTTATTTTGGGGCCAAGAGCCCAGTTTCTATGTTTGTTTCCTAGTTCTTGTGATGTGACGTGAGCCTGGGGTGGCTAAGCCTAGAGGGTTGTTGTGGTATGTGGGGTGAGGAGGCCTAGATGGGACATGATCCTAGGATGGATGAGCCTCGAGGGTTGTTGTGGTATGTGGGTGTTAGGGAGGACACCAAATATGAAATAATAGGTTGAATCTAGGCTTACCTGTTGATATGAAAGTTATATTCTTGTTTGAATTTGTTGTTTAAGTAATGGTCAGGTTTCTTGTTTATCTACTTTCCTTTCCCCGCTACTTGAGACGTATGGATGTGCTTGGTTTATTTCCTTGTTTGGTATCTTAGGATATTTTCCTATAGTACCTGTTAATATGGATAGTAATTTTGTTAATAAATGAATAAATGTTTATCCCATGGGGTTGGAGCTTGTTGGGATGTAATGTTGGGATTATAATTCTAGGAAGCTTTGGACTCGGTTTTCTTATGCCTAGAGGGCATAGAACTTTGGTTTTGATACTAATGTAATGAAATGTGGTAAAGGATAATGGTTAACTAATGGTAATTAATTAATTAATGTAAAGTGCAACTGATGAAAAGGAATAAGATAATTTAATGTAGCTTTTTAAATGTTTGTATGTTTTTATGATATCTAGTCTTAGCAGTGGCAGTCGGGATTCTGAGATACGTTAGCTGCAGTGGAGTATGAGACTAGGTTATGACCATAGTGTGGTTGTGATCTATATTATATCATGTATGTTTTTTGTTTTCATATAATACTCCACCATGTCAGTTAGGGAAACTGACACCCCGGAGATTCTGACCCCTGGGGGTGTTTTATGCAACATCCCGGTGGGAGTATGGATGACTGACTATCCCCTTTTGGGCCCACTCTCTCCTCTTGGTAGTTACTTGTGGTGATATGCATGATGGTTAGTTTTCCCCATATATGTTTTTATAGAGTTTTAATGGCTTGGGTTATTTCACACACATGTATTCTCGATATAGTTTCCTAAAAAACTATTATTGGTATGACGTGTATATGTTGTGATGGCTTGAGGATTCTTACTCGATGTATGGGTTGTGATGGTTTGAGGTATAATACCCAATTTATGATACATGTTATATGGGTTGTGGTGGCTCCCAGAAACCACCTGGTTACTTTTAGTTACATGCACGTGGTGGTGTTTTGCATGAGGTGCATGTTGTGGTGCTTCACCCAGGAGTCTGCAGGCTAGCCTTTTTGGAGAGAGATTTTCGGGACGTGCGACATTGGGGCAGAGCAGAAAACTAGTGGGGAAGTGGTAGCTGGGTACCCTTGATATTCTTTATTATATTATATTCTCTGGTATGTAATACTTGGTAACAGTATCCATGGTAAGGCTAAGAACTTAGTATACCTGTTTAGGTGATGAGTTATTTTCACTTGTTATTCACTATGCTTTTACATGATTTTTGTACTTTGCATGAGAGGCTTCAGGGAGGATCCTATTGAGTATACTGTTATACTCACCCTACGTATATATAAATTGTTTTCAATCCAGTTGGAGTAGTTTGGATATCAAACTGGTTACTACTAGCTTGGGGGTTTTGTAGGAGTTGTTTGAGCTTTGTGGTCGTTGTCTTTACCTTTCTTTTGGTACTTGTGGATTTTCCTTTCAGTTTCAGTTTTGCATGTCATTAAATATGTTATGTCTCAGAAATTTTGTATATTTTTTTTAATTATATGGAATTATTTATAGACCACGAAATCTAACAGTGCGTGATTCCGAGGCCCGGAGTTCCCGAAATGATCCGTCGAAGTTTGGTTAAGTTTTAATTAGTACGCGTAAGTAGTTTTCCTGAAAAATTGGAATAACTCTTAAATGGTAACACGGATCATAAATCTGAGGGAACCTTTGCGTTCAGGATGGCGGGTTTACCCTAGGCGCAACTTAAGTTTAGTCGGCACATGTAACAGCCCAGTCCATCCCACAATCATGATATTGTCCGCTTTGGGCCCAGCCCGCACGGTTTTTTTCCCTGGGTTCTGGACCTCAGGAACCCCCAATAAAAGGCCTCATGATGGGATAGGTATCCACACCACCTTATAAAGGGGTGATTCGTTATCCTCCTCCTTCGATGTGGGATTTCCATAACCCACCCCCTATAAGGGCCCAATGTCCTCGCTGGCACATCAAATGGACACTGGCTTTGATACCATTTATAACGGCTCAGTCCATCCCTTTGTAACATCTCGGTTTCAGAATCCACCCAGAGGTGACCCGTACCCGGTTGGTCACATGGCCTCAAGCACATTTCCCTGAATTCCAGAGGATGCCGACTAGCAGCGAGGGCCTTGGGTGTGATAGTGGGGAAACTATTCCCTCATTGGCAGAGTAACACAGTGGAAGATAAACAAATATACAACAGAAGAGGCAGTAAGTATCCAACAAAAGTAAATAGCGGAAGACTGAAATAATAAACAACTGGAGCACATATGTATAAAATGATGCATGATAAATATGTCTAGGAAAACAGTCAAACAAGTCACAATGCTTAATACAACCAGTACTAAACCAAAGTACAAAAGAAACAGATAAACAGCTCCTCAGCATAGAAAGCCTAAGCTTGGTCCCATGCTCTCCAGATACACATCAATTTAGGTACCTAAAGTAGAAGGGTGATTGACCTTATCTATACCTACAGTAATATAATCTTTTTGGGACCAAAAGTATGGCCCAAACAGGGTGTGAGACTAAATCCCAGTAGGCAACCACCCAAAGATCTTTTCCTCATAGTCAGTGAATATATGGTAGGTAAAAGTACGAAAAGTAGTAAACAGGAAGTACTCAGCAGTAAAAAATCCATAGTTCAATATCAATAAATAGATAAAGACAAACAGGTAACCCTCTGTAAGTACTCGCATCCATCCCCTCTGGTCCTACCTAACAAGAAAAAGCAACCCTCTGGGCAGTACACTCAGCCTAACCCCTCTGGTTCTGTCATAAGAATTCATAAATAGACTCTCTGAGGAAGATCACATAGTCAATTCCCCTTATAGTATAATGTAGTCAAGGACTCTCTGAGGAAGCTCACGCATTCAATTCACCTTATAGACCCAAGGTCAAGGACTCTCTGAGGAAGCTCACTCGGTCAATTCCCCTTATAGCCCAGGTCGTTCACAGACTCTCTGAGAAAGCTCACTCGGTCAATTCCCCTTATAGTCAAGATTAATTCAAGTTAATTAAAATTAAAATAAAGACTCTCTGAGGAAGCTCGTACGGTCAATCACCCTTATAGTCTAAAGTTCTCAAAGACTCTCTGAGGAATCTCACTCGGTCAATTCCCCTTATAGTCTACTACACCAGGTTCTCACGGCCCTGTGCAGGTCAACGAGCATAGCAATGAAATATGGCCAAAGTAAAACTAAAAAATTACATGGATAATAATTCTACAGCATATCAAGCATGTCATAAATACAAACTCTCCATCCTACAACAACAAGCATGGAAAACAGGTAAGGATGCCAAATTGGCTAAACAGGACCAAATGGTCGTAAACAGAACATGCATGGTAAAAACATATAAATCATAGTAATTCAACCCTATTAATTTCCAATTAACTTCTATATAGCATAAAAGCATGTCAGGCAATCAACATGGGTAAAATAGTAAACACTCAATACCCCGTTCAAGGGTATTGGTGGAATTTTCACATAATAATCAAAAGACTTTGAACGAAAAGTCACAAACCACCTACCTTGGTGTTGGGAGATCAATATACTTGAATCTCGAGTCTTGAATCGCCTTAGAATGCCATAGATCTACGAAAACATATAAAATGTTCAACCCACGATAACTTGTAAAAGAGGAGGAATTGGAAAATGATACTCTAGGAAAAGGAAGAACTCACTGATGCGATTCCAACGCAACCGATGGTGTTTGATTCGGAGGAGGGACACATGCTCGGGGGTTCATTGAAGATATGTGGTTGTATAGTGTTCTCTATCGAACAGTACCTAAAAGAAGATGGTTCTGGTGATTAAACGCAACCTCGGTTCATTTAATGAAAAAAAAGTACACGGCGTGTAATTTTGAAGTACACGGCGTGTACTTACCTTTTCCATACTCCGCTTTAGGTGGCCTCCACGTCACCCCACATAACCGTGTGTGTGGTCATGACATGGCCAGCACATGGCCTCCTGCGGCAATGCAGTACACGGTGTGTACTCATAAAGTACACAACATGTACTTCAAAAGTTTCCAGAAACTCCTCTTTTCAAAAAAACTATAGAAAAAAGAAAAACATACCTGAAAAGAATATCCGGGTTCTTAAAAATTTCCCCCCTTAAAGAAATTCATCCCTGAATTTCCCTAGCAAGGCGGCGTAGAAGAAGAAACCCCGAACAGCTCTGGCCACTGAGATCATACATCGACCTCCCTCTCCCAAGTCTCATCATATACTCACCCATGCTACCATATCACCCGTACCAGAGAAATAGACTGGCCACAGAGAACCTTCGTACTTCGATCAACAATTCGGATTGGATGCTCCTCGAAGGATGCGTCCACTTCCAACTCAACCTCCTCGGGTTGGAAAACATGAGACAGGTCTGAAAAGTAACGTCAGAGCTGAGAAACGTGAAAAATTTCATGCATAGCCCAGTACCTCTGAGGTAACTGCAACCGATAGGCAACCAGACCAACTCTCTTCAACACCTCAAATGACCTGACGTACCATGGAGAAAGCTTACCCTGTCTCCTAATCCTCTTGTGTCCCAACCTTGGTGTGACACGTAGAAAAACCTGATCCTCGACCTCGAACTCTAGAGGTCATCTCCGCTAATCAGCATAAGACTTCTGACGAGACTGTGCAGTAGTCATCCTCTTCCGAATCAACCCTATCTGCTCTGTGGTCTCCTGAACAAGACGAGGTCCCAACAAATCTCCCTCTCCTACCTCTAGACAACACAAGGGTGATTGGAATGGCCTACCGTACAAAGCCTCATAAGGTTCCATCTGAATAGTTGCTTGAAAACTATTGTTGTAGGCAAATTCCACAAGAGGTATATGATTCTCCCAAGAACCTCCAAAATCCAGAATGCATGCTCGGATCATGTCCTCAAGCACCTGAATCGTACGCTCAGACTGGCTATCTATTTGGGGATGGTAAGTTGTACTCAAAAGTACATGTGTACCCAACACCTTCTGAAGCCCCTACCAGACCTGAGAATTAAAATGTGCATCCCTATCTGAAACGATGGAGTGTGGAACTCCATGTAGACGTACGATCTCACGGATGTACAACCATCTCAGCTCATCACACTGAATGTCTCCATAATCAAAAAGAATTGAGTGACCTTCGTAAGTTTTTCAATGACAACCCATACTACATCATTCCCTCGAGGCGACCTCGGAAAACCGGTCACGAAATCCATCGCGACATCATTCCACTTCCACTCGGGAATGGGTAACTGCTGAAAAATCTCTTCTAGTCGCTGATGCTCTGCCTTCACCTTCTGACAAGTGGAACACCTCATGACGAAACCAGCAACATCCCTCTTCATACCTGGCCACCAATACTGATAGTATAGATCACGATACATCTTGTTGACGCTAGGATGAACTACCCAAACTGAGGAATGAATGTCCCGCATAAACTCCTCACATATGTCTGTTGGCACCCATACGTGCCCTTGGAAACACAAGATATAATCCTCACCTACGGTCTATCCAGGAATAGGGTCCTCTCCTAGGACACTCTCCGTTAGGACTAGGACTTCAGAATTTGATAGCTGCCTCATTCTAACTCGATCAAGAAGAGTAGAGGTAACAGCTACAGAAGATAGAAAATTTTTCCCCTATCTGTCATGCACCTCCAGATTCATCTCAGAGAATAGAGCCATAAGCTTCCACTCACTACTATCCTCCTAAAATGCATGTATCTGAGTCCTCATGCTCAATGCATCATCCACTACGTTGCCTTTCTTAGGCGTACAGGCAAGCTCAAAGTCAAAGGATTGTAGGTACTCAACCCACCTCCGCTATCTCAAATTTAGATCACGCTGAGTGAAGATGTACTTGAGACTCTTGTGGTTAGTGAAAACCACAAAATGATCTCCCAGAAGATAATGTCTCCAAAATTGTAATGCATGGACAACAACTACCAAATCCAGATTGTGTGTTGGGTAATTCCTCTCGTGTGGCCTCAACTGCCGAGACCCGTACGCAATGACTCCTTCTCCCTGCATATGCACATCTCCTAGCCCGATACCTGAAGCATCACAATAAATATTATAGCTCTTGCAGGGATCTGGAAATACTAGTATCGGTTCTGAATACAACCTCCCTTTCAGCTCCTGAAAGGCTGACTCACAAGAATCTGACCACAGGAACCTTACACCCTTCTTAGTCAGACTCATCAGCGGTGCTGCTAAGTGTGAATCATCCTGTATGAAGTGTCTGTAGTATCCATACATCCCTAGAAAACTCTGCACATCAAAGACGTTCTTCGGCTACTCCCAGGAAACTAAATCTCTCACTTTCTCTAGGTCTACTGATACTCCTGTCTCTGAGATAACATGACCTAAGAAGTGAATTTGTTCCATCCAAAAGTGTCATTTTGAGAGCTTAGCATATAACTAATGCTCTATTAGTGTACTCAGAACAATCTCAAGATGTGTAGCATGGTCATGTCGAGTGTGAGAGTACACCAAGATATCATCCACGAAAACAACCATGAAGGAATCCAAGTATGGATGGAACACTCGGTTCATCAGTGCCATGAAAACTGCAGACGCGTTCGTGAGACCGAGCAGCATAACCATATACTCGTATAGACCATACCTACTCTTGAAAGCTGTAAGAGGTATATCTGATGGTCTAATGCACAAATGATGATAACCAGACCTCAAGCCAATATTCAAGAACACCTGGGCTCCTCGAATCTGATCAAAGAAATCATCAATCCTCGGTAAGGGATATCGGTTCTTAACCGTCAACTAATTAAACTTCTGATAATCCACGAAAAGCTTGAGAGTACTATCTACCTTCTTCGCAAACAGGATAGGAAACCCCCAAGGATAAGTACTGGGTCAGATGAGACTCTTTGCCTGCAACTCCTCCAACTACTTCTTGATCTCCTGTAACTCAGGTGTATCCATCCTATAAGGAGGAATGGACACCGGTGTCGCTCCTGGCACAAGCTCAATAGAAAAGTATACCTCACGCTCCGGAGGCAAACCTGAGAAGTCCTCTGGAAATACATCTCTAAAACGATCCACCATTGGGGGAAAGTCCATCTGCGAAGTCCCCTGGTCATCCAGATATAGACTAGAAATCTAGGTTGTAAATCCTCCCAACCCATGATGCTCTGGACCCACTCTTCTCTCACGGACATCCCACTCACCCCTATGAAGAAACGATCTGCCCTTTGGTGATATGAAACTCATCCTATGGAGATAGAAATAAACAACTACCTCGAAGGGAACCAACCAGTCCATTCCGAGAATGACATCATAACCTGTCATCTCTAGGACATAGAGGTCCCATAAGAAGAGACACCCACCAACCTCAAGAAGAAACTCCTTGAACTGACATACACTAGCAGTTCTAGTCCCCAACGGAGTGTCTAGCATCAAAATATAGGCATAAGAAAATATGTAGAGCCCAAGGCTCTACACAATAGCAATAGAGATAAAACTATGGGAAGAACCTGTGTCGAAAAGAGCTAAAGATAAAACTAAGGAAACTAGGACCGTACCTCGAACTGTAGAGGGTTTGGGATCCTGCACCTATTGGGTCTGCTCGAGTGAAAAGGTATGGCCTGTACCACGGCCCTGTGACCTTACCTGACCACTCTGAGCTGATCCAACCTATTGTCGCTGGTAGCCTGGTGACTGACCACCGCAGCCGCAACCTCCACCTCGGCCTGAATAGCCAGAAGAACTCTAGTTCCCAGAATGGTGAGAAACTGGTGGAGCTGCTCCTAAATGAGGAGTCATAGAAGAACCCATGTCACCAGTTTCTAGTGAGAAGAACTGAAAAAAGTGTTGAAGGTGACCCGTCTTGCCGCAAGATCAGCACTCCACTGGGTCTCTTGGGCAACGCGGCCTCTTATGCCCACTTCTCCTGCACTGGTAGCACACCACCTGGCTACCAGAATATGCATCTAGACTACTTTGATCTCCTCATACAGACTCCCTACAGTGCTTCCTGCTATTAGTAGGAGGAATACTAACTATGGATTTCAAAACGCCCTAGCTCACTACCCCAGAATCCCTCATATTGCGCTCTATGATCAGCGCCTGGTTGACGATAGAGGATATCGAAGTAAACCTGAAGATGTTCACCTATGATTGGATTTCATGCCTCAAACCATCCTCAAACTTCTGTGCAAGGAACAACTCATTGCCTCTTGGAATAATTGTGAAACGCTGTAGCTCTATGAAGCGAGAGGAATACTCCATAACAGTAAGAGTACCCTACTCCAAACTCATGAACTCTCGGGCTCAATCAGACCTCAAGGTATTCAGATAGAAGTAATCGTAGAATATGTGTCGAAACTCATCCGAAGACATACTCTGCTGGCGACCAGCCTATGAGATCACATCCCACCACCTCTTGGCGGAGTCCCAAAGCATGTAGGTAGCGAGCTTCACCCTCTTCTCTGGAGGTATATCTAGGTGCTCAAAAATTGTCAGTGTGGCTTCTATCCATAACTCTGTAGCCTGGGGTCCTCCATCTCCTAAGAAAGTAAGAGGATGCTGCTGCCGAAAGACCCGCGTCAATTCTTCCATCGACAGGGCAGGAGACGGCACTCCCTTAAAAGTCTGAATCATCCTCATAAATCCCTCTCTAAACTGAGAATTAGCTCCTATGTCAGGTATAACGACTGGTGCTAAGATTGTAACGACAAAAGGATCTGCTGGAAGTCCATGATCATCCATATTCGGCGTCTGATCACCATCCGATAACTGGCGGATAACTGGAGGATGCCTCAATGGCATGACTCTGCAAGGTCAAGCGCACACCTTAGATCAAGATTATTAAGTAATAAAAACTAGAAGTGTGAGAGGGTAACAGAAGAAAGAAAGCATTCAAGTTTAAAAAAACATGACTACACGGCATGTACAATTTCCTACACGGCGTGTTCCCTTAAGTCATTTACATGGGTGTGTACTCCTACCTAAACTGGTCGTGTAACACCCCAAACACACAACGTGTTCTCCTAACACACGACATGTAGCTGAATCCTTTTTCCTTGCCCGAGTCCTTCTACACAGTTAAGCCACACAACTCTCCTAATACAAAACTACATGGTGTGTTTAGAGTAGACACGGCGTGTTCTCAACAAGCTTCACCTAGCCCGTGTTGTTAGTGACACGGCCTGTGTACCCAGGTTACACTACACGACGTGTTCCAGACGAACACGGCATGTATGAAGAAGTCCCAACCGACCATCTGGTTAGTTACACGGCCAGCTACATGGCTGACACTACACGGTGTGTTCCAGATGGACACGACATGTACGAGAAAGGATAACACCGACCCGTGTTGTTCGTGACACATCTAGGCACCTAGGTCCAACTACACGATATGCACAACTAATACATGGCATGTATCTGCAAGATCTTCCCTATCTCATGTCTCTTCCCACACGGCCTATGACACGGTTAGATACTACATGGCGTGTACATAAATTACACGACGTGTACTTAAGAAAAACAGTTTCCTACCGAACAGAAGAACACATGGCCTGTATTCAAAACTACACGGCATGTATTCTAGGTTTTTCTAGACAGTAAGCCTCAGAAACTACTCCAGAGTCCAGAAAACACTAAAACACACATTGAAAGTTCCAAATTCTGATCCGTGAGGGCCCATACTCCCCATGAATCAATTTTTTTCATCTTATACATGTTATAACAAGGGTAAGAAAGTCAATGATCCACCAAATTCTGTTCCATGAGGGCCCATAACACCTCAGGAACCAAAGTTTGTCATTCATTCACGAAAAACCTCACACAAACAATACCCTATCAAACAGTAGTTATTTTATCAAGGAATCTATCAAAATAGCATGAATATTCTACACAACATCTATCACAACAACATGAAATCGCTAATTCATCCTAAATGACATGGCAAGAATGCATGGCATGTGATTTCTAGCAAGTGCCTATATGATGCATGAGATGGAATACCCTCATCTCATCGGGTTGCGACAGAAATAGAACCTCAATAACATCAACGATAATAGCACAATACATGTGAGTCACCCAATGGTGAAAATAATATCAACTGTAAAATTGCAAACCAGAAGAAAATTGAAAACAATGAGGTAGATTGGATTTTCCCTGTACACGGGTTAGATACTCCCGAGCACAGCTTATTACCAGGTACCTATCCCTTCCTATACCTGGATAAAGGCTCCAAATAGTAATTCAAGAGAAAATAATCCTTTTATACCACTTTGTAATGTCCTGGTTCCAAAAGCCACCCAGAGGCGCCCCATACCCGGTTGGTCACATGGCCTCAAGCGCATTCCCCCAAATGCGAGAGGTTGTTGACTAGCAGTGAGGGTCTTGGGTGTGATAGTGGGGAAACTATGACCTCATTGGCATAGTAATAGAGCAGAAGATAAAAAAATATTCAATAGCAGAGGCAGTAAATATCCAACAATAGTAAACATCAGAAGACTGAAATAATAAACAATTGGAGAACATATGTATAAAATGACGCATGATAAATATGTCTAGGAAAATAGCCAAACAAGTCAAAATGCTGAATACAACCAGTACTAAACCAAAGTAAAAAAGAAACAGATAAATAACTCCTCAGCATCGCAAGCCTAAGCTTGGTCCCATGCTCTCCAGCTCCACAGTAAGTCAAGTACCTGAAGTAGAAGGGAGCTTTCCCTTATCTATACCTGCAGCAATATAATCTATTTGGGCCCAAAAGCATGTCCCAAACAGGGTGTGAGACTAAATCCCAGTAGAAAACCACCCAAAGATATGTGCCTAACATTCAGCAAATATATAGCAAGTAATAGTATAGAAAGCAGTAAATAGGAAGTAATCAGCAGTAAACAATCCACAGTTCAATATCAAGCAACAACTAAAGACAAACAGGTAACCCTCTGGAAGTACTCACAGCCATCCCCTCTGGTCCTACCTAACAAGTACAAGCAACCCTCTGGGCTGTACACACAGCCAAAACCCTATGGTTCTGTCATAAGAATTCATAAATAGAATCTCTGAGGAAGATCACACAGTCAATTCCCCTTATAGTCTAAGGTAGTCAAGGACTCTCTGAGGAAGCTCACACGGTCAATTCCCCTTATAGCCCCAAGGTCAAGGACTCTCTGAGGAAGCTCACTCGGTCAATTCCACTTATAGTCTAGAGTAATTAAAGGTAATTCAAATTAAAATAAAGACTCTTTAAGGAAGCTCGCATGGTCAATCCCCCTTATAGTCTAATGTGCTCAAAGACTCTCTGAGGAAGCTCACCCAATAAATTCCCCTTATAGTCTACTACACCAGGTTCTCACGGCCCTGTGTAGGTTAACAAGCATAGAAATGAAATATGGCTAAAGTAAACCTACATAATTACTTGACTAATAATTCTACGGCATATCAAGCATGTCAGAAATACAAACTCCCCATCCTACAGCAATAGGCATGGAAAACAAGTAAGGTGGCCAAATTGTCTAAACAGGACCAAACGGTCGTAAACAGAACATGCATGGTCCAAACATCCAAAGCATAGTAATTCAAGCCTATTCATGTCCAATTGACCACTACACAGGCATACAAGCATGGCAGGTAATCAAAAGGGGTAAAACGGTAAACACGCAATACCCCGTTCAAGGGTATTAGTGGAATTTTCACATAATACTCAAAGAATTTGAACGGAAAGGCACAAACCACCTACCTTGGCATTGGGAGATCAATATACTTGAAATTTTGAGGCTTTAATTTCCTTATAACATTGTAGATCTATGAAAACATATAAAACGTTCAACCCATGATAACTTGGAAAAGAGGAGGAATTGGAAAATGATGCTCTAGGAGAAGGAAGAACTCACAGATGAAATTCCAACGCAACCGACGGTGTTTGATTCGGAGGATGGATGCACGCTTGGGGGTTCATAGAATATCTGTGGACGTACGGTGCTCTCAGTCGAACGGGACCTAAAAGAATATGGTTCTGGCGATTAGACGCGACCCTGGTGCGTTTAATGAAAAAAAAAAAAAGTACACGGCGTGTACTTGCCTTTTCCTTACTCTGCTTTAAACAGCCTCCACATCACCCCACATGACCATGTGTGTGTTCATGACACGACCAGCACATGGCCTCCTGCAGCAATGCAGTACACGGCATGTACTCATAAAGTACACAACGTGTACTTCAAAAGTTTCCAGAAACTCCTCTTTTCTCAAAAACTCCAGAAAAAAGAAAAACATACCTGAAAAGAAGATCTGGGTTCTTACAGTGCATGCCTCCTGTGAGAAAACCCAAAAATGGCATAATCGTGAATAAAATAATTAAATAAATTATTTTATTTTTCAAATTCTTATAAATTACAAAGGGTAACTCAGATTGAAAATCTGAGACCACCGCTGAACTCGTGAGGGTATACTTTCTTTAGGCAGATACTAACATTGGTCGGCACGGGCCACCAGTGAAAGTTAGTTTTTAGCCGTAAATAAAATAAAGTGACAATTATTTTATTTTTAAATCCATAACTTTTGAACAGTAACTCAGATTGAAAATACAAGAGTACCGTTGGGTTCGTTGGGGCGTGTTTCACTTAGGCAGAGCCTAACCTCGACCGGAGCGGGTCAAGGGTGACTGTTATAATTTTTTGAACTTTTTTTTGGGTACGTTCTGTAAACGCGCGAGCGGCGTTATATAACTTTTGAACAGGTGCTCGGAATTGAAATCTGAGGGCACCGTTGAACTCGCATTGCCGATATTCGCTTAAGGAGACCTTCACTTTGACTGCAGTAGGTCTGGAGAAAAAGTTAGTTTTTGGAACTTTTTAATAGAATAAATAAAATAACTTTATTATTTAATTTTTATTCTAATTTTCTAACAGATGAGCGGTAAGGTGGGACTGGCGACGTTTCAAGCCAATAAATTTCTTGACCTTTCATTTCTATGTAACTGCGCCATTGGGGAATTAGGAAGGTTCCTAATTAATGGGCCTCCATTAATTCCATGAACGTTGCACACCCTTCCCCTCTCCTATTTATATAGAGCTTGGGGAGAGGTGTTGGAACTACATCCCCAAGCAATGAAGTGATGATAAAGTGCAGTGATGCCAAACCCTTGGAGGATGGAGCTGGTACCAGTGGGTGGTGACGAGCGACACCAAAACCCCAAACCAGAGATCGGCGAATGGGTGACGTCGTTGGAGGCTAGTTGCGGGGGATGATGAATTCCGACACTTCTTAAAACATGGATGCTCTCCAACAAACTTGAGGTAGGGGATTATTTTCATTTGGGCATTTTTGACATCATCTTCCCTATTCTTGAATTTATACGAAGAACGCGGTCTACCGACTAACGTATTGACCTGTGATTTTTTCGCCTTTGCGGGAGGATGTTGTGGGGTATCTTGTAGGGTTTGTTGTTTTGAATACCCCCTTACCCGTTCTTGACATTCTTCATCATTCAAGAATTACTGAGCCGCTTTCTACCGCCCTAACGCGGAGGGTGCGGGCCAAACACACATAGACCGACCTCTCTGCAACCTTCATGGTTTTTGATGCGATTTTCGCAATGGAGGAGGACGGAAACTGGTTCTAGCATTTGCCACAAGTGGGACTCGGGAGCGGCGGCCAGCACTCCGGTTGGTCGCGAAGAAAGTGGCAGCATGATCGCGCCACTGGAGAAGAGTCGCGGCCCGTCGGCCGCGGCGGAGCAAGGGAGGTAGCTAGCGGAAGCTAGCCATGAGAAGGGGCAGCGGCGCGTGTCCGCACCACCCGACGGAGAAGAGTCGTGGCCTTCTACCATGGCGGCGAGGCGATCCATGGCTGGTTCGACGCCGGTCGCGGGTAAAGGCGCGGAGCTGGACCGCGCCGTGTGGAGGAGGATGGCTGGCTGACCGGCCTGCCGCAAGCCGATCGGATGCCACACCACAGGTCGCCCAGCTGGCTAGGACACGTCGGCAGGCCAGGATAGATCCAGCAGGTTGGGTTTGACCCAGGGCCTGACTCGGGTCGGGCCGGGTCAGACCGGACCCAGACCAACTTTGACCCTTTTAGTTCTTTCGGCCATATCTTCAGCCACAGGCATCTGTTTGACGAACCGTCTACGGCGTCGGAAACCTTGGATCGAGATGGTCCTTTTGGGATACCCCACTTGATTTTTGGATAAATTTGGGGTTATAGATGGGTTGGATCGAGCACGAATTCAACTGGGCCCTCAGGACTAAAAGGATAATAACTTACAGATCGGGCGTCCGATTGACGCACCATATGTTGTGTTGAGACCTTTTTTATGTGATAGTCCTTTGGGATACTTCTTCGTGGGACTTCATGGCAGTTGGAGTATTCAACTTGTGGCTTGAGGATTGGACCCTCCCATCAAGCGAGCTTAGTGCAGGAACCCTGTAGCTGGCTATAACATGAGAAAGGAATCCTATGTGGGTCTGTGTTTTGGGATCCTTTTTGGGTCTGTGCTTGAGGATCCCACATGGATCTGCTCTAGGAATCCAAGTGGGACTACTCTAGGACCCTATGTGGGTGTGTTGTACTAGGATCCTATGTGGGCCTGATGATGTACTAGGATCCTATGTGGGTCTGATGATTTAGGATCCTCTGTGGGTCTGATGATTTAGGATCCTATGTGGGTCTGCCTCTTAATAGAGCAAGATGATTCAGTAGTTACATCTAATCATCTTTATTACCATACTTAAGTTATACCTGGTGTGAGCTGAGTCCTTACCTTCGTGGTGATACCTTTGTGGTATTCTTCTGTCTGGCGTACCTATGTGGTACTTTCCTTCATGGTGATACCTTGGTGGTATTATTCTGTGTGGAGTACCTGTGTGTTACTTTCCTTCTTGGTGATACATTTGTGGTATTCTTCTGTGTGTCATACCTGTGTGGTACTTACCTTCCTGGTGATACCTTTGTGGTATTCTTCTGTGTGGCATACATGTGTGGTACTTTCCTTCGTGGTGAAACCTTGGTGGTATTCTTCTGTGTGGAGTAGCTATGTGGTACTTTCCTTCGTGGTGATACCTTTGTGGTATTATTCTATGTGGTGTACCTGTGTGGTATTTACCTTCGTGGTAATACCTTTATGGTATTCTTCTATGTGGCGTACCTGTGTGGTACTTTTCTTTATGGTGATACCTTGGTGGTATTCTTCTGTGTGGTGAACCTGTGTGGTACTTTCCTTCATGGTGATACCTCTGTGGTATTCTTCTGTTTGGTGTTACCTTTTTGGTACTTACCTGTGTGGTGTTACCTTCATGGTATTCATTCCTTCGTGGAATAGTTGAGCTTTGAGCTAATGAGTTGGGCCTTGTGTTTCCTCATGAATGAGATGGGTATACTTGATAACTTAGGTATATGTATGGGCATATACCTAAGTAGGGTTGATAGTTGTTTCATGCTTTGTGGTTTATACTTTATGGATTTTGTGAGACCTTTGAGGGTCTCGGGGTCTCTACTGAGTATCGTTATACTCACCCCTGCACGGGCTACGCCCGCACCTTGTTGTGTTTGGTTCAGATGACGGACACCGCTGACTAAGGACGAGAGTACCAGGACTGGAGGTAGCTCGGAGGTGGACCTTAGACAAGGTGTACCGCAGAGACGACAGTTCAAGAGTTCTACCTACCCATCAGGTAGGATCCTTGGTGGGTGTTCATAGGAGCTATTTCATTTTACTTGTACTTTCCAGTTGGGCTTGTATTCTGGCCCCTTTTACTTACTGTACACACTCCTTTTACTATTCAATTTACTTGTGTTTGTATCTTGTTGTGTGCTTGGTCGTGTGTGTTTATAGGATATAAAGGTAATGCCTTCCCATTTTTTGGGGAATACGCCTTTCGGTGCTAGTCGCCAGCCCCTGGCCTATGGAAGGCGGGCTTGGGGTAGTCATAGCACGGGCCTCGGGGGACGGGTCATGACAAATTGGTATCATAGGAGTTTGGTTCTACCGAAGAACTAGGACTCTGATATTTTTTGTGAAGCAGTAGTGTTAAGTGTGATGAGTGTGGTTTTTAGTTTAGGGAGTCCAGTGTTGGTGCGACAGCTAACGTATCCATACACCCGGACCATGACTTCTGATTTCTAACTCAGTACACGAAAACACTGATTGTGTGTGTGTTTTGAAAAGTTTTCTTGTGTTTTCTTGTGTCAGCTCACCAAGTATAACTTAATGACTATGACGTTCCTGTTCCTTATCAGTATTCAGCTATGTAGACATCCATCTAGGATTCCCGAGAGAGTACACGATGACGGCCCACCGAGCGACGAGGCTCCGGTGCAGGGCCCTCTTACTAGGTTGGCACCTTCGGGTGGTGTACCAGCAGCACCACCACCTGTTGGGAAGCAGTTCCCACCAGCTGCACTGGTGAATGGTGCATGCTGACTGAGCGTGTTGCATGAGTTTCAGCAGCAGAGGCCTCCAAGGTTTTGAGGTGAGACAGATTCCCACGTAGTTTAGGGCTAGCTGGAGGCGGTTGCTAGAGTTTTCTGCCTAGTTGAGACACCAGTAGAGAAGATGGTGATCTTACCTACTAGTCATTTTTAATGAGTGACCATGATGATGGTCCTCATAGTGATGAGGCTTCGGTACATGGATCATTTCCCAAGATAGTACCTTTGGGTAGTGTGTCAGCTATATCACTACCCATTGGTCAGCAGTTACAACCGGCGGTACTGGTAGAGGACACATATAGTCTTAGTGCCTTATGTATGATTCATCATCAGATACCCCTCAGGTTCAGAGGCGATCCTTACTCACAAGCAGCTAAGGACTGGCTTGAGGAGGTGGTTGAGAGTTATCTTTAGCTTCTACATCTTCGGCAGGATGACATGCCGGTAGCTGAGTATTAATCGAGGTGTACCGATCATTTCTAGTACTTGATGAATACAATGCGATCAATGCTTCGGGGCTCAGACTTTCAAGGGTAGTGGGTTTAAGGACATCTGAGCCAGCACTATTCCTCTATGCATTCCTACTTATGTTGGGGTGCTAGAGAGTACCTTTTTGGTGGAATGTTCTTTGGCTGAGAAGATACAGCCAGTGAATGTTAATAGTGGGAAAAAAGGAAACTGGCACCGGTCTTAGAGACTTGGGCATGTAAAAATGTTTTGGGAAGAAGAAGTGTTAGGGACAGATGAATCGGCAGGGCTGTAGACATGGAAGCAGAGCTAGGGGAGTAGCATGAGGTGGTGTACATTTCAACATGTTACAACCACCCCCCATTGTGGTCCCTACCAGGCTCAGGGAGCTGGAGGATAGGGGAATAGAGTAGTTTCATGCGGTCAAGGAGTGAGACCCAAGGGCTCTAGGAATGATTCAAGGTACGGTATGTGTCTACTACTAGTTTTCGTATCAATAGAAATAGGTAACAATCATTCATTACTTCCACGAATCTTGTCCAAGACCTAGAGTTTCTGGTTAAACAATTGACTTGACCCTCACGTCTAGAGATACCTTTGGGAGGAGACTCTATAATCACACTTACGCTGATGGTGTGATCTGACCCTTGAGGTGAGAGTTTGGGTTGGAACCTCTTGGTGGCAGAGTCGAGGCCTTACAACGTTAGTTTGGGTATGACTGAACATCCACAATTTATACCCAGATTGATTGTATTAGGCAAAAAAGATTTCGTTTATCTACAACGTTGGGATGAGTTTTTCCTTAGTCGGTGAAAAAGGAAACCCAGGCAGCACAAGATAAACTCATGCATAGGAGGGTGCAGCTGGTCACTCTTGAGTCGTCCGGCCTTACCCTCATGGCAGTTGGAGTTTTGAGTTTTCAATTCCCAATAGAGTGGCTAGAGTTCCTCCAGGACTATGACTTTGAGATAATCTATACTCCTGGGATGGGGAATGTGGTCAAAAATGTACTCAGCAGGAGGTTTGGCCTATAGCTGCTGAGTGAGGTGACAGAGCAGCTAGCCTCTTTGTGGATATCCTACATGGATTGAGATAGAGCAACTTATCTTCAGTCTCTGATAGTTGCTCCCCCACTTCTTCAGCGAGTCATGGAGACGCAGCGTGGGGACACAGACTGCGAGGCTCGACATGTTCAGATATCGTCAGGGCAGCCACCTGATGGATTTTCTAAAGTTGGGGAGCACGTCATCCTCTTCAGAGGACATACCATGGTATCAGTAGTGCTATAGGAGGAGGTTTTGAGGGAGTCCCATTTTGAGCCAATAAGGTTTCCTTATGACTTTTCCATTCCTTCATGTTTTGAAAATCACAAACACTCTATCTTAAGGAAAATTTATTTTCACCTATGTTTTATATTCATAAGGAAAATTTTCCTTCCCCAAGGAAAATTTATCCTTATAATGTTTTCATTGTTCATATTCTAAGTATAAAATTCGGTTTCGTATCTAAAACCTTGGAATATTATAAATACTTATACATAGTTCATTCTGTTTTCAGGATCCAAATTCAGGTTTCGAATTCTATGAATTCAGACTCCGAACTTTCTGAGTTCAGACTCCGAATTCTTCTAAATTCAGACTCCAAACTTTCTAAGTTCAGACTCTGAATTCTTCTGAATTCATACTCCGAACTTTCAGATTTCAAACTCCAAATTCTTCTGAATTCAGACTCTAAACCTTACGAATTCAGACTCTGAATTCTTTTGAAGACAGAATCTGAATATTTATGTATTATAGACACCAAATTGTTTTTTGGTTAGACTCCAAACTTTTATTTTCCCTTAGACTCTGAAAAATGGATTTGGTTAAGCAACCATATTTTACTTACTCTTGTTTGGGTTATAAAATGATGTCATGCATTCTGTTTCTAACCAACCATTTTTTGAGGGACACGTGTACAGGTTCCTTTGAAATTCAAAGAAAAATATGACCATTGGAGGAGGGAGCTGACTGTTGAATATGTGCCTATAAATAGGATATCATTTGAATGATCTCAAAGAACTTATCTACAACTCTAAAGATTATATGCTGAAGTGATTTCTGGAGAGAGATACTTTCATACTTTGTGTGTATTGAACATCTTATTTAGAATTTCTTCGTGCAAATCCAAATTTTGTTGGGTACATTCGAGGGCTTCCAGGGATAGGAAGACAGAGGTGTCGACTACCCTGAAGTTGAGGGCTTGTGGGGATAGCAAGACAGACTCCGATATTCATATCGAGGGCTTACCTCAGTGTGGGTAAGACAAACTTTATTGAAAGTATAAATAAAGGGACCTTTATCCAAGGTTGTTGGATACCCTTCTCTTTGGGTTAAAAGATTTACTACTTGTTACTTGTATTGTTTCATGTTTTCCGCTGCATTTTGGTTGTTAAGGAAAGTATAAATATCTTATAATTTATTGTTCTTGTACTCTGATTTGTAAGATTCTATATGCTCTAAGGTAGAATCTTTTCTTTGTAAACTTTTCTTAAGTTTCATTTTTGGAACCACATTTCCAGAATCAAGCAAGTTTGTAGAACTAAGAAGTTTTGTGAATTTACATTGTTTAAATTTGTTAAAAATTACCATCTTTAAAAGTTCCTAAGGAATTTTTTAAAGTATACAATTCACCCCCCCCCCCTCTTGTATATTGAGCATCTACATCATTATTTTGATCCTACAATTGGTATCGTAGGAGGTCTATAAAATAATTATATTCACATACAAGTTTTCTTGCTCAGTTTTTCATTGTTTATAATATTTTTATTGCTTAGAAAAATTTTCCTTGTTCATATTTTCCTTGTTCACTAACTTTTACTATTAATAAAGTTTTTGTGGAAAGATATTTTTCTCTTAAGATGAAAAGAATGAATGTTGGTTCCATAGACAACCTGAATCCTACTATACCACCTATTTTTTATGGGAATGATTATGAATATTGGAGAGATCTCATGACAACTTTTGTTATCAATACCAGAGTAGACAATTTTGTCATGCTTACTGGAGGATATAAAATCACTGACAAGGAAGTTAGTACCTTCACCAACCAAGAAAAGCATGAATATCAACTGAACTATAAGGTACGCAATACTTTGTTGTGTTCCATGACCAAGAATATATATAGCTAGATTTCTTCTTGTGAAGCTGCAAATTGTATTTGGAAGAATCTTGAAGTAACTCATTTTGGAACTTCAAAAGTTATTGAAACTAGAAGAGCCATGATCAGAGCTGAGTACCATGGTTTTTTCTTTCCTTATGGAGAACCCATATGTAAGGTACAAAAAAGTTTCATGACTATTTTTAATATTTTATAATATATGGGTGATAAGGGACTAGATAATGAAGATCTTGTGGAAAAAATCATAGACATCATTCCCAATGAATGGGAATCTAAGAGGATAGCTATAGATGAGAATAGAAAAGTTGCACAGATTTCTCTTGATGAACTTTTTGGAACTCTTCTTCAACATGAAACCAAAATGAAGAGAGATGCTGATAATATTAAGAAGAAGAATCAAAATGGCAGTGTTTCTTTTACAACAACTTCAAATCATATGAAAACCAAGACTCCTGAGAGAGTTACAAGATCCAAATCTAATAAGGTTGTTATTAAATATGAATCTAGTGGAAGTGAATCCTCAGAAAATTAATTAGACAATCTTTCCTGAAGGATGAACAAGATTGTTGGATAGAATAAATTTCAATCTAGATACTAGAAGAAAGAAAGGAAAGACAAGAAATATTCAGAAATCACTTGTTATGAATGTAAAAGAGCAGGGCATATAAGACCGGATTGTCTTATGCTAAAGAGAAAGGATAGAAAAGAAAATAATTCTGAAAGGAATAGAAATAAGTACTAAAAATAAAAATCTAAGAAATCTTTGAAAGTTAATGACACCTGAAGTGCCAGTGGTGGAGACTCTTCTGATGAATACTCAGATTACAAATCTTCTGGATAGAAGAATCTTGGTCTAATAGCCAAAATACTTATTGAAAATCATTGTTTGATGGAAAAGGTACACAATGATGAATCTATCACCAATGTATTCTTGAATGATAATTATAGTAATCTTAAATACTATGAATCATCGGATGAAGAATCCTCTTCTGATGAAGATAATACTTTACCTACCTATGAATAAGTTTCTAGGTTTGCTAAGCTCCTTGACAATGAAAATTCTAAAGTCAAGAAAAATCTTGATAAAGAATATTCTAGGATTTCTATTCTTACTAAGGAAATATCAGATCTTTCTAAAGATCTTGATAAGAAAACCCTTGATTTTGAAAGTATTTAAAAAAACCTTGAGGAAGTTATTTCTGAGAATGATAAACTTTCTAAGGGTCTAGAAAAAGTAATTTATAAGAAAAATATTTTTGATCCTAACTCTAGTGTTAAAACTAATGTTTTAGAGGATAAGAAATTAGTCATTAGAATAAAGTAAGAAATATTTTCCTTGAGGAAGTGTTTGTCAAAATTTACCTTAGGTAAGGAAAATTTTGATAAAATGTACTCCCAAATTCGACCTCTAAGGAATAATTCTGGATTTTGTTATACTAGTCCAAAACCAATTTTTAGTAACAATTATTTTGTTCCTCAAAGTGCTCCATTCTACACTAAGTGTTAGTGTGGTGGGAATTGGGCAAGAAATTGTTCCTTAAACAAAACTCAACCTTTAGGTTTTCATAAATCTTATTTTTCAAAGAAAATGTGGATTCCTAAAATTTTGCTTTCTGAAGTTTCCAGATCCAAGAAATTTTGGGTTCCGAAAGTCTAACTCTCTTATTTTTAGGAAAATAAAGATAGTACCAATAGTAATACATGGTACATGAATAGTGGATGTTCCCAGTATATGACTGGTAACAAAAACTTCTTTGAAAATATTATCAAGACCAAAGGAGTAAAAGTAACTTTCAGAGATAATGCTAAGGGAGAAATTATTGGTATAGGTAACATCGTTCTTCTTGGAAAATTTTTGATTTCAAATGTTTTATTTGTTAAGGTTCTTAAGCACAACCTCATTAGCATAAGTCAATTATGTGATGAAGGTTACCTTGTGAATTTTAGGAATGAAAAGTGCTTAGTACACAATTCCAGGGAAGTGTTTATTCTTTCTGCCAATAGGCAAGAGAATGTGTACACACTAAACTTAGAAGACCTTAGGATCCAAGATCTACCTTGTCTTAGTGCAATGTAATATCATTCTTGGTTGTGTCATAGAAGTTTAGGACATTGTAACCTTATAAACCTATGCTCAAGTAGCTATACTTGAATCTATTCGTATTCTACTTGCATCATTCTTCAATTTCAAACTTTTTTAAATGGATGTTAAATGTGCTTTCCTTATTGGTTTTGTTCAAGAGGAAGTTTTTGTTGAAAAACCTCCTGGTTTTGAAGATAAAAAACATCCTAAACATGTTTTCAAACTTACCAAAGTTTTGTATGGACTCAAACAATCCCCAAAAGCCTAGTATGATAGACTTACAGGATTTTTGCTTCAAAATAATTATGTTAAGGGAAATATTGATCCAACCCTTTTTATAAATAAAGATAAGAAAAATGTTTTGATAGTTTAAATATATGTTGATGACATTATATTTGGTTCAACTCATCAATCTTTAACTGATTCCTTTGCGGATCTAATGAAATCTAAGTTTGAAATGAGTATGATGGGTGAGTTAACATTTTTCCTAGGTTTTCAAATTTCTCAAAAACCAGAAGGAACTTATATATCTCAACATAAGTATATTAAATATCTTCTTAAAAAAATTATGGATATTATAACAGTAAGAGTATTAGTACTCCCATTGGTAACTCAAATTCACTTGATCTTGATGAAGCTGGGAAACCAGTGGATCAAACATCATTTAGAGGTATGATAGGAAGTCTACTTTACTTAATATCTAGTCATCCAGACTTAATGTTTTCAGTATGCTTATGTGAAAGATATCAATCCAATACTAAGGAATCTCATTTAAAGGCAGTGAAAATGATTTTTTGCTACTTAAAGGGAACCATGGATCTAGGACTCTTTTACACTTCTGGAAATGATTTTGTTTTAAAAAGTTTTTCGGATGCTGACTTTGGTGGATGTAGAATGGATAGAAAAAGTACATCCAGAACTTGTCATTTCTTAGGAGATTCATTAGTTTCTTGGTCATGAAAAAAGCAACACTTAGTAGCACTTTCCACTGCTGAAGCTGAATATGTAGCAGCTGGAAGTTGTTGTGCTCAAGTGTTGTGAATGCAACACACACTCATAGATTATGGCATGAGGTTTACCAAAACACAAATTTTTTGTGATAATACTAGTGTCATTTCCCTAAGTAAAAACCCTACACATCACTCTCGTACAAAACACATATACATTAGGAATCATTTTCTTAGGGATTACACACAAAAAGGAGATATCATTCTATAATTTATCGGAACACAAGATCAACTTGCTGATATTTTCACAAAATCTTTACCATATGATAGATTTGAATACATTAAATAGAATTTAGGAATGATAAACATAAGGTATTCTTCCTTATTAACTTCTTGTTGAAACCTATCTCCTTACAATAACAAACTTCTTTTCTTAGGGGGATTACATTTGCTTGTTAGTTAATCTCAAAACATTCATAATGAAGATTTTTGTACTCAAATTTTTCGTAATAAATATTTTTTTACTCAACATTTTCGTAATGAAAATTTTTTTACTTAACATTTTCATAATGAAGATTTTCATACGTAAAATTTTCATAATAAATTTTTTCATAGTCAAAGTTTTGGTAATCAAATTTTTTCGGAATCTAAAGTTCTTCAAGAATAATTTTCCCTATTACGAATAATCTTCCTAGAAATCCAAAAGGTATGATTTCCTTTCCTAATTTTTCGTAATCATCTTTTACTTGTTGGTATTTTCCATAAATCTGAATGCTTTTTTTAAAAACCTCAAAAGATCGGAATCTATCAAAATCCTTATTCAGGTATAATATCAACCGTCAGATCTTCTCATGATGATTTTAACCATTGGATTAGTCGGGGAAGATGAACTGTCACTTAAATTGCCTATATAAAGGACCTCCCAATGGTTATCCCATATTGAAACTCAAGCCTTCGTGTGCTGAAGTTATGCCCTCCTACATAAGCCCATTATGAACTTCTCAGATCTTTCTTACTTCCGGATGTCTGTCGAAGTCTCCTCACAGAAAGATATGTCAACTGTCAAACCAATCTCTGAATGGAAGATATACAGAGAAAGGTTATTTGATCCAAAGTTTTTTGCAAAGTATGATTCTATTATCTCCAAGAATATAAAGATGAATGTGTGGGAAAGTGCTTGAATTTCAAAACCAAAAGCTCAGGATTTGGTTTATCTGGAATTGTTAATAGAATTCTATGAGTCAGTAACTTTCTTCAAGGAAGAAGATAGGAGTAAGTTTTCTTTTTAAGTGTTATGAAATGACATATTCACTTTCTAACACCAAGGCTGCAAGCTTGGTTGGTATTCCTTATGAAGGGGAATATGAGTTCTGTACTCACAAGCTACCTGATGTTAAAGGAAGTTTTATTAAGGAAAAGGCTATGTCTTGTCTGGGTCTCTCAGAGGTAAAGACTCCGAAGATTCTTCACCTATCTACAAATTTTTGGATTCTTGAATTGTGGGTTCAATGATTCATCATACCGAGAAAAGGAGACAAGGATACTTTGAAGAAAAGTGATATGTACATTCTGGATTTCTTGGTAAACCTAAAGAAGATAAACTTTGTTAATCATATCTTGGTTACGATTGAGAATATAAAGAATGGAAATCTGAAGGCTCAGATTATCATGTATTCATACATTCTATCAAAGATGATTGTTTGGTGTTTAGAATCCTTCAAAATTCCTTGCATATCTAAGTAAAGGAATTGTAAAGTTATGTTGTTGAGTGAGGGCACTCTGAGAAGGATGAAAGTTGTATTTTCCAAAGAATCCGAAGAATTCTATGACTTTCCTAAAGAGGAAGTTGAAACTCTTTCAAAGAAATAGGAGGTGGATGAAACCTCTAAAAAGGTTGGAAGGAAAAGGAATTTGAAGTAAGTTGAAGAGAAGACAAAAACATCAGTGGAAAAGAAAACCCAATCCACATCACCGAATCCAAAGAAGAAAAAACCCTATCCTGATGAGGTTGTGGCTAAATGGAGGGAAGATAAGAAAAACTAAAAAGAAGGGGAGCCTAAGTTTGTCTTGGACCCTTCTGAAGCAAAATATTTGAAAGAAAAGGTAGCAGAAGAGATTAACAAGCAAGAGAAAGAGAAGAAGCAGAAGAAAAAGTTTTCTGAGACAGAGATAGTCCAATCACTTCTGAAGGCTGCTGAGAAAGCATCCGAGAATATCCCAGTACAAGAATCCTTTCTGATAGAACCTTTACCAGAAACTCCGGGAAAGAAGTTTGTAATTCAAGAAAAACATCAATAAGAAGTAGTCGAAGAAGAAGAATTATTCAAAGAATAATAAGTAGAAGAAGAGGAAGAAGAAGGAAATGGTGATACTAAAGATCTGATAAATCAAGTTGAGGATTTTCATGAGAAGGAAAGCCTATCTGAAAAGTTATCATTCTGAACCTCTCAAGCCGAATCATCAAAGCTTTCTACTCCTGGGAAGGATGAAGAGAAGGTTGAAGAAGAAGTTAACAAACCATCTGGAGAATAAAGTGTCAATAAATATTTCATCCACCCAGAGGATTTTGAGGCAGGAGTTGAGAAGGAAGAATTTGATGAAGACAAAATTGTTTAGCTATCTGATAGTGAACATGAATCTCCTGATCAAGAGTAATTCATTCCAAAGGTTGATGAGGGGAAAAATCTGGTAGTTGATACACCTCTCAAGGTTGTGGTAAAGAAGAAAGATGTTGGTGGTTCATCAAAGAGAAAAGCTGCTGAGTTAGAAAAAGAAACCTCACCAACCAAAGTCTCAGACTCAGAATCATCCTCTCTTGGACATGATTTTGTAGTCTAGTCTTTGAAGAATATTGTTGGGACTATTCTAATATTTCCAAGCATAGACTCGAGATTCCAGATGCTTCAACACACCTTAAATAAAAAATCAGATTCAATATCCATGGTGATGGATAAGTGTGTCAAACTGGAGGTAGACTTCAATAATTTTCTTATTTTCTATGAAGCTCATAAAAGGTCATGTAAAAAGATGACAAGCTGGTCAAGGAAGACAGTAGAAGAGATGGGAATTCTTGATGAATTCCAAGAAAGTGTCAAGGATGCATTTGACACCGAAGATATGAAGATAAAGGATCTCACAAATAGTTTTGAGGAAAATCTATCTCTTGAAGAAAATACTCAGAAACAAGAAGTGAAAGATATGAATGGTAAATTATATTCAGTTTCTCAGAGTTGGAAGAAGGAAATAGATCTTAGAATCAAACTTGAGGAAAAATTTGCTAAGCAAGAATAAGTTCTAAAGGGTCAGGCAGAATCTCTTAAGGCTTAGGAAGAAAAAATCAAATCCATAGAGAAGAAAACAGAAGATCAGGATCAGCTTCTCAAACATGCAGAGGAGGATCACAAGGAACTCAAGAAGCTCAAAACCATAGTGAAGAAGTTGATGCCGAAGGAGAAGGAGGGATAATATTGTTCAATTACGATCTTTTGTTGTATTCCTTACTTGTATACTTTTTTTTCCAATCATAATAAAATTTTGGGTTGCTCTTTATACTTTTGGTTGTTTAGTACTAATATTTCAGGTACCATATTTTCTCTATTCCCTGTATTCCTTTTTGAAAATCACAAAGGGGGAGAAAGGAATGTTAAAAAGAATACTAAGTAAAGAATAAATTTCTCTAAGTAAGGGGGATTTCATCTAAGGGGGAGTTTATATCCAGGATTATTTTCGTATGCAATAAAATGCTAAGTCTCAATCCGGAAATCTATAATATGATCCTTAGTGTTTCCAAATCCTAAGGGGGAGTTAGTCATATTCTTCTTTTCCCATGTGTTAAGAGAGACAAGTTTTGTTTTCAAAGTCCAGAAAAATATTTTCTAAGTCCTTATATTTTTTTTTGTAAGGATGTTTGTGCTTTCCAAAAAGGGGGAGATTGTTGAGTCAATAAGGTTTCCTTATGACTTTTCCATTCCTTCATGTTTTGAAAATCACAAACACTGTATCTTAAGGCAAATTTCTTTTCACCTATGTTTTATATTCATAAGGAAAATTTTCCTTCCCCA
Organism: Viscum album; assembly: GCA_963277665.1. Lineage (NCBI taxonomy): Eukaryota > Viridiplantae > Streptophyta > Magnoliopsida > Santalales > Viscaceae > Viscum > Viscum album. The sequence continues at coordinate 998,403 of CAUJRU010000220.1, forward strand.
AGGAAAATTTATCCTTATCATGTTTTCATTGTTCATATTCTAAGTATAAAATTCAGTTTCGTATCTAAAACCTCATAATATTATAAAAACTTAGACATAGTGCATTCTATTTTCAGGATCCAAATTCAGGTTCTGAATTCTCTGAATTCAGACTCTGAACTTTCTAAGTTTAGACTCCTAATTCTTCTGAATTCAGACTCCGAACTTTATAAGTTTAGACTCTGAATTCTTCTGAATTCAGACTCCGAACCTTATGAATTCAGACTCCGAATTCTATGAATTCAGACTCTGAATTCTTTTGAAGACAGAATCTGAATATTTATGTATTATAGACACTGAATGGTTTTTTGGTTGGACTCTGAACTTTTATTTTTTCCTTAGACTCCGAAAAATGGATTTGGTTAAGCAACCATATTTTACTTACTCTTGTTTGGGTTATAAAACGATGTAGTGCATTCTGTTTCTAACCAACCATTGTTTAAGTGACACATGTACAGGTCCCTCTGAAATTCAAGGAAAAATATGACTATTAGAGGAGGGAGCTGACCGTTGAAGATGTTCCTATAAATAGAAGATCATTTGAATGAGCTCAAAGAATTGTTCTACAACTCTAGATATTACATGCTAAAGTGATTTCTAGAGAGAGATACTTTAATGATTTGTGTGTATTGAACATTTTGTTCAGAATTGCTTCATGTGACTCCGAATGTTGCTGAGTACATTCGAGGGCTTCCGGGGATAGGAAGACAGAGTTGCCGACTACCTTGAAGTTGAGGGATTGTGGGGATAGCAAGACAGACTCTGATATTCGTATCGAGGACTTACCCTAGTGTGGGTAAGACAGACTTTATTGAAAGTATAAATCAATTTACCTTTATCCAATGTTGTTGGATACCCTTCTCTTTGGGTTAAAATATTTACTATTTGTTACTTGTATTGTTTCATGTTTTCTGTTGCATTTTTGTTATTAAGGAAAGTATAACTATCTTATACTTTCTTGTTCTTGTACTCTGATTTGTAAGATTCTATACGCTCTAAGGTAGAATCTTTTCTTTTTAAACTTTTATTAAGTTTCATTTCTGGGACCACATTTTCAGAATCAAGAAAGTTTGTAGAACTAAAAGGTTTTGTGAATTTACATTGTTTAACTTTGTTAAACATTACCATCTTTAAAAGTTCCTAAGGAACTTTTTAAAGTATACAATTCACCCCCCCCCCCCCCCTTTATATTGAGCATCTACATCATTATTTCGATCCTACATCTCATACGTCCCCTCTAACGGTACATCCTGGTGTGGAGAAGATGTATTAGGATCTCTGACGTCAGTACTGATGGCCCGGGATGAAGGAAGTAGTGGCAGAGTTCGTATCACGATGTCTCACTTGTCAACAAGTGAAGACTGCACAGATTTGGCAGAAGTCTTATGCCGACAAGATACAGAAACCCTTGGAGTTCCAGGAGGGGGACCACATATTCTTGTGAGTCTCTTCTCGACAGGGACTACGAAGATTTGGCCGAGACGACAAGTTATCACCGAGGTTTATCGGCCCTTTTCTGATACTTCGGAGGATAGTCGAGGTAGCATACCTCTTGTATCTTCCACCGCAATTGGAGAGGGTGCACAATGTCTTCTGCGTATCCCAGCTGAGGAGATGCGTGCACGACCCACCCCACATCATCGACCACGACGAGCTGGACTTCGATTATGGGTGACGTTTACGGAGGTTCTAGTAGATATTGAGGATCGACAGTAGAGGGTCCTTTTTGGGTGGTCGATACCTCTGGTGCACTTTTTCTGGCAGCACGGGAACCTCTAGGAGAGCACATGGGAGCAGGAGGCTCAGATTCGTGCCCAGTACCCTCTTTTGGTTGTTTTTCTTTTGTTGTGGCTTTCGGGGACGTAAATACCTAAGGTGGGGAGAATGTAATATCCCGGAAATTATGTATATTTTTTTTTTAATTATATGGAATTATTTCGAGACCATGAAATCTGACGGCACGCGATTCCGAGGCCCAGAGTGCCCGGAATGATCCGTCGAAGTTTAGTTAAGTTTTAATTAGCGCAAGTAAGTAGTTTTCCTAAAAAAGTGGAATAACACTTAAACGGTAACTCGGATCATAAATCTGAGGGCACCATTGTTTTCAGGATGAGGGGTTTACCCTAGGCGCAACTTAAGTTTAGTCAGTGCAAGCCCCCTATGAGAAAACCTAAAAATGGCATAATCGTGAATAAAATAATTAAATAAATTATTTTATTTTTCAAATGCTTATAACTCACAAGCGGTAACTCAGATTGAAAATTCGAGACCACCGCTGAACTCGTGAGGATATGCTCTCTTTAGAAAGATAATAACATTGGTCGGTGCGGGCCACCAGTGAAAGTTAGTTTTTGTCCATAAATAAAATAATTAAGTGACAATTATTTTATTGTAAAATCCATAACTTTTAAGCGGTAACTCGGATTGGAAATCCGAGAGTACCGTTGGGTTCATTGGGCTGTGTTTCACTTAGGCAAAGTCTAACCTCGACCGACGCCGGTCAAGGGTGACTATTATAATTTTTTCGAACTTTTTTTTCGGGTACGTTCTGTAAACGCGCGAGCGGCGTTATATAACTTTTGAACCGGTGCTTGGAATTGAAATCTGAGGGCATTTTACTTCGACCGTAGTAGGTCCGGAGAAAAAGTTAGTTTTTGGAATTTTTTAATAGAATAAATAAAATAACTTTATTATCTTATTTTTATTCTAATCCTCCAATGGACGAGCGGTAAGGTGGGACCGACGACGTGTCAAGCCAATAAATGGATTGACCTTTCAATTCTAAGTAACCGCACCATTGGGGAATTAGGAAGGTTCGTAATTAATGGGCCTCCATTAATCCCACGAACGTTGCACACCCTTCCCCTCTCCTATTTATAAGGAGCTTGGGGAGCGGTGTTGGCACTGCTTCGCCAAGCAATAAAGTGCTGACAAAGTGCAGTGACGCCAAACCCTTGGAGGACGGAGCCGGTACCAACGGGAGGTGACGAGCGACACCGAAACCCTGAACCGGAGATCGACGAACGAGTGACATCGTTGGAGGCTAGTTGCGGGGGACGACGAACGTCGACACTTCCTCAAACGTGAACGCTCTCCAATGAACTTGAGGTAGGGGATTATTTTCATTTGGGCGTTTTTGATTTCCTCTTCCCCGTTCTTGAATTTATACGAAGCATGCGGTCAACCGACTAAGGGGTTGACCCGCGATTCCTTCATCTTTGCGGGAGGATGTTGCGGGGTATCTTGTAGGGTTTGTTGTTTTGAATACCCCCTTACCCGTTCTTGACGTTCTTCGTGATTCAAGAATTATTGTGTTGCTTGCTACCGCCCTAACGCGGAGGGTGCGGGCCAAACGAACATGGTCCGACCTCTCCGCAACTTTTGTGGTTTTTGATGCGATCTTCGCGATGGAGGAGGATGGTGACTGGTGCCGGCATTTGGCACCAATGGGACTCGGGAGCAGCGGCCGGCACTCCGGTCGGCCGCGACGAAGGCGGCGGCGCGACCGCGCCACCAAAGAAGAGCCGCAGTGGAGCAAGGGCAGCGGCCGGCCACGTGAAGGGGCGGCGGCGCGCGTCTGAGTCGCCCGAGAGAGAAGATCCGCGACCTTGTGTCGCGGCGGTGAGGCGAGGCGTGGCCGACTCGACGTTGGTTGCGGGTGAAGGCGTGGCGCGTGACCGCGCCGCGTAGAGGATGACGGTTGGCCGAGCGGGCACCGCGCCGGCGGGCCGGGCCGGACCCAGCGGGCTGGGTCAGATCCCGCAGGCCGGGTCCGACTCAGGGCCAGACCCAGATCAGCCCGGGTTGACCCGAACCAGGTCGGGTCGGGCCAAACCATGACCAACTTCGACCCTTTTTCGTTCTTTCAGTCATATCTTGAGATACGGACGTCCGTTTAATGAACCGTCTGCGGCGTCGGAAACCTTAGATCGAGACGGTCCTTTTGGGATACCCCACTTGAGTTTTGGATAAAGTTGGGGGTACGGCTGGGTTGGATCGAGCACGAATCTAACCAGGCCCTCGATACTAAAAGACTAATAACTTACAGACCGAGCGTCCAATTGTCGCACCGTCTGTTGCATTGAGACCCCTTTTATGTGATGATCCTTTGGGATACTTTTTCATGGGATTTCATGGTAGTTGGAGTATTCGACCTGTGGCTTGAGGAGCGGACCCTCCCGGAATCAAGCGAGCTTAGTGCAGGAACCCTGTAGGTGGCTGTAACATGAGAAAGGGATCATATGTGGGTCTGTGCTTTGGGATCCTTTGTGGATTTGTGCTTGAGAATCCCACATGGATCCACTCTAGGAATCCAAGTGGGACTACTCTAGGATCCTGTGTGGGTATGTTGTACTAGGATCCTATGTGGGTCTGATGATGTACTAGGAACCTATGTGGGTCTGATGATTTAGGATCCTACGTGGGTTTGCCTCTTAACAGAGTAAGATGATTTATTAGTTACATCTAATCACCTTTACTACCGTATATAAGTTATACCTGGTGTGAGCTGAGTCCTTACCTTCATGGTGATACCTTTGCGGTATTCTTATGTGTGGCGTACTTGTGTGGTACTTTCCTTCGTGGTGATACCTTGGTGGTATTCTTCTGTGTGGCATACCTGTGTGGTACTTTCCTTCTTCGTGATACCTTTGTGGTATTCTTATGTGTGTCATACTTGTGTGGTACTTACCTTCGTGGTGATAGCTTTGTGGTATTCTTCTGTGTGGCGTACCTGTGTGGTACTTTCCTTCGTGGTGAAACTTTGGTGGTATTCTTCTGTGTGGCGTACCTATGTGGTACTTTCCTTCGTGGTGATACCTTTGTGGTATTCTTCTGTGTGGCGTACCTGTATGGTACTTACCTTCATGGTCATACCTTTGTGGTATTCTTCAGTGTGGCGTACCTGTGTGGTACTTTCCTTCGTGGTGATACCTTGGTGGTATTCTTCTGTGTGGTGAACCTGTGTGGTACTTTGCTTCGTGGTGATACCTCTGTGGTATTCTTCTGTGTGGCGTTACCTTTGTGGTACTTACCTTTGTGGTGTTACCTTCATGGTATTCTTTCATTCGTGGAATAGTTGAGCTTTGAGCTAATGAGTTGGGCCTTGTGTTTCCTCATGAATGAGTTGGATATACTTGATAACTTAGGTATATGTATGGGCATATACCTAAGTAGGGTTGACAGTTGTTTCATGCTTTGTGGATTTTGTGAGACCTTTGAGGGTCTCGGGATCCCTACTGAGTATTGTTATACTCACCCCTGCACGGGTTACACCCGCACCTTGTTGTGTTTGGAGCAGACGACGGACAACGCTGACTGAGGACGAGAGTACCAGGACTGGAGGTAGCTCAGAGGTGGACCTTAGACGAGGCGTACCGCAGAGACGACCGTTTGAGAGCTGTACCTACCCTTCAGGTAGGATCCTTGGCGGGGTGTTCACAGGAGTTGTTTCAGTTTACTTGTACTTTCCAGTTTTTTTGTACTTTCCAGTTTGGCTTGTATTCTAGCAGCTTTTACTTACTGTACACACTCTTTTTACTATTCAGTTTACTTGTGTTCATATCTTGCTGCGTGCTTTGTCGTGTGTGTTTATAGGATATAAAGGTAATATCTTTCCAGTTTTTGGAGAATACGCCTTTCGGTGCTAGTCGCCAGCCCCTGACCTATGGAAGGCGGGCTTGGGGTAGTCACAGTGCGAGCCCCGGGGGATGGGTTGTGACAACATATGTGCACTTGAGTTTTTATTTATATTGAAGTCTGAGCAGAGGTTTATTGGTGTCTATCTTATCTCTCTCACACATGTGTTCTTTTATAGGGTAATGTCTCTTGCATGTTTACTATATCCTCGGTGCTAGTCGTCAAACCGGGGCCTACTAGAGGTGGGACTCGGGTGTCACTATCTCTCTTCTCCTATTACAGGTCTAAGAGGGGTACACTGTGGGGGAAGAGGTCATGACACACACACACACACACATAAATCTCAAGTGAAAACATGGAATGTCATACACTATTAAAACAACTGAAAGAGAAACTACAAGTATAAAAAAGGTAAAGACAACAGTGCCCACGAAGTCCAAACAACTCCTACAAAAACCCTGAGCTAGTAATATATAGACTTATCATCATCCTACTCCAACTGACCTGAACTTTTTTTGATATATACATAGGGTGAGTGATGTGGGATTAAATTGATATTTTTTCCACATCTCTTTTGTTGTTTTATTATGTTTTTAATACATAATTTAACTTTAATTTGGCTAATTAAGTATTTTAGGTTAATATTTTGTAGATTTAGTTAACTAGTGTAATTATTATTAAAAATGTTTGTTTTTAACATTAACACTTACAATTGTCCATTCTTTAAAATACTAATTATTTTTTGTTGTATTTTTTTGTTTTTTTAAAGTTATTGTCTCTCATTAATTCTTTGAGTTTTATTTAATTTTCGGTTTTGCATATTTAATCTTTTTTCCCTTTGTGTTTTATGTTTTAGTTTTTAATTTAATTAATTGTTGTATAAATTCTTAATTAAGTTTATTTAAAAAATGATTAAATTATTTTTAATTCATTCTTTCGTAATTTTTATATTTTTTATCAATTAATCAGTTTTGATTTTTAATTGATTTTTTTAATTTTTAATTTCGTTTTTGTTTAACAAATTAAAATTAAATTTTCAATTTATTTTCAATATAATATTATTTATTTTGTCTATTTGTTGTACAGTACGTGCCTAGTAAAAAACAGTTTAGGGCCCTCAATTCGGAGGAATCGGCCCTCGAAAATGATGAAGGCCCTAAATCTGGTTGGCAAAGCGTTGAAGACCGTCGAAAAAGCCGAATTTGAGGGTATTCCAACAATGAGGAGCATCCGAAATTGAATCCGGATAGGGAGTGATATTTGAAGAAGGAAACCCCTGATTTGAGGTCGTTGGCCGATCTGTTTTCGACTGAGTTGAACTGACAATTCCAACTGAGCTCACCGGAAGATTTGCGATGAAGATCCCAACATGAGATGATGACTTGAAGCTGACCGGGATCTGGATCTGCATCATGATGAAGCCAGGTCAGATTTTCGATGGCCGATTCCTCCGATCTGATGAAGGCCGAGGATGAAATTGCGATACCGACCGCCGATCCGTTGTTCACACTGAGCCGCTGATGAAGAGCATTTGGAATCCAACCGAGCTCGTCGGAGATCGATGAAGCCGAGGAAGTGGTAGGAGACCATCGAGCACCATTGCGAAGGTTTTCTAGGTTTCATTGTTTTTACAAGTTGGTTCTGACAACCTCCACTGAAAACCGATGGGCCACGACGATGAAGGTTTTATGTGGACTGCTTTGATAGATCTGGAGTCGCGGGACATCACTTCCTTCTCCAATCGGTTTTTTAACGGTAGTCATGAGGTTTTTGGATCTCGAATTTTTGTTCTTAAATGAGTCTGATTGTAGTTACATTGATAAAGACAGTGGAATTGGAGCAGTTGTATTCCATTGTTGCGGATGCTGCACCAAATGAATGCTCAAAAAACATGTTCAATAAAGTTCCGCAATGAAGTTATGACGAAAAATGGAACCCTGTAGAGGTTGATGGAATGATGGTGTCATTCTTCAGGTACAGTGGGTGCTTTAATTGATTGTGCTTGTGCTAGTGGCATAGTTAGTGTAGGCAATATTCTGTACACAGATGGGCGAGAGGGGAGTTGAGAGGGGAGTTGAGAGGGGGAGCGGACGACAAGATGATGGCGAAGCACGAGACTGAAGAGGAAATCAACTTGAAAAGAGAAGATTTATTCCATTATTTCTTTCATTCTCTATTATTCAGCTGTTGTGATAAATTTATTGAATATATTTTCTATAGTTGACGCTCCTATCATGAGTGACTAATCTTTTTAGGGATTCATATTTATATGAATTGATAATTTTTCAATTTGTTTGACTTCATTTTCACAATCGTGCCACTACATTTTTCCTTTAGTTAACATCATTTTGTTCTTGATGATTATCATTTTCACGCTCTACTATTTACTGATCGAAGATGATAGAGAATTGTTGTCTTTGAGTATTATCTGAAGTACAAAAAATTGAAAAATAATGATCTCTTTTTCCACCAAAGAACATTTCTCTTTTAAGAGTTTGATTTTCCAATCAACTTTTTCGAAATTTCACTAGATTTTTTAGAGAACATGAACGATATTAGGTGTATCAACACACCTTTTTTTTGTCTTTGAAACAATTGTGTTTATTGAAATTAAATAGTGAAAATCATTTTTATTCAACTCAGAATAGTTTGATTCCCTTAAATTGATATGATGTTGGTCTCTTTCTCATCATTCTTGTTTCATTTCCACTTTCTCATCATCATTTCTATTGTTATGTTTTTTTTTTGTTTCGGTTGCGCAATTCCATTATCCTTCTCTGTGGATATGAAACTCGTACTTTCCGCTTAACTAGTTGTTAGTAGATTTTAGAAAATAATTAAATTTGTCATGTTTTCAACGACATGATCTGTGAGATAGAAAGTATACTCAGTAGGATCCTCAGAGCTTATTGTGTAAAAGATAAAGAATGGATGCTAAAGTACAGTGAAAAATAGTGATTTAACTCATCACCTAAACATGTATATTATGTTCCTCGCCTTAACATGGATAACTTTCATCAATCATCGCGCATACAAGAGATCAGATAAAATAATAATAAAACATCGTGGATATCCTGCTCTTGCTTCCCTACTGGTGTGCTACTTCTCCCCAACATTGCACATCTTGAGCCATCTCTATCCAAACCTATTAAAGCCCGAAAACACCTGGTAAGAAATCACAACATGAACCTCATGCATTACATAACCACATCATCTCATATCACTTATCCACATATAGTAACCAAATAGTTTCTAGGAGCCACCATATCCTGTATGCCATATATCAAACATCATATATTATACCTCAAGCCATTTTAGCACATACATCGAGTAAGTACCTCAAGCCATCATAGTCGATACACATCATACCTATAGTAATCATTTGAATGCTACATTTGGAAATACTTGTGTATGAAATAACTGCAATCCATTACATCCCCCTACACACATATATGGGAAAACTGACAAATGTCCAAAGCAGAAAAAATTACTAATAAGAGACGAGTGTGGGACCAGAGTGCATAGTCAGTCATCCATCCTCCCACCAGGATGTTGAGCAAAACATCCTCCCAGAGTCCACTGGGTGTCAATTTCTCTAACCAATATGGGTGGGAAAACATTTGAAATTACTGAATATACATGATATAATATGGCTCACTACCACACCACGAGCATATCCTAATATTAGACTCGACTGTAGCAAACGTCACTCAAACTCTCTACTGGCACGTCTAATACCTGATATCCTATAAGCATACAAGAATTTTAGAGAGCTAAATTTTATTCATTTAATACATTACATCAAATCCTTTTATTAATTAATTCATTAGCCATTAATTAACCATAGAAATTATTCCACATTACATGATCATTAAATTAAATTACATTAATCATTAGAGTAAACTTTATTCCCTCCAGTCCTAATCTAAATTATGACCTCAGTTTTTCAATATTACCATCTTTTAGAATTTTCATTCATACACCAACCAACCCTAAGGGGTGCAATTTTTTATTAATTATTAGCATCATTTCATATCAAGGTACTTTAGGAAAACAATCATATGCTACCACCAAGAGGAAACATGCAATCAAGACAATCCAGCTACCTCAAGCATTGGGGAAAGGAATGTAGCTAAAACAAGTAACTCGACCATCGACCATTAAACATTTCAACAAGCGAGAATCCCAACTCTTAATATCATAACAATAGGGAAGCCGAACATTAACCCATTCCATCATCTCTAACTCCATACCAGAAACCTGCATGCATTTATCGATGCATCTTGCCATAACATGTGTCTACAACTGCCACATCATCTAGGCTTCCCTGACCATATATCACATCATCCATCTTAAGCTCACATCAAATCTGGGCCTCCCCAGCTCACATCAAATCTGGGCCTCCCCACCCCATATCATAAGGCTCACATCCATATATCATCACAAAATCAGCAGGAACAAACAAGCATAGCCAATAGGGAAACTAGGCCCTCAAAACAAGCCATCTAGCCTTCACACAAAAACTAGCTCTCATGGTTCCAACATATGGAACTCATCCTTCTCAAGTAAATTAGAAAATCATGCCCTAACACTTGTATTTATCATACAACCAGATCTTATTCCATCTTGAATTAACCGATTCATTATTCCCAGGTTCCAGATACTAGAAGCCTAAGACGTCAAGCTATAATAAGCAATCAAATGGAAAACCATTCTTTTAGCATTTATTTTTGAGCTTCAACAAACCTAGAGAATTACCATTCTCAATTAACATGCATTTTTATTTAATTCTTATTCATATTAATCATCAATGCACATTATCATACTTCAGGGGCATTAACCAATTTCAATCTCCTAGAAGAACTTTTTCAATAAAACATGCATACCTTCATCAATTTGATCAACATCAAATTACAAAAAACATCGGATTATAAACATGCATCTTCTTTAGTTATTCATAAGACAATTAATTATCAATTAATTCCTAATTTATGTTCTTTTAAAATTTCAATATTCTATTCCAAGCATAAGAACATGCTATCAAATCATACAATATATATATCACACTACCTAGAAAATCATGATGAAAATTGCTATCATGGTGCAAAGGAAAAACAACATCAACATGCGATCACAACCAATTTTATTAATCTTGTTCAATATTATTAGGTTAATTACATTTCCATACAATGGGATAAAGCATGATAAATTTTCAACTACACATAATTAAATAGAGAATCAACAAATCCCCTACCTCAAAGGCGTCAACGTTCATCGCACTAGAACAACCCATCGTTGTGGATCCTGATCTCCTCTCCTGCAAGAATTGCATCCCTCCAATGAAGTCGCCGCACTGCCGCACCGAAAAAAACCCAATAGAATCGTGGGAGACCAATTTCCATCACATGGTAAGAATAATAGGAGGAAAACAAGACCCAATGAGAAGAAACCTCAAGAAACGGAGGTAGAACTCACCTTGGATCACCACAGATCAAAGATGTAAGCCCAAGGATCGATCCTTTGTTGAAGGAATCCCAAAACAACGAAGGGTGGAGCCTCAAGACATTGAAAAATGAGTGAAACGATAGGGTTTGTGAATCCTCCAAGTCGATGCACCTTTTATTAACACATTGCACATGGGATTTAAACAGTGTGTGATACTTACATGTCGTGTAATCATTAGGTTTCAGATCTCACAGAAAAACATGTCTCCACAAGGAATTTATCATCGAATAAATACATGTCATGAATTAATCTATGAGTTTCACTTAACAATCCGTGAACTGCACACACGCAACATGGAAACCCTTTACACTTCATGTATTACGCCAGCTTCCAGCATTTTACATCTGAACCCCTCCATACTCACTCCAAGCCTCCTTTGAGCACTATGATCTTTGGAAACATAAAAAGGGTTTGACTACACGGATTTGGACCCTTACATTATATACCTATCAAATAGTTCATGTCCTAGAGAATCCAAAACCAAACCCACAAAGGAAATGAAAAGTGGTCATCAAAACAGTCACCCCATGAGAAAACTCCCAATGATATCAACATCTCAAGAGATCAACCACATTAGTCAGTGGAAATAAGTGTAAAACCATGCAACAACAAAAAAAATCAATTGAAAACTCCCCCAGGGAAGATACCTCTCAAACGAGTGTAAATCCACAACAAGCAACAAGAGAAAACCATTTCATAAACTAGAAGGTTCCATATCCACATGAGAAAATGTTACAAGAGAAGAGCTAATCATCAAACACCTCGGAGTACTGAGTACATGTCACGAACCGTCCCCCAGGGCCCATGCCGTGACTACCCCAAGCCCGCCTTCCATAGGCCATGGGCTGGCGACTAGCACCAAAAGACGTATTCCCTATAACCGGGAAGACATTACCTTATATCTTGTAAACATACGCAACCAAGCACACAACAGGATACGAACACAATTAATCTGTATAGCAAAAAGAGTGCTGAAAGTAAGAGGGACCGGAATACAAGCCCAACAGTAAAGGTACAAGTACAACTGAAATACAATACAACTGAAGAAATAGAAAGACAACTATTGGGTCATCCTCCGAGGTTCCTACCTGAAGGGTAGGTGCATATCGCCTCCTCAACACTCCACGTCCGCTCGTCTCCTCTGCGTACCGATGCGCCGTATGGTCCACCTCCGGGCACCGTCCAGTCCTGGTACCCTCAGCCTCAATCAGCGTTGTCCGTCATCTGTACCAAACACAACAAGGTGCGGGCATAGCCCATGCATGGGTGATTATAACGATACTCAGTAGGGACCCCAAGACCCTCAAGGTCTCACAAAATCCACAAAGGATAAACCACAAAGCATGAAATCAACGGACAACCCTACTTAGGTATATGCCCATAGATATACCTAAGTTATCAAGTATACCTATCTCAATCATGAGGAAACATATGGTCCAACCCAAAATCCCACAACTCAACTGTTCCACAAAGGAAGAAATACCACAAAGGTAAGTACCACATAGGTACACCACACAGAAGGATACCACCAAGGTATTACCACGAAGGAAAGTACAACACAAGTAAAAACTCAGCTCACATCAGGTATTACTTTAGTACAGTAGTAGAGATGATTAGATGTAACTACTGAATCATCTTACTCTGTTAAGAGGTAGACCCACGAAGGATCCTAATTCATCGTCAGTACATCATCAGACCCACACAGGATCCTAGTACATCGTCAGTACGTCATCAGACCCACACAAGATCCTAGTACATCTTCAGTACGTCGTCAGACCCACACATGATCCTAGTACATCGTCAGTACGTCGTCAGACCCACACATGATCCTAGTACACCGTTAATACGTCGTTATACCCACACAAGATCCTAGTACACCGTCAGTATCTCGTCAGATCCACACACGATCCTAGTACACCATCAGTACGTCATCAGACCCACACAGGATCCTAGTATAGCGTCAGTACGTCGTCAGACCCACACAAGATCCTAGTACACCGTCAGTACGTCGTCAGACCCACACAGAATCCTAGTACATCGTCACAACCAGCTACAGGGTTCCCGCACTAAGCTCGCTTGTATCCGGGAGGGTCCGCTCCTCAAGCCACTAGTCGATACTCTGACTACCACGAAGTCCCATGAAGAAGTATCCCAAAGGACCGCCACGTAATAGGGGTCTCAACTCAACAGACGGTGCGTCAATCGGATGCCCGATCTGTAAGTTATTAGCCTTTTAGTTCCGAGGGCTCAGTTGGATTCGTGCTTGATCCAACCCGACCATACCCTAACTTTATCCAAACCTCAAGTGGGATATACCAAAAGGACCGTCTCGCTCCAAGGTTTTCGGTGCTGTAGATGGTTCGTCAAACGGACGCTCGGTGCCAAAGTTATGACCAAAAGTATGGGATGGGTCGAAACTGGTCCGGGTCCCGTCCAACTCGGTCGACCCGACCTGGCTTGGGCTGACCCGGTCCGGTTTGGGTTGGCCCGGCCCGCTGGGTCTGGCCCGGCCTGGCCGCATGTGGGGGGGGTAGCCATGTGGCTCTCAAACACTGAATGACTTGGCCGTTCAGCTGCCAGCCAGCACACGAGACCCACTCGGTCCAGTTTGGCAGGCCGAAACGCCCGGCCCCTTGGGTCCTCCCGGCGGCGCTCCGCGACCGACCAAACGCCGGCTGCACCTCCGCCATCCGCTGTGGCCTGGAGGGTCGCAACCCCTTGCTCCGACGGTGGCGCGTCGTGCGCCGTCTCTCCACGGCCGACCAAACGCTGACCGCCTTCCCCTTCATCGCCGCAGCACAAGCCGCGACCCTTGCTCGTCAGGCGGCGCGGATGCGGGCTGCCTCCCCATCGTGCGGTTGGCCTCTGCTGGCTTCCACCAGTCCCCACCGCGTAGGATACAACAACCATGAATAACAATGGAGGGATCGAGCCATGTTCGTGTGGCCCGCACCCTCTACATTAGTTCGGTAGCAGGCAAATCAAGAGGATTAATTCAACTCAAACCACAAAAAAGAAACAACAAAACCCCTACCTCGATGGTTCGGTTAAAGATTGTCTGCGGTTGAGATGCATTGGCATTTGTCGATCCCGAAACAAGTCTCCTCCAACGACGTCGGTGAGGAGAGAAAAAAGGTGAAGTTGGTGACAACGGCGTTTCCTCGATCGTCGGTTCGTTCTTCGTTGGAGATCCTTCGACGGAGTTTGGAGAAATATTCATCGAAATAGAAGTTTTCTTCATTGGAGAATGTTTCTCCAAAGTTCTCCCCACTCTCCCCTTTGCCAACAAATTTTCCCCAATGATTAAGCGAGGATCCAACATAGATTAAATTAGGTTTATACATTTAATTTATGTTGGTAAAAAATTAAATGGCTCAAATAATTAATTGGAGGGTTGGCATAATTAAATGGGAGAATAAGTTAATAGGGATTTGAGAGGTTTTCCACCCATTAAGAGGGGTTCGGGTGGTCCCCACCACCATAACCTATGTTGAGAGGTTTTCAAAAATAAAAATAAAAATGTTAAACATTTTATTTTTCTTCTTTCATGAAAAATCACGAAAACTAACTTTCACCCTCGACCAACTGACATCGAGGTGAAAGTCTCCTTAAGCGAATAACGACACTGTGAGTTCAACTGTGTCCTTAGATTTCAATTCCGAGCATCGGTTCAAAAGTTACAAAAACCCGCTTGCACGTTTACTGAACGTACCTGAAGAAAAGTTCAGAAATTCATTACGGGCACACCGAGCCTCAGAATCATGTGCCGTTAATTTTTGCGGACTTGTAAAATTCCCATATAATTAAAAAAATTACATAGAAATTTTGGGTCTTTACATTCTCCCCACCTCAGGGATTTGCGTCCCCAAAAGCCACATCACAAAACTAGGAAAACAAGTGGGGGTACTAAGCATGACTCTGAGCCTCCCGCTCCCATGTGCTCTCCTGGAGGTTCCCGTGCTGCCAGTGAACGTGCACCAGAGGTATCGACCGTCCATGAAGGACCCACTCCTGTCGATCCTCAATCTGTACTTGAACCTCCGTAAATGTTGCCTCATCGTCGATGTCCAGCTCACCGTGGTCAATGATGTGAGAAGGGTCATGCACGTATCTCCTCAGCTAAGATACGTGGAAGACGTCATGCACCCAGTGCAACTGAGGTGGAAGAGTTAGGTGGTAGGCCACCTCACCAACTCTACTGAGGACCTGAAAGGGTCCAATGAATCTCAAAGATAACTTGCCTCCTTGGACAAATCTCCGAAAACCTCGTCGAGGTGAGACCCGAAGAAAGACGTGGTCGCCATCCTCAAACTCCAGAGGTCTCCGTATCCTGTCGGTATATGACTTCTTCCTGCTCTGTGCAATCTTCATCCGCTCCTGGATGATTTGAAATTTCTCTGTAGTAGCCCATACCATCTCTGGTCCCACGAGTGTTGACTCCCCTGGGTCAGTCCAGCACAAAGGTGATCTGCAAGGTCGCCTATACAACGCCTCGAAAGGTGCCATCCCAATGGCGGAGTGATAGATTTTGTTCTATGCAAACTCCACCAAGGGAAAGTGATCCTCCCAGCTGTGACCGAAGTCGAGGATGCCAGCACGCAACATGTCTTTGAGGGTCTGAATGGTCCGCTCAGTCTGACCATCCGTCTGAGGATGGAAAGCGGTGCTCAAACGAAGCTGCATCCCGAAAGCCTCCCGCAACCCCTTCCATAGCCAGGAAGTGTATTGTACATCACGATCGGAGACAATCGTCGAGGGAACTCCATGTATCCGCACAATCTCCTACAAATTGAGGCATCCCATGCTCTCTACTAAACCTTTCCCTCTGATCGGCAGGAAGCGAGCCAACTTGGTGAGTCAGTCGACGATCACCAAGATAGAACATGTCCCATGGATGTACGTGGAAGTCCTGTCATGATGTCCATGTATATACCATCCCACTTCCACTTTGGGACCTCTAAAGGCTGAACCAAACCTGTTGGTACCTGATACTCTGCCTTCACTTGCTGAAAAGTGAGGCACCGAGAGACAAACTCTGCTACTGCTTTCTTAATTACCAGCCACCAGTGCTGTTGTTGGAGATCCTGGTACATCTTCGCAACTCCTGGATGTAACGCTAGAGGGGATGTGTGGAAATCCCTCAACACTTCCTCCCGAAGCGACACTGGTACCATAGTACATCCTCTAAAAAGGATGACATGCTCCCCACCTTCAGAAAATACATCAGGTGTCTGTCCTGTGGATATCTGAGCACGTCGAGCCTCGCAGTCAGTGTCCCCATGCTGCGCCTCCCTAAATCGCTGAAGAAGCGGGGGAGTGACCGTAAGAGACTAAAGAAAAGCTGCTTCATCTCAATCCACAAAGGATATCTGCAAAGCGGACAGCTGCTCCGTCGCCTCACTTAGAAGCTATATACCAGATCTCCTACTAAGTGCATCTGCTACAAAATTTCCCTTCCCAGGAGTATAGACTATCTCGAAGTCATAGTCCTGGAGGAACTCAAGCCAACTTCGTTGTCTCAGGTTTAGGTCCTTATGAGAGAAGATATACTTGAGACTCTTGTGATCCGAGTAGACTGTAAAACAGTCGCCCATCAAGTAATGTCGCCACATCTTCAGGTCGAAGAACACTACTACTAACTCTAGGTCATGGATAATGTACTTATATTCATGCTGTCTTAGTGGTCGAGAACCATATGCGATCACTGCTCACTCCTACATCAGGACACATCCGAGCTCGGTCCTTGATGCGTCACAGTAGATTACCTACCCTACGCCCTCCTATAGAAGCCTCAAGATGGGGCCACTAGTTAGCCTCTGCCTTAGCTCCTGAAAACTCTACTGGTATCTCTCCGACCACATGAAGGATTTCTCCTTATCCGTCAATGCTGATAAAGGTGCTGCAAATCTGGAGAAATCTGGCACAAACCTCCGGTAGTATCCATCCAAACCCAGGAAACTTTGTACCTCCGTCACACTCCTGGGTGGCTCCCAAGCAAGTACTGACTCAATCTTCGCTGGATCCACTGCAACTCCAGCCTCTAAGATGACATGTCCCAGAAAGTGAACATCTCAGATCCAGAATTGTCACTTCGAGAGCTTACCATAAAGCCGGTGCTCTCAGAGTGTGTCCAGTACTACCTGCAAATGATAGGCATGCTCCTCCTCAGTATTCGAGTAGATCAGAATGTCATCAATGAAGACCACTACAAAGCGATCAAGATATGGATGAAAGATCCTGTTCATGAGTCCCATGAACACTGCTTGAGCATTGGTCATGCCGAATGGAATGACCAAAAACTCATAATGGCCGTACCGACATCTGAAATCCATCTTCTACACATCCTCGTCTCGTACTCTGAGCTGGTGATAGCCTGATCTAAGGTCTATCTTTGAGAACCACCATGCTCCCTTCAGCTGATCAAAGAGTTCATCAATCCTCGGGAGTGGGTACTTGTTCTTCACGGTCACTTGGTTCAGGCGCCGATTGTCAACACAAAGTCTCAAGCTCCCATCCGCCTTCTTGGTGAACAAAATCGGGGCTACCCAAGGAGAAACACTGGGCTGAATGAATCCCATTCCCTGCAAGTCCTCTTGATGTACCCACAGCTCATGAAGCTCCGTGGGAGCCATCCGATACACTGGTGTAGATATCAGTGCCGTCCTAGCGTACAAGTCAATGTAAAAGTCCACCTCTCTGCAAGGAGGTAGACCTGGAACATCATCAAGGAAGACATATTCGTACTGTTTCACCACTACAGGATAACTCAGACTCTCCACATCAACCGCTCCGAGGGTAAGGCTAGCCAACTGATGTGTAATCGGCTGAACCCTCCTCCAGGTAAGTCCATCCTATGCTGCAAAGGCTCCCTTCTTAATGGTGAAGGTAAACCCGATCCCATATATGTGGACACATCACACTTTGTGCCTAATACAATCAATCTGAGCATGAACTGTATATAACAAGTCCATACCCAAGATGATTTCTTAAGGCCTCAACGCCACTACTAGGAGATCCCAGCCGAAACTCTTGCCTCCTAGAGTAAGCTCACACTGCTGGAACCAGTGCGTAATCGTCGAATCGGCTCCCATAGGAGTCTCTAGCTGTAAGGATCGAGCCAATGGCTCCATCAGAATATCCGAGCTCCAAACGAGGGCAGTGGAAATAAAAGAATGATTGGAACCTGTGTCTATAAGTACTACAGCTAAGGTGGAGTAGACACATATCGAACCTCGTATCATCTCCGAAGCGCCATATTCGTAGGCCTCAGCTTCCTGGAGCTGAGCTCACCCCTGTCCACCTGCTCCCTGTGGTCGGGGTGGACCACATAGTGGTGGTGGCAGTAACATCTTGAATCATCGCCCACTGCTAGTTGCACGACCAGCTCCTCTGCCACGTCCACCTGCTCCCTACGGACCTAATCGGTCGAACCTCTGTCTCTGCCTGGGCGGTCCTTTGGCCGTCTGTTGATCATCCGTACGGTGGTTCGGACAGTCACGAGCCATGTGACCCTGCCCACTACATGTAAAACACTTCCTGTTCCTCACATGGCTGGCTCTATCTTCAGTACCCCGGACAACTGATCCTGAGTCATGCGGTTGTCCACCTATAGGTCTGTTCCTTTTGGACCTCTGTGTCATCTGTCTATTGCCCGCTACAGAAGACTCCGCTACGTGACATTTGGTGGTGGGTCTCACTGTAGGTGACTTCTCATCAAGAAAACTCCCCACCAAGAGGGCTCACTCTAACACCCCCGCCTATGTCGGGATGCTAAGAGAAATCATCGAATCCCTGATATCCCGCTTGAGTCCCTGCTCGAAGGTCAGGGCCTTGAAGAACAGGTCTCGTACCATATCTATGGAGTAGTGTGAGAGGTCAGTGAACCTCACTGAGTACTGAGCCACAATCATGCTGCCCTGCTGCAGATGAAGAAGCTCCTGTATGTGCACTGCGCAAAGAGTCGTTGGGACAAACTCTACCAAAAATAGGCTCTCAAAGTCTGCCCAGAGAAGTTTCACCTCGTCGTGAACCTAGAGCATCAAGCTCCACCATCTACCTGCTGCTTCCTATAGAAGACTGGCGGCAAGGATCACCATGAGATTTGCTAGTGTCCCTACCAGTCGGAAGACTCTCACCATGGACTCCAGCTAATCCTCATCCGCCTGTGGGTCCATCTCGCCCCGGAACCTCGGTGGCCTCTGTCGTGTAACACGCTCAAGAGGTGTTCACCCTCTTCTACTGGGGTTGGTGGCATCGGTGGCCCAATGGGTAAAGGTACCGCTGGTGCCTCTACTGGAAGAGGGCCCTGCACTGAGGCCTTGTCGCTCGGTGGGCTATCAAAGCTCACTATACCCGGTACCCTAGCTAGCTGTCTTCGTGGAGGCATCTTGAAAAGAAAAAGGTGAGCCACTATCAATAAGTTATACCTAGTGAGATGAATCAAAGAGATCACGAAGAAAACTCTTGAAAACACACACGCAATTAGTGTTTTCATGCACTGAGTTGGAAATCAGAAGTCAGGGTCCTGATGTATGGATACGTCGGCCGCTGCACCAACACTGGATTACCTAAACTGATAACCAAACTCACTACACTTAATACTATTATCGTTAAAAAAAAGATCATAGTCTTATGTTATATGGTAGAACTGACTCCTTTGATACCAATTTGTCACGACCCGTCCCCTGGGACCCATGCCGCGACTACCCCAAGCCTACCTCCAATAGGCCAGGGGATGGAGACAAGTACCGAAAGTTGTATTCCCTAAAATCGGGAAGACATTTCCTTATATCCTGTAAACACACGCAACCAAGCACACAACAAGATACGAACACAAGTAAACTGTATAGAAAAAATAGTGCTGAAAGTAAGAGGGGCCGAAATACAAGCCCAACAGTAAAGGTACAAGTACAACTGAAATACAATACAACTGAAGAAAGAGAAAGATAGTTACTGGGTCGTCCTTTGAGGTTCCTACCTTAAGGGTAGGTATAGATCGCCTCCTCATCACTCCACGTTCGCCCGTCTTCTCTGTGTACCGACACGCCGTATGGTCCACCTCCGAGCACCGTCTAGTCCTGGTACCCTTAGCCTCGGTCAATGTTGTCCATCGTCTGCACCAAACACAACAAGGTACAGGCATAGCCCATGCAGGGGTGAGTATAATGATACTCAGTAGAGACCCCAAGACCCTCAAGGTCTCACAAAATCCACAAAGGATAAACCACAAAGCATGAAATCAACTGAAAACCCTACTTAGGTATATGCCCATACATATACCTAAGTTATCAAGTTTACCCATCTCAATCATGAGGAAACACAGGGTCCAACCCAAAGTCCCAAAGCTCAACTATTCCACAAAGGAAGGAATACCACAATGGTAAGTACCACACAGGTACGCCACATAAAAGGATACCACTAAGGTATTACCACGAAGGAAAGTACCACATAGGTATGAACTCATATCACACCAGGTATTAATTTAGTACAGTAGTAGAGATTATTAGATGTATCTACTGAATCATCTTACTCTGTTAAGAGTTAGACCCACGAAGGATCTTAATTCATCGTCAGTACATCGTCAGACCCACACAGGATCCTAGTACATCGTCAGTACGTCGTCAGACCCACACAGGATACTAGTACATCGTCAGTACGTCGTCAGACCCACACAGGATCCTAATACATCATCAGTACGTCGTCATAACCACACAGGATCCTAGTACATCATTAGTACGTTGTCAGACCCACACACGATCCTGGTATATCGTCAGTACATCATCAGACCCACATAGGATCCTAGTACATCGTCAGTACGCCGTCAGACCCACACAGGATCCTAGTACATTGTCAGTACTTCGTCAGACCCAAACAAGATCTTAGTACATCATCATTACGTCATCATACCCACACAGTATCCTAGTACATCATCAGTACGTTTTCAGACCTACACAGGATCCTAGTACACCGTCAGTACATTGTCAGACCCACACAGGATCCTAGTACATCGTTAGTACGTCTTCAGACCCACATAGGATCCTATTATATCGTCAGTACATCATCAAACCCACACATGATCCTAGTACAACATCAGTACGTCGTCAGACCCTCACAGGATCCTAGTACATCATCAGTACGTCGTCAGACCCACACAGGATCCTAGTACACCGTCAGTACATCGTCAGACCCACACATGATCCTAGTACATCGTCACAGCCAGCTACAGGGTTCCCACACTAAGCTCGCTTATCTTCGGGAGGGTCCTCTCCTCAAGCCACTGGTCGATACTCCAACTACCACTAAGTCCCATGAAGAATTATCCCAAAGGACCGCCACATAATAGGGGTCTCAAGGCAACTGAAGGTGTGTCAATCGGACGCCCGGTCTGTAAGTTATTAGCCTTTTAGTTTCGAGGGCCCGATTGGATTCGTTCTTGATCCAACCCGACTGTACCCTAACTTTATCCAAACCTCAAGTGGGGTATACCAAAAGGACCGTCTCTCTCCAAGGTTTCCGACACCGCAGACGATTCGTCAAACCGACGCTCAGTGCCAAAGTTATGGCCAAAAGTATGGGATGAGTTGAAACTGGTCCGGCCCAACCCGGTCGGTCCGACCCAATCGGACCAACCCGACCAGACCCATCCTGGGATGACCCAGTCCGGTTCGGGTCATCCCGGCCCGCTGGGTGGCCCGACCCGCGCTGGGCGGCCCGGCCTGGCCGCATGCGGGGGGGAGCCGCACGCCCCCCGCTCTCAAACACTGAATGGCTCAGCCGTTCGATTGCTAGCTAGCACGCGGGGCCCGAGCAGGACCCACTCATTCTAGCTTGGAAGGCCAAAATGAATGACCCCTTGGGTCCTCCCGGCGGCGCGTCGTGCGTCGCCGCTTCACGAACGACCAAACGCTGGCCACACCTCCACCATCCGCCATGGCCAGGAGGGCCGCGACCCCTTTCTCCGAAGGTGGCGCGTCGTGCACCGCCTCTCCACGACCGACCGAACGCCGACTGCCTTCCCCTTCGTCGCTGCGGCACAAGCCGCGACCCTTGCTCTTCGGGAAGTGTAGACGTGCACCGTCGCCCCATCATGCGGCCGGCCTCTGCTGGCCACCACATTTCCCCACTGCATATGATACAACAACCATGAATAAAAGTGGAGGGATCGGGCCATGTTCGTTTGGCCCGCACCCTCCACATTAGTTCGGTAACAGGCGGATCAAGAGGATTAATTCAACTCAAACCACGAAAAAGAAACAACAAAACCCCTACCTAGATGGTTCGGTTGAAGATTGTCCGCGGTTGAGACGGATTGGCATTTGTTGATCCCAAAACAAGTCTCCTCCAACGACGTTGGTGAGGAGAGGAAAAAGGTGAAGTCGGTGACGACGACGTTTCCTCGATCGTCGGTTCATTCGTCGTTGGAGATCCTTCGACAAAGTTTGGAGAAAAATTCGTCGAAGGAGAAGTGTTCTTTGTTGGAGAATGTTTCTTCAAAGTTCTCCCCACTCTCCCCTTTTCCAACAATTTTTCCCCAATGATTAAATGAGGAGCCAACATAGATTATAGTAGGTTTATACATTTAATTTTTGTAGGCACAAAATTAAATGGCTCAAATAATTAATTGGAGGGTTGGCGTAATTAAATGGGAGAATAAATTAATGGGGACTTGAGAGGTTGCCCCCCCATTAAGAGGGATTCGGGTGGTCCCCACCATCATAACCAATGTTGAGAGGTTTTCAAAAATAAAAATAAAAATGTTAAACATTTTATTTTTCTTCTTCCATGAAAAATCATGAAAACTAACTTTCACCTCGACCAACTGCTGTCGAGGTGAAATTCCTCTCAAGCGAATACCGGTGTTGCGAGTTCAACGGTGTCCTCATATTTGCATTCCAAGCACTGGTTCAAAAGTTACAAAAACCTGCTCACACGTTTACTGAACATACCTGAAGAAAAGTTCCGAAATTCATTCTGGGCACATCGGGCCTCAGAATCACGCGCTGTCAATTTTTGTGGACTCGTAAAATCCACATATAATTAAAAAAAATTTACATGGAAATTCTGGGTCTTTACAGTGCACATCTGTGACTCATGTTCCTAGGAAATATATTCTATGACATTATCCCACCATAAGACAATAACCAAGGGAATAGTATACCTGCACAACATCTTCTCCTAGCAATCCTGGAACTCTATAGGCCGCTCCTCGAAGGTTGAAAAATTATCAACTTCAAATTTTCCCCAATCAAAGACATGATAATCACCATGAAGACAATGATGAAGCTACGACACATAAAAGAAATCATGTATCTGGATAATCTATTGGGGAAGTGCTAACCGATATGCCACAACTTCAATATGATCCAACACCTCGAAAGTCCCAACAAACTGGGGACAAAGCTTACTCCCATGACCAGACCTTTACTTCCCACAATGAGGATTCACCTTCAGTAAAAGATAGTCTCCATCATTGAACTCTAGAGGTCTCCTACAATGATTGACATATTATTTATGATGATCTTGTGCTTCTTTAATCCTCTCATGAATTACCTGAACCATCTCAATCATATTCTATACATCTTTCGGCCTGAGAATTACTGCCTCTCTAACCCTAGTCCAGCACAACGGAGAATGGAATGGTTGGCGATAAAAATATTCAAACAACACTATACCAATTATGGAATTGAAAATATTATTGTATGAAAATTAAACTAAGGTCAGGTGCCTCATCCATGAACATCCAAAATCTAGGGCATAAGAACACAACATCTCTTCAAGAGTCTAGATGGTCCGCTTTGTCGGACCATTCATCTATGGTTGCAAAGCAATGCTATGGTATAATCGAGAACCAAAATCATGATAGAGACCTATACAGAACATGGAGGTAAAATAAGGATCTTAATTAGAAATGATCATCCTTAGGACTCCATGGAATCGTACCACCATCTCCAGATATTGCCTCGACAAAACCTCCACTGTTCTCAACTCCCATATCCCAATAAAGTGGGATGATTTTGTAAAGCGATTCAATATCACCCATATAGCATCATAGAATCCCTGATCACAATGTAAACCATCAGCAAATCCCATTATAATGTCCTCCCATTTCCATTGGGGAACATCTAGATGCTGGAGAAAACCACTGAGAACCTGTTATTTGACCTTCACCTTCTCGAAAACCATAAATATAGAAACAAACTCTACAACAACACAATTCATCCAAGGCCACCAAAACTGGACTCTCAAGGCTCGGTACATCTTCAAAATGATATAATGTATTGACAAATTAAAAATTTTAAATCTTGAAGAATCATCTCACGCGTCACCGAAGGAATGAAAACCCTTCCATGGAAAAACACTGGGTATTGTCCATCTTCAGACCACCCATTAGAGGAATCACCAAATATAACTTGGTCTCTCCAGACCTACTCCTCAGAGTCCTCCAACTAGGACTCTTCCACCCACTACACCAAATAAAAATATACTGTTATCTGGAAAAGACAACCTCTGCCTCCAACCTATCCTATATCTAGATGCATCACTGAGAGTTCTTCCATCACTCTCTATCAATCCCTATACCCATGAATGATATCATTAAGTGACTTTATTCTCATGTATTGGTTACAAAATTCCCATTTTCAGGCATATAAAAAATCTCAAATTCATAATCCTTCAAGAATTACATCTATCAATGTAGATGAAAGTTCAAGTCATGATGGGATAATACATACCTCAGGCTGTTATGTTTAGTAAAAACTACAATACACTCACCGATGAGGTAATGTACCCACAACTTCAAAGAAAACACAACAAAAACTAACTTAAGATCATGGGTAGAATAGTTACACCAATGGGGATGTAACAGTTGAGACCCATATGAAACAACTGATATATGATGCATCAAAACACAACCCAAGAAAAGATGAGAAGTGACATAAAAAACCTCAAATTGAACCACCACTTCTAGAAAAAATGGACTGGAGCATTGACCAACTTCCGCTTCAGATGCTAAAAAGCATCATCAAACATTTCAATCCACAATAATTCTTGATCCATCCAGGTTAAGGATGAAATAGGAGTCACAAAAAAAAATTGTATACAACCCACTTGTAATATCCCGCAAGACTAAAGAAGTTCCAAAACTCTTCCACTATCTTGGGGGATGACCAAGACACAACTGACACTATCTTCTAAGGATCCACATCCACTCCCTACTAGGATAACACATTCCCCAATAAATTTATTTTGTGATAAAAGAACCCACACTTTTAAAACTTCCAAAAAATCTGCTCATGGTGAAAAACTCCCAAAACATCATGCATATTCTTTGCATGCTCTTCCTCAGATATGGAGTACACAAGGATTTCATTGATGAAAACCACAATGAACTTATCTAAAAAATCTCTAAGAATTGCATTCATCAACACCATGAACATAGTTAGAGAACTTGTCACATCGAATGACCTCACAATGAACTCATAATTCCCATGATGAAAATAGTATGTAGTCTTATAAATATCTTAATCCTTTACCCGTATATGATGATATCTTGATCAAAAATAAATCTTCAAGAATCAAATTTATCTCTTCATTTGATCGAATAAATCATCAAACTGTGGAAGATTATAGTAGTTTTACACTTCCATTTGGTTCAATTAATGATAATCAATACAATGCCACACAGTGCCATCAACCTTCTTCATGAAAAAAACTGATGCACCCTAAGGTGACACAATAGGTTGAACAAAACCTCACTAAAACAGATCATTGATCTATTCTCACAGCTCTCATAAATTATAAGGATCCATCCAATATAGTGATATTGATATAGAAGATACACCTGTCTATAGATCAATCCCAAACTTGATCTCCCATCAAGGGGGAAACACTACAACATCCTCTGGAAAGACATCATGGAACTCTTCCACAATCTAGGGAATCACTGATAGTTAAAACTCTAATGAGATCAAAATCAGATTGGATTTCAAATATGAAAATTATTTAACATCCCTCCTACCCATCTGATGGTATCATTCACCAGAAAACACAGTTATCTTACCATTAACAACATATAACACAATATTTCTCCAGAAGAAATCCACAATATCTAGCACCAAATGCAACCAATCTATGTCGAGGATGATGTCATTTGGATGTATTCATAAATATAGAATTTATCCCCAAGAGTGGCGTTTTCCATAACTAGCTCATAGTCTCTACATACTTCATATAAGTTAGATCGACCTCCATCTAGTGTAGTCAACATCAAGGTCATAAGAATCCCCTCTAAATCAAGTCAAAATGAATGGAAAAGGGTATGTTATATAAAGGAATATGTCTCTCTTGAATCAAATAAATTAGGCACCCATGTAGAAAATAAGAAAATCATACTTTGAACAACATTTGGTTCACCCGATGCTGGTAACACTAAAGCATGAAGCTCCCAACAACCAGCTCTAAGACATCTTTGAACCTACTGATCACCACCTACAAGGTAGTTCTATACTCTCTTAGAAAGAGGATCATATCAAGGATAACCTCAAACTTCCAAATCCCCTATCCACTTATCCCATAAGGTACCACCCTTCTATCTTTGCCTCAGAAAAAACTTCCTCAATGGAGGGACCTAAAGTGGAACACTTGGCATAGGTGGACTTCTTAGGAAGGTTGACCACTCTCATCATGGATGTCCTCTACCTCTATAAGAAAAACATGTATTTTATCCATGGTTATATGTCTGAGAGATTCCGCCCCTAAAAAACAAGATGATAGGGGATATAACATAACCTTGTGTGATCGAAAACACATCCATCCAGACAATTGGGAACCTCAGAGCACAACTTTGGTTTATGAGGAATCATGACAACTCCACTCTCATGACGAACTGGTTTTGGCCAATGTCCTCTCTATAACTTATACTTCTCCATAACATCAAGATACATCTTCAACATAAATGGGGTGACATGTAACTAGATCTCTAGACATAAATCCTCCTTGAAATGGCTCTCCATAGCCTCGTCATCTGGAAAAAGGTATGCAGCATATCGTAGAAGGGTCCTGAAATAGATCCCATACTCTCACACACTAAAGATCCCCTACTGAACGGTAAGCAGATCATGGTGTCTTACCACCTCCATGGTCTAAAAAAATAAACTAAATCTAAACTGGTATCATAATTCACCCCATGAAACTACTGATACCTCATGATCTCTGTTCAATAAGAACCACCACTTCCTGGCTTCTTCATACAACATCATCAAATCCAATGAAACCTAGTGACCCATCCGAGCATAGATCAAAATGAAATTTATCTCGGCCTAATCCAACTAGTCTTATGTGACTGCATCTAAAATGGAGCAATCATAATTTAGAAAAATATGTCATTGAAACTCTCAGAGTGTCACCCTCAAAGTGTATTCACCACCTTCCTCTTCATTATAGTGATCTGCTGGAACATACAACTAAATATATTTGGCATAAACCAGATGAGGATATCGACCTAGAGAGATATCTTCAAGGTGAACAAAATTTTAGAGCTCCTAAACCTGGAATATGGAATGTTTAACATTAATTAAATAATTTTTTAATTATCTTGTTTATGTTTTTAACCTATACCATGATTACCCATTTTAAACATAGGATAAAAGAGGAATGATGCATGATATTTTACTAGGAATCTACCCTACAACCAGTATCACTTTATTTAGTAGGCTCAGTAAACATAATTTTATATGCATCATATCATAGGGGAACTAAATACCTGTGTCTCAGTAGGTCTCTCATGTTTACATTACTTAATAAACATAGCTGAAATACTTTCCCTAGAAACCCATGAAAACTCACTTGTGCCTAACTATAAACTCCATTATATCGCTCAACCTAAACCTTTGATACCACTCTTTCATGAACCCCACTATACAATGATACCTCAATTTTGGTAGAGATATGTTGACTACTTGAGTCTCGCCTCCAGTAGTCCCCATGTTGGTGACTACCAATGAGGGTATAGTTAACATGCGTATGGGAGGCATTACCCTCTAAGAAAAATATACAGAAGAGAGAGATAATAAGGATAAAACAAAAAAACACATAATCGAACATATTTATATATAATGAAATACCATGTGAAAACATGCAATGTTATATTTTACTAAAAAAATGAAAGGGAAACTACAAGTACCAAAAAATGTAAAGATATCAGTGACCGTGAAGCCCAAAAAGCTCCTAAAAAACCCTAAGCTATTAATATCCATCCCAATCTCCATCCTTGTCCAACTAACCTAAATTATATATATATATATATATAGGGAAATCATAACATTGTACTCAATAGGATCCTCCCCTGAGCCACTCCTGAAAGAGACAATGAAATCATAATAAAGCATAGAGAACAATAGTGAAACTAACTCATAACCTAAACAAGTATACTAATTTCCCAGCCTCACCATGGTTAAATATCACCAAGTATCACATAAAAGAGAGAATATAACATAATAATAAAACATAAAGGGTACCCTTCTCCCTCTTCACCACTAGTTTCCCACTCTTCCCCAATGTCACATGTCCTTTTCCATCTTTATCTAAAAGTAATCCAACTTGAAGACACTTGGGAAAGGAATCACAACATGCAACTCATGAGTCAAATAACCACATAATCTCATATTACATATCCACATATAGTAACCAAGTAGTTTCCATGAGACATAACTACATGTATTATATATATCAATCATCGAGTATTACACCACAAGCCATCACATCCCATACACCGAGTAAACACCTCAATCCATCATATCCTATACACGTCAAACCTATAATAATACATTATATACTATATTCGTAAAACATATGTGTGAAATAAACACAAGACATCACATCCCTATATACAAATATATGGTAAAAATAAGTGTTGTGAATACCAGTATAAATAACTACCAAGAGAAGAGAGCATGACCAGAGGGGGTAGTCAGACATCCATCCTCCCATCGAGATGTTGTGGAAGACACCCTGTTAGACTCCATTGGGTGTCAGTTTACCTAACTGACATGGGTGTGAATAATATTAAATAAAAAATATATAAGATATTGTATACCTCACAACAAAACTATGGGAATAAACTAGTCTTAGACTCAACTAAAGGTATCAGCATTCGAAGTCCTGACTGCCACAATTAAGGCAAAAAATCCTATAATCATACAATCATTTTAAAGAGATACATTAAATTCATTATTTAATTTATTTCAATTACTTATGTTAATTAATTCATTAAAAATTAATTAACCATTAAAATTATTCTACATGACATGATCATTATGTTACATGACATTAACCATCAGAGTGAAGTCCAATCCCTCCAGGCATAATCCAAACCATGTCTTTGGTTTACCAAGATTACTATCTTTTAGAATTTTCCTTCCAGAACTAACAAAACCTATTTGTTATGAATTATTTATTCATTTTTATCATTATTCCATATTCATATCCTCTAGGAAAACCATCCTATTATACCAATAAAATGAATAATGTAATCAATCACATCTAACTTCCTTAAAAATTGGGGAAAAGAATGCAGAAAAATAAGAAACATGTCCATCAACCATGAAATAGATCCACAAGAGATCATCCCATATCTCAGTATCACATAAATAGGAATTCCCTCTTTCATCCCATTCCATAATCATTGGTAGAAACCCTAAAAACTACATTCATATATTTATACATCTCACCATAACAGGAGGCAACTGTTGCCACATCATCCGGTCCTCCCTACCCACATATCACATCATCCATCCATGGATCAGCCATCCTAGGGTCATATGAAATATGGAACTCCCCACCCCATATAAAAATGTTTAAATCTAGAGCACATAAAAAAATCATTAAGAACAAATAAGAATATTCAATAGGGAAACTAGGCCCTCAAAACAAGGCAACTAACATCAAACATAAACAAGCTATTATAGATCCAACACATGAAACTTGACCATTTCAAGAAAATGGGACACTCATGCCCTAAAAAATATCATTATGAAACAACTGGTTCTAATTACATATTGAATTAAATGATTACTTATTCACAAGTTTAAACTATGGGAAACTTATGTCATAAAGCTATAACAAGCTGTCAAGAGACAAAACATGCTTTTAATATTTATTTCAGGCTTCAAAAAAACTAGAGAAGTATAATTCTCAAATAAAATGAATTTATATTTAATTATAAATCCAATTAATTATCAATAAGAATTATCATGTTTTAGGTTCATTAACCAGTTTCATATTCTCATGTAAGATATTTTTTAATAAAACACGCATACTTGCATCAATTTGATCAACATAAAATTACAATAAACTCCATATTATATACAAAAATATTTTTAAATTATTCAAAAAAAATTAATTATCGATTAATTCCATATTTAATTTCTTTTCAAATTTCATCATTCGATTCCAATCATATAAACATGATATCAAAGCATAAGGAATAAATATCACACTATCTAGAAAATCATGAGGGAAATTGATATCACAATGGAATGAATCAACATCATCAACATGAAATTATAACAAATTTATTTAATCTTATTCAATATTATTTTGTTATTTAAATTTAAATCCAAAGGGATAAATAATTATCAATTTATGATTTCATTTAAATAAATAGAGAATTAATGAATCCCCAACCTCAAAGGTGTCAACATTCTTTTCATGAGAATAGACCAACATTTTAGATCCTGATCACTTCTCCTGCAAGAAATATATTCCTCCAAGGATGTCATAGAACATCCAAAAAAACAAAAAAATGAAACCCCATTAGAAACCTGGGAGATCAAGTACCATCTCATCGAAATAAGAATAAGTGGAAAACAAGACTGAATGAAAAGAAACCACAAGAAACAAAGGTAAAACTCACCTTTGATCACCAAGGAATGGAGACAGAAGCCTAATAATCAATCACTATCAAAGGAATCCCAAAATAAGGAAGTAATGAGCTGCTGGCCACAAGAAAATGAGTGCATCCATAGGGTTTTTGAAACCCCCAAGCTGCTCCACCATTTATTAACATGCTACATAGGGAATTTACACATCATATAATCCTTACACGTCATGTAATCATCTTGTTTTATATATCACTAGAAAATGTGCCACCTAATAGAATTTATACTAAAATAAATACACTTCATGAAACACCCCTTGAAGCACCTATGACAAGATGTGAACTGAACATACACAATATTAAACCCCATTACATGTTATTTATTCTTCCATCTTCAATCCTTTTGCAACAGAACCCCTAAAGACTCACTCCAAGCCTCCTCTGAGAACCACATGCTTCAGAAACACGAAAATAGTCTAGCTACATGGATTGATACCCTTACATGTATATTTAAAAGTACCTTATATGTGTATTATCTTGAAAAATACTGTCTTATAAATTTATTCCTTGAGTTTTATTTGTTGTTTGATGTTATTTTCTAAAAAAATATGTTTATATAGAAGGATTATTTTATGTTAATATTATTAAGATAAAAGAAATAAGTTTCAATTTCATATTTAATTATAACCTACATTCAAATGCCCTTTCAATTTTTTTAAATTGATGTATAAAGTCTCTTAAAACATCTATTGTTCATAAAAAATGATAGAGAGATATTTTATATATAAAAATTTAATGGAACATTCGACATTGGTTATTATAAAAATCGATATCAAAAGTGAACTTTGATGTTGGGTTTTCTTTAAATCATAAATTAAAAGTCCCTTTCATCATCAATTTTAATAAAAAATTATGTTTAAATTATGGTTTGGTGTCTATTTATTTATTATTGAATACTGACTTTAAATTTCATTTTTAATTATAACCATTTTGGAATGTGATACTTAACATTGTTTCTTAGGAAAAAATATATTGTAATTCACATTTGTTGTTATTTTTTATAATAACCGATGTCAAAAGTTCCCTTAAATAATGAAACTGAAAATCTATCAACATAAGTATTAATTATAATAATAATTTAAATCAAAATTTAACATCATTATTTTTATAACCTATATTGAAACATTACTTTTAACATTAGTTGTGTTCATATCAAATTTTACCCAATGTTAAAAATAGAAAATAAGTAAAATAAAAGGGTTTCATTCCTATTATAGGTTACTCAATCTAAGGACATGGTGATATCTATATAGGAATCTTGATGGGTGCTCCATGTTTGGGAATGTGGTTGACTAATTTTCTTGTGTTGGCTAATAAGTGAGACATTAGGTGAATAGATCATGGGTGATGACTACTCCATATCATCAAGATACATTTTTACAAAGTGTTATATAATAATTTGATTTTTTAATGAGTTACAACATCATTGTTTCAGATTATGTTCATGATTAATAGGGGGTTCATGAATCCTCCCCCTCTCCATCCCCTCACAATTTCCCATACTACATGGGAGGTTTTACCATCATTATTCATGGAGATTGACGTTGGGTCCTCAACCTTCTTCCTCCCCTCTTCTAAATCTATTTTTTATTTAATTTTTATTGGATAAAAATTATTATTTTCATAACAATTCCATAAAATCATGAAATTTTCACATTTATGGAACATGGAGTACATGTTTAGATTCTATAAGTGGAAAATTAATGAAAAAAACACATAGTTTTGATTCATTTCATTAGTTGTAAGCCACTATGTTATTATTTATTAGATTATTAATGAATTTATATGATATTAATGTATATGTTTAAATGTTGAATTTTGGAATTCATACATGATAGACATGAAATTATTCATGGCATATCTTATGCTTTGTTTCACAATGTTTTGACATTGGGTTGTCGCTTAGTGAGTATTACATTGATTATAACTAATTGAATTAACAAGAAATTAAATGTGTAATTAATTACAAAGGATTTATGATTAATTTTTGTTCTTTTTGAAAGAGATACAACGATCATGGATGTTGATGGTAGTTCATCCATACATATAATAGATTTATTTGTATGTATTATCATTAATATAAAGGGTATAAATCCAATATGAGGTATATGATCCCTTATATTACAGATGTTATATGTTATGGAATTTATTATATGGAATGAAAGTGAGAATAAGTGAAATGGTTTTTTATGAAATCATTACTCAAGGAGTCATTATTATCTTTGTAAGTCAAGTATTATCCTTTTAGAAGGAATGGTAGTGATCCCAAATGTTTCCCACTAGAATTTAAATTATTCTATAACACCAATTGGGGTTATACTTTTGATTATTTTGAGAACTGCCTAGGTGTTCGGATATGGGAAAAAATTGGAGACTTAATGAGGTCTTTTATGAGGAGGTTTATTGCACCATTGATTATGATGGGATAAGATTGTTCCATATAATATTCATATTGGGAAGCATTATAAATATTATTTTATCCAAGGGTGTTAAAAATGGTGTATAATCCTAAATTTTTATTCCTTAAATGTGTTGAATAAATTGATTCACCGACAACACCGAACAAAATAATAATAATATATTTCTATATAGATGAATTTTTTAATAAAAAATTAGTATTATTAAATTATTAAAATTATATATGAAACATAATGTTAAAAAATTCATATGGAATAAAACCATATTTAAATAAAAATGATATTTTAAAAAACTATTTTTCCTTGTGTTTTACCATAAGCATTGCTCCATGGATTATGACTACGTAATGAAGGAAAAAAATTTAAAATATTATGGAAATTTTGAGAGGCAAATAAACTAATATAATGAATTATTTTTACAGAGGTATGTATGATTATATATAAGGATGTAAAAGGGTAATATGAGAATTATTTGGTTCTTTGGAATACATATAACTGTTATGAATACATATATAAGTATATTTAAAATGATAGAATATGTATATAATTATTTTGAAGAATAATTTTTTTAGAAATAATATATTTAATATGAGAAATATATAATTAATATCCATTGAATAATTAATTAATGATAAGAAATTAAAATATTATCCTAAATTATATAATAAATTATTTTTCCTCAAATTAATTTCATTTTAAATTTATTATATTTTTTTTAAAAATTATAATTTTCTATATTTAGAGATTGATTTTTATAAAATTGATATAGAATTTGTAATAAATAAGTAAAAAATATGTATGAGGGAAAATATTATATATTTATTTAAAATAAGTTTACTAGGTGAATTATGAATTATAACAGTAAATAATTAAAATAAAAAAATAAAACATATGGTAATATTAATTTATAAAATAAATAAAAGTAATGAAATTAGGAAAATGGAATCTTTATAATTTATTTAATTTCACAAAAAAATGATTCTTCCAGTTATGTGGTGTTTTTCAAATTAAAATGGATTTCATCATCCATTAAAATAAAGTGAAATTGATAATATGAAACACAAACTTATCTATAATTGGACCCCTCCTCTATGCATTCAAACCAAATTATATACATTTATTTCCTCTTCAATTCAAATTAATTTTACCTCTATAACATCCTTTCTCTCAATTTCTATATCATCTAGTCATAGGAAGTATGTAACACCCTGAGATTTTATGAAATATATATTTTTAATTAATTTAATAATTTGTTATTTTTCATTTCATGAAACATTTAAAATAGTTTTTTATATTAAATCACTAATTCAGACATTCCTTATACACAAAACTGACTTGGCTTGCACTACATGCAACACCGACTTGGCATGCATTACATGCAATATCAACTTGGTGTGCGTTACATGAAACACTGAGTTTCTACGAAACATCATTTTACTATTATAATTATTTAAATGAGATAATCGTAACCTAGCCATTAAAATAGTAATATAAATAGTAATAACTAATTTTCAAATATTATTTATAATGGTTTTATATAAATAAAACATAATTATAAAGAAAATGATAATTTTTTGGCAAAGTCTGTGTTTCAAAATGCAATTTTCTGAAATGAATTACTTTTAATGTCCTTATGTGAAAAAATAATAAAATTAATTTTTTTTATAGTTTTAAAAATTGAATTTGATAAAATAAACACTATTTCGTAATTCAAAATTTCTAAATTATCTTAGGGTGAATTTTTTGTATTTTTCCGCGAAACTCCATTTTTGGGGGAATAGTGAAAAATATTGAATTTTAATTTAAAACTGATTTTTCCTCTAATTTATTTATATAGTTAAATTATATTTTAGGTTGGTTTTAATGTCACGATAAATAAATTCTAAAACTATTAATAAATCTAGATCATTTAAATCATTTTTTTATAATGAACTTAAATATAAAATATTAATGAATTTTTGAACATTCTCACCCTAAAAACCCGCTTCCTCATCATATCTGTGATATTAGCTTTAAAATTAATTTTGACACTTCTATTAATTGAATTTTGAAAAATGGAAATACATGGTTTTAATATATATGAGGTTTATAGTCTAATAAGGTCAACATAAATTTTGACCAAAATTTTTAGTGAAAGTGATTAAGATTAATTATAGAGATTAAAGTAATATTAAGCTTAATAAAGGAAAAAATCTTAAACTTAAGGGCCCAAATGACCTATCCACTTATCCTACACCCATTTTTTGTACATATTTAATCCATAAACCATCAATTATTGAGTTTGGTTGGTTTTTGGTGACTTTTTTATGTAAAAACAAGGATACACCTAACTTATTTTCAAAAATTCCAAGTGTGACCTTTCCCTCCCCTATAAAAGGACACCACCTCTACCTCTTCTTTACACCTCTCAAACTACATAGGTTCGACCAAGATCTTCCCAATACACTTCCCAAAATCCATCAATTCCTCCTTGAATCCTTACTTTGGGAATAAAGTCGTTCAAGGAATCCCTTTGATGCAAACCAAAATGAGTTACCTGAATAAGAGGAGGTTTGAATGGGTACGATGAGATTCAAAACACAAGATAAAGGGATTTTATCTCACTTTTTATTTCAATGATATATATGACACAATCACCACTAGTTTCATTTTTTTGGTGTGTATAATTACCATGGATATATTCTATGATTAATATACTTATGTTTATGGGTATTTATATATCCATTTGATCATATTTATTTCATGGGGGGTTATGTTTCAAAAGTTACCAAATCGGTAAAGTAACTTTGTCTCAATTTTCCTTCTTTAAGAAAAATGCTATGTAATACAACTATATTTCTCTATTAGGTGTATATAATTCCTTTTGACATGTTATATCATGAATCAACTTCTTTTATTTATATTTTAAGCTTCATTATTCTTTCCATAATTAATTAAAGTTACCAAAATGGTAATTGTTTATTGCTAAAATATCATCGTTTATCGAGATTGTTTATGATTATTCATCCATTTATGAAATATTATGATACATATCTCAATAAATCTCATGAGTTTTATTACCCTATGGTTATTCATGTTATATCCAATTAATGATACCATTTTCTAATCTTTGGTACACAAGATGATAAAGAAAGTGTTTTTAAGAATATCTGACTTTACCTTTCTATTCGGCCAGAAATATATGTTATTTTAAAACCATGTTTTCTAAAATTATTTTCAAAATGTTTTCAAGATTTAATTATAAGTTTTAAAATTATTTTAAATGAAATGGTTTTCAAAACTTTTTCATTCTTTCATTATAAGTTTTCAAAGTATTTTTTAAAGAAAAATCTTTTTAAAATGTTATCATGAATATATTATATTTTTTAAAATTATTTTTAGATAAATGGTTTATAAATAATTTTAAAGATTATTATATAATTTTTTAAGGAAAAAGGTTTTCAAAATGTTTTCAAGTCTTACATTATATGTTTTCATGTTTATTTTCATGAAAATGGTTTTGAAAAGTTCTTAACTTTTAAAATTAATTTTCCAAATGAGGAAAAGAAATTTTCCTCAAGAATTTTTTAAAAATATACTTCAAAATTATTTTCCATCTAAGATGAAATCTATTGGTTTTACTTATGAATTTATGGGAAATTATCGAAATGATCTATTCATATTATTTCTTAATGGTTTATTTTCTGATGGAATAATGCTTACGACACCCATTTCTCCTCCTAAGGTTATATGCTTTTGAAACTATCTTCTTTTTATGGGTTATGATTTGATGAAATGATTATGAAACCTATCAATTTTCCATAGGTTATTATATAATGAAATGGTAATGATACCAATTTCATTTCATGGGTTATTATTTTATGTTTATATAACCCATATCTTTTCACGGGTTATGATATGATGAATGTTTTATGGCACATACATGTATGATTTAATTATGTGACAGATGTGACCTATATCTCCCTCTAAAACATTGGGTAGTAATGGATGACTCATGAGTATAAATATTATGTGTGAACCTTATTACATGTTCAGAATGTTATGAATTAACCTATCTTCAAGTACATAAGTTTATGCATGAACCTGATTAAATGTTCACAATGTTATGAATGGACCTAGTTTCATGTCCAAAAGTTTAAGCGTGAACCTAATTACATGTTCACAATGTTATGATTGAACCTTATTATGTGTTTATAATGTTATGGGTGAGCCTGATTACATGTTCACAATGTTATGAATGGACCTAGTTTCATGTCCATAAGTTCATACATAAGCCTGATTACTTGTTCACAATTTTATGAGTGAAGATTATTATGTGTTAATAATATTATTCACGAACCTAATTACATGTTCAAAATGTTATGAATGGACCTGATTTCATTTCCATAATTTTATGAGTGAACCTGATTACATGTTTACAATGTTTGTGTGAACCTGATTTCATGTTCACAATATTATACATGGACCTGGTTTCATGCCCATAAGTCTATGCGAGGGCCTGATTTCATGTCCGTAACTTAATGTGTGAACCTATTTCTACTTATATATGATCAAGATGTTATAAGTTGATGTGTATTACACAATTCAATGTATTATTCATATGTTATGCTTTCATGTATTATTCTGTTTATTTCCTTATGATTCATGTCATATGAAATAAAAATATTTATGTCTTTCTGGGAAATGATTCAAAGGATCAATTCATATTCTTTCTTGAATGGTTTATGTTTTTATGGAATAATTCTTATGAAAATCATTTTTATTCCATAGGTTATATGCTTTTTAAACCCACTTCTTTTCAAGTGTTATGATTTGATGAAATTATTATGAAACCTATCTCTTTTTCATAGGTTATAATGTGATGGAATTTTAATGATACCCATTTCATTTCATGGGTTATGGTTTGATGTTTATGAAACCCATCTCTTTTCATGGGTCATGATATGATGAATGTTTTGTGGAAATGAATGTATGATTTCATTATGTGATGGGTGGGACCTATATCTTCCTCCAATGAATTGGGTAACAATGGATGACTCGTGAGTAGAAATGTTATGCGTAAACCAAATTACATGTTCACAATGTTATGAATGGACCTGGTTTCATGTCCATAATTTTATGCGCAAACCTTATTACATGTTCATAATGTTTTGAGGGAACCTTATTATGTGTTCATAATGTTATGCATGAACCTAATTACATGCTCAAAATGTTATGCATGGATCTGGTTTCATGTCCACAATTTTATGCATGAACCTCATTACATGTTCGTAATGTTATGAGTGAACCTTATTATATATTCATAATGTTATGCATAAACCTAATTACATGTTCACAATGTTATGAATGGACCTAGTTTCATGTCCATATGTTTATGCGTGAACCTGATTACATGTTCACAATGTTATGAGTGAACGTTATTATGTGTTCATAATGTTATGCATGAACATGATTATATGTTCAAAATGTTATGCATGTACCTAGTTTCATGTCCGTAAGTTTATTCATGAACCTGATTGCATGTTCACAATGTTATGTATGAACCTGATTTCATGTTCACAACATTATGCATGGACGTGGTTTCATGTCCATAAGTCTATGCGAGGGACTAATTTCATGTCTGTAACTTAATTTGTGAACATGTTTCTACTTATACATGTTCATGATGTTATAAGTTGATGTGTATTCCACAATTCCATGTATTATTCCTATGTTATGATTTAATGGATTATGCTCTTAATTTATTTATGATTCATGTCTTATGAACTGTAAATATTTATTTCATTATTCATGTTTATAATATTTAATATGCAGAGAATGATATTTTAATGATCATGATCATGTTCTCATACCCTTATATTCATGATATGATTACACATTTTATTTATTTACCCTTATTGATCATTTGAGATCACCCCTTTCTTATATTTCCCTTCCCTAGGTTAGGAAGGAATTTTTAAATGTATAATTACTAAGGGGGAAGATCTTTGTGGGAATTATTGAAGATATTTCACTAGGTTATAATATTTTTTTCCAAGTTTCCAAATGTACTAAAATAATACGGAATTTGGATGTCTATTTTTGTAATGTTTAAGGTATTATGCAAAAGTGATTTAATGTTTATATACATTAAGACTGAGTTGTTATAGTTGGTATCAGAGAGAAGGTTTAGTCAACCTTTGGAAACTAAGATGAGAAAACTTTAGTGAGATTCCTAGGTTATTTCTAAGGATATTTATAGGTATTTATCTATGGATAAGTGTAAGATCCCATATTTTTCCTAGTATCAACCCTTTTAATGGTTTTTGGAAGACCATGTGAAATTAATTCATGGATCGAATTAATTCAAACCTTGAATAATTACACCCCTTGTAGCTGTTCTTCACCATGTGCTAACATGTATGGAAATTAGATTACACCATGTGTAAGATTACACAATATGTAATTAGGTTTCACCACATGCAATCTTCAATTAATATTTTTAAAGGTTTTGATGAGATTTTACTCAAGAATTATTACACAACATGAAATGTGAATTCACAATGTGTAATTTTGACGCTCTGTATTTTAAAAATGCGTTTTAGCATCGTGTAAACCCTCCACATCCTTTTTCTTGGATACATAAGCTCTGCACACCACATTTCTTTGACCCAAAATGTCCCACACACCTCTTACTTAGACTGAAAAACCTCATCTCATTGTGATCTTTGACTGAAGACCCTATGTGCACCTCCCTCCTTACAGCGGCAGGTCTTCTGAAATTAATTTATGGGAGTCCGCTTCGATCCAGAAGTGATCTCACATCAGATATTGGATATTCATACCTAGATTTTTAAGTCACGTCTTTTGGTTATTAATCTTCTTCTATATCCATTGCTAATGGATTACTTGGTTCTTGTTTAGAGGTATCTAGAAGCTGATTTCTATCGCAGACATAAGGCTTTTGTCTCTCCTTCATGTGCTTTCAAGGAGTCGGATCTAAATCCTATTCTTCAATGCTTTCTTGATTGATTACGCTCAATTTGGGGATATTCATTAGTGAGCATTCTTAATCATTGATCTTGAGGTATGTGGTCTAAAATTAAAATCCTATAGTCTTGATTAAAATAATGTGTATGTAATTGTATGATTTCTATTAGATGTTTAGAAATTGCATTCTTGATTAAATTAATTAATTTATTCAATTAATTAATTAGTCAAAAGATACATGAAACTCTAATATTGGGATTTTAGATTATGAATAATTAATTGTTAAA
This sequence comes from Viscum album, assembly GCA_963277665.1. NCBI lineage: Eukaryota > Viridiplantae > Streptophyta > Magnoliopsida > Santalales > Viscaceae > Viscum > Viscum album. Next base: position 1,039,190 of record CAUJRU010000220.1, read on the forward strand.
TTAATTATTATATATTGAGATTGTTTATTTTATATAATTAATTGTAGAATTAATTATGGGATATTGACATTATGAATTGAATAATTAATTTGTGAATTAATTATGAGTTTATGAAAATATTATTTTTTGTAATTAATTGTTGAATTAATTATGATGATTTAGAGATTATTGAAATTAAATAATTATTTGACAAAATAATTATTGTTATATTGAGGTTGATGAATAGGTATAATTAATTATAGAATTAATTATTGGAGATAGTTATGATTATTAATTTGACTGAGATGGAAAAATTCATTGAGGAATTAATTGTGGTGGTTGAATTAATAGAGATAAGACAATTAATTGGTGATGTTAAATTGTTTTATATGGAATTAATTAATTGATGAATTAATTAATGGGAGAATTGTGATTATTTAATTTTTGAATTAAATAATTGGATTAATTAATTGGAAAATTAATTGATGTGACCAATGTGATTATTTAATTGTTGAATTAAATGATAAGATTAATTAATTTTTGAGTTAATTAATGTGAACAATGTGATTATTTAATTATTCAATTAAATAATGGTACTGATTAATTGATGAATTAATTAAAGGGGTTTGATGTGTTAATGCAATTGAAGGAGTAAAATTAATTAATTGATGAATTAATTAATGAGACAATTGTGTTATTGCAATTGATAGATATTTAATTGACGAATTAAATAGGAGGTATTGATATTTTAGAATTAGATAATTAATTGTTGAATTAATCATGAGATATTGAGATAGATAATTTTAGATAATTAGTTATAAAATTAATTATGAGATATTAAGATTGTTGATTTGAATAATCAATTGTTGAATTAATTATAGGATAGTGGGTTTGAGGATATTGATTAATTAATTGATGAATTAATTAATGGGATTGACATAATTAATTAATTGGGGAATTAATTAAGGGTATTTATGTGATTAACTAATTTTTGAATTATTAAAGGAATTGGAGGATAATTAATTATTAAGTTAATTATCGAATTGTTGTATTATAAATTGTGAATAATTAATTGGTGAATTAATTATTAGATGTTGAGTTTTGAAATGATTAATTAATTGTCATATTAATTAAAGAACATTATATGGTTAATTAATTATTGAATTAATTAATGGAGTTGAATTGACCATTTAATTGATGAACTAATTGAAGGGATGGTTATGATTAATTAATTATGGAAATTAATTAATGATATTGATGTGATTAATTAATTATTGGGTTAATTAATTGAAATGGGTTTTGATTAATTAATGAATTAATTAATGGAAATTGAGGTAATAAATTAATTGTTGAATTAATTAATTATCTAATTAATTAATGTTATTGATGTGATTAGTTAATTGTTGAGTTAACTAATGAAATTAACGTGACTAGTTAATTATTAGATTAACTAATGGAATTTTGTGATTAATTAATTATTGAATTAATTAATAAGTTTGCTATGATTAATTAATTATTGAATTAATTAACGAGTCTGACATGATCAATTAATTTTTGAATTAATTAATGGAATAATGTGATTATGAATATTGTTTTATTTTGATTAATTAATTGTTAAATTATTTAATGTGACATTGTGATGTGAAATGTGATAAGGGGGTTAATGTTGATTAACATTGATTATTGTGAAATATGGGAAATTGTGATATTTGTGATATATTGTGAACGATTGAGAAATGAGGTGCTAGACATGATGTTATAAACCCATGACATATATATATATATATATGATTGATAAATGAGGTGTGAGATAGGTACTGATGCTCTAAATACTCACAGGGTGCTAGACATGACGTTCTACACCCTACATGCATTCAAATTGCATGGGACAAGGATTGATGCTCAAAATACCCATGATGTGTGGGACATGGATTGATGATCCACATACCTATGAGGAGTGAGACATGGAATGATTCTCTAAATACTCACATGGCACTAAACATGGTGTTCTTGGACCAAAATGATGGCATTAGACTATAGTTCCAATTGGCCATAAAATTAATGAAATTGAAATCAATGGATAATGAAGTTCCATTGCATTATAATGAATTGATAATTTTATGTTAACATGTAAATTCATAAATATTATATCCCTTGGTGATAGGTCAGACTCCGGAATGATCTAAAAAAGGTATTGAGGTTTGGGTGTCCTTGTGAACTCGAGGGTTTATGAGTTTAAATAAAGGATAATTGAATAAATGTAATCTATTTACATTATTACTTGTATTTTATTCTTTAATAAGATTAATACACAATTATTGAATGTATTTGTTTTAGAAACCATTAGTGGTGGCCTAATGAGTTGTACTCACACCCTACTCATCCCGCATGATTAGTACCCGAATAGAATTTGTGTTTTTTGGACAAGTTAAGGCAAAATTCCCTATGATAGATGGGTGAGTTCGGATGGATCATGGATGAGAGAACCAGACATGGTTTGGGTCCTTCTTGGTATTTTTCAGTGTCTTTACATTTGGGTTCACATTTTGGACACTTGTCACATACATTAACATGACACATTTTCTTCTTCAGTTGGTTATTGTATTTCCTTTGATTATATTTAGATATTGTTATTATTTTTTATTATATATGATTCCTATATTATCTATTTATTTCCACTGGTGTTTAATCTGATAAAATAGGGTATATTATCCCCAAGACTGACTTACCAGACCCTCACTGCTAGTCGGCAGCCTCTAGCGTACAGGGAGGCGCGCCTAAGGTCATGTGGCAGTCCGGATCAGGGAACCATTGTGTGGAACATGGGTCAGGATATTATAATAAGTATAAGGATGAATTAAAATTTAAGAAAATATCCTAGAATTTTAGTAATGGATAGAGTGAGTGGTTTCCTAGAAACACATTCATGTATGGATACTACAATTGGATGTGGTTTTGGCACAAATGTACCTAGGAGTAATAACTCCAACAAGGTGTGTTAGGTCTGACTCAGCATAACCCAATACATAATAATGAGCCTTACTATGCTCCTTGTTTGACACTCCCGGGAGATATGCTTTTGAAATTCAAAAACTCTTGATAAACCATCATGAAGGATTTAAGTATAAGATTACTATGAATAACCTAGGAAAAACCTAAGGTGTCATAAATTAAGGAAGGTGTCATGATTTAGACATCCTATAAGTAATTATTTTCATGATTATGTGGTTTTTCACTATGATAAGTGGTGCTCACACTATGATTTCTAGTTTTAGTAAATTTATGAGAGTAGAAGGAACTGGGTTAATGTTAAAAGTGATAGATAATTTGCTGACGAGAGTTCAAATGGGATGATCATAGGAGTAAAGGATGTTGTGATCACGTGTAATCAGTTTTCATGAAACATGATTAACAATGTGTACCTTAACCAACTTTCAGACTCACCATATAAGATAAAGAAGGAGTTAACTGAGATTTTGGTTAATAGAGACCACATAGAAAAAAAGATTCAGTTTTCTCTATGTCAAAAATGTGGAAAAAATAAAACAAGTGAATCTCTTAGTGGAATATGAAGATGTTTTGAGTATGGAAAAGAAGGAAAAAAACAAGTAACTAGAAAGAAAAAAATGAAGTGTTCAGTTAACAAAATGGATGGGAATATTATCCCCCTAAGGTATTATCAATTGATGAATGCTTTAAATGTGGAATGTATGGGCATTATACAAATAAATTTCCGAAGTGGAAAGATCAGGAAGAGAATCAGCATGGTGGTACAAGTAATGGTTAGACTTCTAGTGAAATGTAAAAGGAAAGAGGTATTATGTAATAAGATAAGGTATCCTTATTAATGGATCAAGGATGAAGTGGAAAAATCAAAGTTTTCATGTATTTGAATTCAAGAATTATGAAATGTTAAATATATAAGGATTGTTCAATTTATGTTTTTTGATAATTATTTACAAGAATACGTTGAATGGATCTGATATAATAGAAAAGTGATTTAATGGCATAGTTAGGGAAAACACATGTTTAAGGGAATGATAACCCTTAATATTTTTCTTATAATAATACAATGTTTTTTGGATAATGATATATTGGATATAAGTAAATTGGATGGTACTTCTTACCTTGGATCTAATTAAATACCTTTTGAAAAGTAGTTTATGATATCATGGATGGCATTTAAAACTTCCTATATTTATGGAATATATGTAGTAATATTTGGAATAAGGAAGATTTAATGTTTTCCAAAAGGATTTAAGGTTATTCGGGTTATTACCATGTTTTAAGGGAATACATGATGAATTTATTCACATGTTTGGTATGTGAAAACTAATAGATACTTCCTGATATATGGGGGATCAATGCTAAGTTGTTTTTGGGAAATTTAGTGACCTTATTTCTATAGTTTTTTAATTATATATTTCAAAAGGGTTATAAGGCTAACAATTTATGGGTTTTTATTAAATTATTATCTCTCCATATAATGATTTATGAATATTTAATAACTTGTGATAAATTTTTTGTTGTGGTAAAGAAAAATGAAATTTCCTATCATTCTATTTATAAACGACATGATCCATTAATGATTTAGGAATGAAAATTTTAATTTCATTTATTAGAATAAGAGATGAAGTGGAAGTTTATAAAGGCATAAAAAGGGTAATGTTATCTCGAAATCATGTAAGTATATCTTTTCATGAAAATTCATTAACTTTAGGAAAAAGGATCTTGAAATAAAAAATGTTATCCCAGTACCTTCATTTCTAAATAATCAGACAGTTCTTTAGGTCATCATAGATTTATGGATTTGTGATTATTAACTTTCTATTGACATTGTTCTCTATCACTCTCTATCAAAACTCGATGGTTATATTTCTATTTAATGTACATGTTTTCACTTCCCACTTATGTTCTCTTATGTGGGAAGCTAGTTAAGAGTTACTTTAGATAACAATTATGATTCTAAATTTCTTTTTTAAAGGATGCTTCAGTATTTATTTTTATGATGTGGGTTTCTATGAAAGTATATTTCAAGTATTAAACCTTCGATAACCCTAATGGATTTCAAGTGTGAAATTCATTTTAAGGGTGGAATAATATAACACCCTGAGATTTTGTGAAATATATATTTTTGAATTAATTTAATATTTTGATATTTTGAATTTCATCCAACACTAAAAATAGTTTTTATATTAAATCAATAGGTCAAATATTCTAAACACATATCACTGAATTGGATAGCGCTACATACAATACTAACTTAGTGTGCGTTACACACAACACTGAGTTTTTACAAAACATCATTTTACTATTATAATTATTAAAATGAGATAATTGTATCCTAGATGTTAAAAATAGTAATACGAATAGTAATAAATAATTTTAAAATATTATTTTTAATGGTTTTATTTAAATAAAATGTAATGATAATGAAAAAGATAATTTTTGGTAAAGTCTTTATATGTTTAAAAATACTATTTTCTCAAATGAACTGCTTTACATGTCCTGTGAAAAAAATAAAATTAATTTTAGACACTTTTAGAAATTTAATTTGATAAAATAAACATAATTTTTGAATTAAAAATGTCTAAATTATATTAGGATGAATATTTTGGATTTTTCTGAGAAACTTCATTATTGGGTGAATAATGAAAAATACAAAATTTTAATTTAAAACTTCCATTTCATCTAATTTATTTATATAGTTAAATTATAGTTTAGGTTGTATTTAAAGTCAAAATAGATAAATTATACACCTATTAATCCAATTTAGGTCATTTTAATAAATTTTAGAGTGAACATAGATATAAAAGCTTAATGAACTTTTGAACATTCTCACCCTAAAAACCCACTTCCTCACCATATCTGTGAGGTTATCATTAAACTTAATTTTTATTCTTTTTCGAACTGAATTTCTAAAAAAAGAAACACAGAGTTGTAATCATTATGATATTTATAGTCAAATAAGGTCAACTTAATTTTTTACCAAAAATATTAGTGAAAATGATTAAGATTAATTACAGTGATTAAGGTAAAATTAAGCTTAAAAAAGGAATAAACCTTAAACATAAGGGTCCAAATGACCTAGACACTTCTCCAACAACAAATTTTTTCCCATATTTTATCCATAAAGCTTATATTCTTGAGTGTTTTTAGTTTTGATGACGTTTTTAGGTAAAAACATGGATACAACTAACTTTTGTTTTTCAAAAATGCCAAGTGTGTCCTTTTGATCCCCTATAAAAGGCCACCACCTCTCCCTCTCTTCACACCTCTCAAATCACATAGGTTCGGCCAAGATCTACCCAATACACTTAAAAAAATACATCCCTTCCTCCTTGAAGAATCTATTTGGGTAGAAATCCATCCATGTAATCCCTTTGGTGAAAACCAAAAGGAGTTACCTGATTAAGAGGTGGTTTGAGTGAGTACAACAAGATTTAAGACACAAGGTAAGGGGATTTAATATCAATTTTTTATTTCCATGTGATAAATGACTTAATAACCACTAGTTTTGTTTATGTTATGTGTATACTTCCCATGGATGTATTATGTGATTCATATACTTATGTTTATGGGTATTTACATATCCATTTTATGATATTTATATCATGGGGGTTATGTTTCAAAAGTTACAAAATCAGTAAAGCAACTATACCCCAATTTTCCTTATTTGAGACACATGCCATGTAATGAACCTATATTTATATATGAGGTGTATATACTCCATTTTGAAATGTTAATCATGAATCACTATCTTTTAATTATTGTTTAATCTTCATGTAATGTTATTCTTTCCATCAGGAATTAAAGTTACCAAAATGGTAACAGTTTATTACTACAATCTCATCGTTTATTGAGAATGTTTATAATCATCTTACATTGATGATATATTATGATCCATCTCTCAATAAATCTCATGATTTTTATTACCCTATGTTTATTCAGGTTATATCTAAGTAATTGTATAAATTTTCAACTCTTTGGTACATAATATGATCAATAAAGTGTTTTTAAGAAAGTTTTAATTTACCTATATCTTTGGTAATAAATCTATATTATTTAAAAACCATGTTTTCTAAAATGATTTTCAATTTTTTTCAAGATTTCATTATGAGTTTTCAAAGTATTTTTCAAATAAAAAGTTTTTAAAAACATTTTCATGAATATATTATAAGTTTTTAAAGTATTTTCAAAGAAATGGTTTCCATAACATTTTCAAGATTATATTATAATTTTTCAATGGAAAAGGTTTTCAAAATGTTTTAAAAAATTCCTTTATAATTTTTTCATATTTATTTTCATGAATATTGTTTTCAAATGGTTTTATGTTTTAAAAATAATTTTCCAAAGAAGAAAATATATTTTCCTTAATAAAGGGTTTTAAAAGATACTTAAAAATTATTTTCCATATAAGATGACATCCATTGGTGTTAATCATGAATTTCTAGGAAATGATCCAAATGATACATTCATATTATTTCATAAATGGTTTATGTTCTGATGGAATGATTCTTATGAAACCCATTTATCTTCCACGAGTTATATGATTTTGAAATAAAATTCTTTTCACGTGTTATGATTTGATGAAATGATTATGAAAACTATATTTTTTCCATAGGTCATGATGTAATTAAATATTAATGATACCCGATTAATTTCATGGTTTATGATTTGATGTTTATAGAACCCATATATTTTCATGGGTCATGATATGATGGATGTTTTGTGTCACATGCTTGTATGATTTCATTATGTGATGAGTGATACCTATATCTACCTACAATGCCTTGGGTAATGATGGATGAATAATGAGTATAAATGTTATGAGTGAAATTGATTATATGTTCAAAATTTTATGCATGGACCTAGTTTCATGTCCATAAGTTTATGGGTGAACCTAATTACATGTTCACAATGTTATGAGTAAACCTTATTATATGTTGATAATATTATGCATGAACTTGATTACATGTTCACAATGTTATAAATGGACGTGGCTTCATGTCCAAAAGTTTATGGATGAACCTTATTACATGTTCACAATGTTATGAGTAAAACTTATTATGTGTTCATAATGGTATGGGTGAACCTGATTATAAGTTCACCATATTTTACACGGACTTAGTTTCATGTCCATAATTTTATGTATAAAACTGATAACATGTTCACAATGTTATGAGTGAACCTTATTATGTGTTCATAATTTTATGAATTAACTTGATTTCATGTTCATAATGATATGCATGGACCTGGTTTCATGTCCATAAGTTTAAGTGTAAACCTGATTACATGTTCACAATGTTATGCATGAACCTGATTGCATGTTCACAACAATATGCGTGGACCTCGTTACATGTCCATAAGTCTATGGGAGGGACTGATTTCATATATTTAACTTAATGTGTGAACCTATTTCTACTTATACATGTTCATTATGTTATAATTTGATTTGTATTCCACAATTCCATGCCTTATTCTTATGTTATTCTTTCAGGGATTATGCTCATGATTTCATTATGATTCATGTCTTATGAAATGAAATTATTTATGCCATGATTCAGGTTTATACTCTTTTATATGTAGGGAATAATATTCTAATGATTATGATCATGTTCTCATACCCCTATGTTCATCATATGATTACACAATTCCTTTATTTACCCTTACTAAGTATTTGATCTCAACCCTTTCTTATGTTTCACTTCACTAGGTCATAAAGGAAGGTTTTTAAGTAGAATTACAAAGGGGAAAGATCTTTGTAGGAATAATTAAAGATATTTAATTGATTTAGATGATTTTTTTCCATGTTTCCAAATACATTAAACTAATATGGTCTTTGGGCGTCTATTTTTTAAATGATTTAAGTATTCCACAAAATTGATGTAATGTCTATGTACGTTAAAAATAGGTTGTTATAAATTATTCCTAAATACTTAATTTTGGAGTATTTCATTATGAGAAGAAAATATTCCATAAATAAAAATACATAGATCTTGATTATATTTTTTATTTATCCAAACATCATTTATCTAAATAAAATTTTAAAATAATTACTTAATTATTTATAAATGATCCCGAAATTATCCCATTGTGAATATAATTATTAGGAACTCTTCCCATATATTCCCCCAAATGATCATAGGAATTTATAAGTTGTCATAATAAAATTATTCCAAAACCATTAAGATCATTTGAATGATGAACATTATATCATATAAAAATGATAAAAATCACTATAAAGAAACTTGTGTGAAACAAACTAAATACCTAACATCTAATGATGAAAACTAAACATTGGTCATATAATATATATATATATATATATATATGTGTGTGTGTGTGTGTGTGTATGAAATGGTTATAATTGATATGTATAAAAGTTAATATATATGGTTAGGGCTTCAAATAGGTGATTATGATTTTTATGTTTATTGTATTGGTGGTTCGAGTGAATCAGTGGATGTAGGGAGTAACATAAATGGTTTTTACATCCAATCAATCTTTAATAATTGAGATTATCTATGTTTAAATTTCAATTGGGCAATTTGAATTTATTTTCCATTTAAATCTATTTTTTATTATCCATTGTTTATTTTAGGGTATTTACATTACTTTTTTCCACTTCCATCAGTTTTTTTTAAATTTATCTAAACTATTTTTTATAAGGGTGACCATTTTATCATTTATTTTTAATTGGGGTGTTTTTACCTCTATTTACATGTTCATTTTATTATATCATTGATATATTTATATCTACATATTTTATTTTTAATGTTATATTTTTGTTACTTTGAACTACATAAAATTGTGTGAAAGTGAACATTTTTATCCATTCATTAATGTTTCTCACTGGATTGTTTTTATCAACTATTTTAATTTATTTACATCATAGTGATTTTTTCTAATGTTTATGATTCCTAAAAGTTATTTTAATGTATGTAATAATAATTTTTAAAACCATTAACATATAAATTATTTCATTATAAATGGTTTTAAAATCCAAAGGATAATTTATACAATTTTCTAAATAATTTTTTTATCTCCTTTTAAAAATGTTTTTCATCGATGTAAATATCCTTTATATTTTAATTATGTTTTATTTGGGATGAATTTCTATATAATCATACAAATTATTTCAATGGATGGTTTAATGTTTATTCATATGAAAATTTTCATTTATTTGATATTTTGATCCTATGTAATGTATGTTGTGACAGTTTTATCAATTAATTAGAACACCCTAAGATTTTATAAAATATTTCTTTTTAAATAGATTGGGATGAACACAACCCTGATTATAATTTATCTATAATATATTATACCATTATTACCTATCTATTAAATTTTAAGTATGAATTGGAATATTTTTTTAAAATATGAATAAATTTATTAGATAATGAAAATATATTGATAAACAAGTAACCAATTTTAATAATGTTAATATATGTTATTAAAATACATTTTTTCTAAATGTTTTTTTATCTATATTTATGAGAACATAATATAATTAAAATTTTAGACTATTATAGATTTTATTTGAAAAAATTTACATCATTTTTTAAATTTCTTTTTAAAAAATATCCTAGACTGTTTTTTTGAGAATTTTATATAAAGATTAATTTTTTGATGAATAGTGAAAATAGTGATTTTTATTGATAACTATATTTTTTGTTGAAGAAATTAAAATTATCCATTTTGTTTTAATTTTTTTTAAAAGTAACATAAATTATATTATATAATTAAAAAAAATACAATTATGGTCATTTAAATTAATATCATTTTTTTGGTATAAAAACATTATATACTTAAGAACACATTTTTTATATTGATTTTTTTCACCCTATTTTGTGAGTTTATTTTAATTTTTTTTATAAAACCTTTAGATATTAAATAAGATTAAATAGATTCAAGTTTTTTAAATATAAATTTTAAATTTTTTAATGACACAAGTTTCTTTTTTCATCATAATGAATAGTAAAAATATTAAAAAAAGTCATTGTGGTTAATGATAAAACTATTTTATTAGTGGGTATAAAGAAATAAATAATTAAAAATTTGGAAATATAAAAAGTATAAATCTTATTGGATGGAAATATATTAACATACTATTATACCATATGTAAATATCTTTCTATTTAGAAGAATTTGGCATGTGAATTACTTTATTTTATTTTAATCATTTAATAAATTCTTAGTGTGTCATCTCCCCCACTTGTAAATGAAAACCCCTCTATTCCATTATTTTCGAAACCATTAGCTAGGTAAATATACAAAAATATTCCTCAAACTATTACAGAATTACCTAAAAATAATTTATAGGTTTTTTCTTCTTAAAATACCTATTCCAACTTCATTATTATTATACTTCCTATAAATATGGGGTATTCATCAAGAAAAAACACCTTAATTATCTATAATATACTTAAATTTTATTATGAATATGTGACCACTAATAAGAACCTACATTCCATCAAATGGGATGTGTTAGTACAACTATTGAGTAAGTGTGGACTACCACCTCCACACAATGATACAATTAATTATCCATAATCATCATTCATGGATGGTTATTATGACGTTTTCAATGTTTAAAATTATATTTATTACATGATTATCCTTATTTAATTATAATATAGTATATACCTTCTTACTTTCCAATCCGTTTGAAGATGATAACTTCGCTCATGTGTATGGGTGGACTACCCCCTCCACGAAGTGATGTGATTTGTTTTTTGATTATCCTTTACATGCATGTTAATAAGGACAATGTTAATGAATATATATGATATATATGATATAAAAATTAATTTTAAATGGTAATTATTATTTACCATTCTTTATTAGATCCACTGAAATGTGAAAACAACGTTTATATGTACATACAACTTATCATGTCCATTAAGGGAGTAATTCATTTTTATCTCTCTGTACATTATGGATATCACTATGTATATATGTATATATATAATATGGTATTTATATAATTATTCAAATTACAAGGACTTTGGAACCATGATCAATGTAAAAGGACCTAAACTACTGAATTGAAATTCTCAGGAATAAATGAAATATTTAACACCTTCAAATGACTATTTTAATAAGACATTATTAATAACTGGTTATTGAAATAATATATTGGGATTATATATAATATTATAATTATGTTAATGATTTTTTTATATATTAACAATAAATTTAAATTAATTATATAGTATGTTGAAGAACATTCTAATCAAGCCGAACATGTGGAAATGGATTTACGTTACAATAAAATTGTTTTTCAAGATTGTGTATGATCAAGTTTACAATGAGAAAATTTTGTGAACAACTTATCATAAAACTCATTAATTTTATTTTCCTTTTGTTATTACTAAATAATTCATTCTTTCATTAAAATTTCATCTCATTATGTGATGAAGAGACCTAAAGAATATTTTTAAGGAATACTCACTTATTTGTATCTTTTCTTAAAAGTAATTTCTATTCTATGTCATTATTTGTAGTTTTTTTTTCAATAATGTATTTAATATTATCCTATGAAATTTTAAAGTAATTTTAAACCATTTTTAAAATTTTACAAATTTTTTAAATGGTTTCTTTTGTTAATTTTCAGAATTAGGTACTTTTAACTTTTTATTGAAAATATGAAAGGAATATGCGTTTTAATATACAAAAAATGGAAATAATTTCACACCAACATAACCGCATAATAATTTGAATATTACTTTAAAATTTTGAAATTTTATATTTAAATAAAATTTTTTCATTAATTTTTGGGAAATGTTTTATATTTTAAATAATTAATTTCAAATTCAAAAGGGTGTTTTTTAAAGAATTGTTCCAGATATATTTTAAATTAATTTTTTATCTATGGTAACATCGTTTTATTTTACTTATGATTTAATAGGATTATAATCAAATTATACAATATTTTTTTTGAAGGATTATAATCATGATTATTTTATAATGTATCTGTGAAACCCATTTCATTCCTAGATGTTAATTAAGTTATGGAGAAATATTTATGAAACCCAATTCCTTACCATGTGTTATTTAATGATGAATGTTTTATGATCATGAGGAACACATATGTATGATTTTAATTATTTTATTAGTGTAATTGAAATTATATAGAACTCCAATGCATTGGGAAAATATGGATATCTCATGAGATCATAAGGACTGGAATGGGGAGTGATCATAGTTCAAAAAGGGAATCTTTCCATTATAATAGTCATAGGAGGGAGACTTTAATAAGGATTATATGGAATGTTTAGTGACCCCAATCAATTATTATAGTGTTAAAAGTGATACATGACTGAGGAAATTATTTTAAATGCTTATGTGTATTCCAAAATGTTATTTCATATTCCAATGCTATACTCCTGTGGGTCATGTTATTTGATACCATTATGATTCATGTGTTATGATCTACCAAGACTTATACCATGAATCAATATTATGTTATATGATATGGAAGGTATAGTTTTAAAATTTTATTCTCAAATTATCTTACCATTATACTCATTTTTTTATTATTGATATATCCCTTGTTTACCATTAATAATCATCAAAGATCACCCTTTGTTATGTTTCCTTTCCCTAGGTTCTGATGAAATGTTTTTTATGTTATAATCTAGTTATGAATAACATAGTCAAATATAATGTATTTATCTTATGATCAAGTTTATTATATATCCATGTTTCCAAAGTCAATATACCTATACAATTTTGGTGTGGATCATAAATAATTTTATTGTATATTCATTTAATAAGATTTAATATCTATGTATGAAATGTATCGTTCACTATTGATGGAATCCGAGAAAGTTTTAAATACCATTATAATAAAGGATGATAAATATTTTGTGAAAACTCATCGTATAATCCTATATATAGAATAATTTCCTAAGTTACAATATATATAGGATTTTGGTTTTATTAGAAATGAAACCCTATTTGGATAATCTAATTGGTAATGGTTTTTAAATACATACATCTAAGGGTAATAACCCTAAAAATTGTTGGTCAAATATATCTTGACTATTATTCAGGTGCATGGTGTGTGTTCCATTACTACACACCAAGTTTGAAAATCCCATGGGATATTCTTTAGTTCGGTCACAATTTTTTTATTAACCACTTTGAAGGATTTAAAAAGATTATAACCATGAATAACCTAGGTTAAAAAAATAATTCAAAAATTGAAAATAAGGTTTCATGATTTAGAGATCTAATGATAGGTTTTTCATGATTGATCACTCTAATTATAAATGTCTTATGGTCTTTCTAACCATTTTGGTTTTATTATGGGATTGAATATAGAATACTAATGTTGATTTGGTAATATGTAAGATCAATTATTAATTTACACGATTTTTTATTAACTATATGAATTCCTATATATAATGATGATATCAAGGAATAATAATTAATATCCTCACTAATAAGAGGTTAAATTATATAAGAAAACCCCCAATGGTTTGAATATTTTATCTCAACTCTATAATTTATCTCAGATTGATCATTATGAGAACTCACCTCATGCGAATCTCATTATTCTCCCTCTAGATAAATTTGATGTTATAATAGGAATGGATTTTATTTCATTTCATAATTCCAATGTAATTTTCCAAGGAAGGGAGGTCATGTTTGATATTCTGAATAAACATATAACCCTCTATCAATGGGATAATAAATATGAAATTCTGATAGAAATCACATCTATTGTATGAGTATTGATTCTATTTCAAAAAATATGTCTATCATTATTAGTTATGGAGAAAATCAACATCAATGATATTCCTTTTATATAGGAGATTATTATTTTATTTATTAAATAGATTCCTATTCCTCCACCGATTCATTATTCTTTTTGTTTTCTATAGAACTCATACCCAGTTCTACACTTATTTAAAAAACTATATAAATAATTGATCTGATTTATTTGTAGGAATTGAGGATATAGATTTTGGATATTATTTAAAAGAGATTTATTCGGTTATGTGAGTCAACTTGGAGTGAAACTATTCTTCTTGTTTGGAAGAATGCCGTATCAATATGTCTATTCATTTGTTATCAGGATATTAACATAAACACTATCGAGAACTAGTATCCTCAACCATATATTAATTAAATGTTTTCTCAACAATAAAGAGAATAATACTTTTCCAATATTAACATCCATCTAAGGCATCATCAATTAATTGAAATGATTTAGGACATACCCAAGACAATATTCCGTATGAGGTATGAACACTATGAATATATAATGATTCCATTTTGTAAGATTAATTCACCTGATATATTCTTGGATTTAATGAGTAGATTCTTTATTTATTACGTTGATCAGTTTGTGTTACACATTATAGATGACATTTTTATATATTGTATGATCATGGAAGACCATGATGGTCATTTGATAATTGTATTAAAAACCTAATAATGGAGCTATTGTATATGAAATTTACTTATATTGAATCTTGTGTGTAATAAGTTTCATTTTGGGGTCATATAGTATCATGTGAGTTTATATAGGGGGATCCATTAATGAAAAAAGTTTTTGAAAATTGACCTAGAATAACCACAGTGATTGAGTTTTGAATTTTTCATGGGTTGGCTATATATTATTGATAAATTTTGGAATTTATTTTATATATATCCAATAGTATCCCTATGTTAAATCTAAAGGAATACATGTTCCTTTTGATATATGAATGTGAGGAATATTTCATGGAAATAGAGAGAATTTTTTTAGTGAAACTATTCATACACTACCCATTAGTGGAGAAGGTTTTTTGATCTATTATGATGAATCAAAGAAGGTATTAAGATCAATCCTCATTAATAATGATAAGATGATAGTTTTTTCCTCACTATAATTGATGGTTCATGAGAAAAATTAAAAAACTCAAGATTCGGAGTTGGATATGGTAATTTTTTCATTAAACATATGGATGGATTATATTTATGGAAAAAGTGATATATATATATATATATATATATTGATCATAAAAATTTAATGTATTTATTACCTCAAAATAGTTTATTATGATCCAAAGAAGTTGGTTGGAGTTGATTAAAGATTGTGAATTATCAATAAATTACAACCATGGGAAAGAGAACAAGGTGAATGATGCTTTGATATGAAAGGATAATGATATCATATCTTTGATGAGGATACAAAAATATCTAATATTTCTAGATTTTCAAAGGATGGAAATTGAAATCACGATGGAAGGGAGATATTATCTTACACAAATGGGTGTGCATCCATCTATACAAGTAAATATTAAAGGGGTAAAAAAAGGAGGATGTAGAAATAAAAAACAAGGTGAGAAATGTTCTTGAGTTAAACCATTATTGTGATGGAATGATATAGTTTCAGAACTATGTTTTTGTCTCGTCAATACTAGACTTGAAGATGGATCTATTTGATGAATCTCATGATTCATAAATATTAATTGATCCAGGAAGAAAAATTATGTATAGGGATATAAAATAGTAACTCTGGTGGGATAATATAAATAGAGATATTGTAGATTATGTATCATGGTTCTTGGTATGTCATCATGTTAAGGAACACTGGCTAATGATTAAGGAGATGATACAACTATTACCCATACAATAATTGAAATGGGAAAACATCACCATTGATTTTTTTAATTAGAAACCCTATAAAATTTATGGGTTATAATGTTATTTAGGTTATAGGAAATATTTTTATGGATTCATAACACTTCATTACTACCAGATATTATTTCCCTCTTAATCATCTTTCAATAATATACATTAAGTACATGGTAAGGTTCCATGGTGAAATTTTATTCTAATGTATAAGATCAAGAAAATAGGATTAACTTAATGTTTTGATTAAGTATTCAATAATATATTGATTTTTATTTTTTAGTACTATTTATCATCCTTATTCAAACCTGTATTATATCCAGAGGTAATTTGTTTTTGATTTCAAATGTGTTTGGGATTACAACCACCCTATGATTATGTTTTATAATAAAAATAACATTCAATTGATTAGTCAAATAGATCCTTATAAATCCTTATATGTAAAAATGTTTAGAAATAAATTGCGTTGTGATGAATTTGGTTATTAAATCTATTGGGACCTAATCCAACTATGGAAATGACCAATAATGTTAAATCCATTCAGAAGTGTATCAAGGTAGCTCAAATTCAACTAAAAAGATATGCTGAAAATAATTACTGAAATTTGTATTTCAAATTTGGCGAGAGGTTATTCCTATGAATTTATACATGGAATAAAATTATGATATTATGAGTGAATTGAATGTCAAACCCCAGGTATATTATCCCCCTCACGATTCTTGATTTAGTAGGTACGATAGTTTATCACATTGTACTTGAACCAAACTTCACTCAAGTTATCAATGTGGTCCATGTATCTCCATTGAGGAAGTATATACCTGATCATTGACATGTAATGAAATCATGGGTTGTATAGCTGAAACATGATATTTCTTTTGATGTAAAACTGGTAAAAATATTAAGTTATAGTGATAATGTTCTATAGATAAAGACCACTCACTTGGTTAAAGTTGTCTGTAAAAATTAGAACTTCGATGAAGATACATAGAAACAAAAAGATGTGATCAAGCAATGATATCCTCATTTTTTTATAAGAGTGATTTAACTTCAAGTCTAAAATTCATTTTAATTGTGGTATAATGTAACACCCTATGACTTTATAATATTTTACACTTTAGATAAATATTATTTCTTTGGTGGCATGGGATACATGGAATCCAAATCCAATTGAACCATAATATATTATAGCATTATAACATATCAAAAAAATTGGTGGTATTGAAGAGAATTGAAATTTTTTAAAAAAATTTCTCTAGGATTTAGATAGATAAAATAAATTGATAATAAGTACCCAAATTTTAATAATTTCATTATATGTTTTAAAAATAATTCTTTCCTAAAAGATAGTTATAATTTATTTTTTATGAGAAAATAATATAAATAATCATTTCAAATTATCGAAAATTTATTTAAAAAAATTAATATAATTATTGGAATCATTATGTCAAAATTATATTTAAGTGATTTTTTGATAATTTCCTTAAAATATTAATTATTCAATGAATGTTGAAAAATACTGATTTATAATGAGAAATGTCACTCCGTTTAATGAGTATTCAAAGTTACATTTTGTTTTAAAATAATATTAAATGTAACATTAGTTCATTAATATAATTAATAATCTAATTATATTTATTATAATTAATTTATGTGTATTTTGGTATGAAAACATTGTATACTTAGGAAAATTTGTTTTTCCAAAAAATTATTTTCCATTACGTTTTGTGAGATTATTTTAAATTTCTTGTTTCCACTTTTAAATATTTAATTTTAAAATATTTATTAAATATTTTGAATCATATTTTCCATATTTATTAATTATTATGAATTCATTTTTTCTTAATGAACAGTAAAGAGAGTAAAAAATTTCAACACGGTTATGGTTAAAATGAGGTTATCAGGAAAGTTAAACAAAGAGATATGAGTGATTATTACAATTAATAATTTCTAAATATTATTGATCCAAAGTATATCAACACCACCCTATCCCATTTTAAATCAATATTCATTTAAAATAATTTTACTTGAGAATGACTTTACTATATTTTAATCATTTAATAAATTACATGTGTGTCCCCTCCTCCACTTATAAAAGGACACCCCCTTTTCTCTTATTTTCACCACATTGAGACTTATAAATAAAAAAACCTTTAAAAATATCTTCTAAACATCACTCTAAATGAATTAGAGGCTCTGTTATTCTTAAATGACCATTTTATGGGTCCTTATGAAAGTAATTAAAGGAGGTAAACTGAAGGGGAGGTAATCGTCATACCCAACTGCTCTCAATTTATATATTCTTATAATATATATAAATATATGGTATTAATAATTAAATAATTATTTATGCATCCTTAATTTAATTAAAATTTATTATGATTAATTTACCATAAAAAATACACCTCTATTCAATCAAATGGGAATTGAAAGTATCACTCATGCATATATGTGGACAATCACCTCAATGTAGCGATACAATTAATTTTCCATCACATTATTTAATGGATGGTTATTATGTTGGGTTTAAAGAATATATGTGATATTCATGACATAATTATGCTTATATAACTATAATATCATATCAACATTCTTATATTCTATTCTATAGGAAAATGATACCGTCACTTGTGCGTAGTGTGGACTAACCCCTCGCAAATGCGATGTGATTAGTTTTTTAATTATATTACAAATGGATGATAATAAGGATACATTTAATAAATATATTTGATATATATGATTTAATAACGATTCTATAAAGGTTTTTTATTATTTACCTTTCTTTTATTTCATTTTTAGAAAAGTGAAAATAGTGTTCATGCATATGTATAGCTTACCACCTCCATTAATGGTGTAATTAATTTTTATATATCTATCCTTTATGTAGGACCCTATATATATATATAATAAATATATCAAAAATATATATCATGTTTAAAATTATGGAGATTATGGAACCATTATCAAAGTACAAAAATAAGAACTACCTAAATAAAATTGTCATAAAAAACGAAAAATTTTACACCATAAAATGATGATTTTCAAAAATATGTATTAATAAATTGGTGTTGGAAAATTATAAGTAGATTATATATGATATTATAGGTTTTTAATTTACTATTTTATAGTGTTATATTAAATTTTAATTAATTATAAAGGATGATAAAGTGGTTTTAATGCAATTTGAACTCGATGTAAGGGATTTGTGTTACAATATCATTATTTGTTAGGATTATTTATGATGAAGTATCCAATGATGAAAATTTATGATATACCTCTCAATAAATTCAATAAATTTATTATAATATGGGTTTTTATCGATATTATATGTTTTAATTTAATTTTTCTCTACTTATGTAATCAAATGGTTCAAATATTATTTTTAAGAAAATATAACATTATTTTTCACTTTAGTAAAAAATCCTTTTTTATAGGTCTATGTTTTCTAGAAATTTAAAAATATGATTATATTATTCTACTATTATTTTTTTAATTCATTATTACCCATGATTTAATATTTTAAAAATGGATTAAAAGGGATCCTATTTTTATTTTCCAAAGGAAGTACTTCCGATTATTTAATGAAAATGTGAAAGGAATCATTGTTTTATCATACACTTCATGAACATTATTTTCCACCATCATTATCCCTCAACTATTTGAAGATTCCATTTAATGGTTACAAATTATTTTTTATTATAATATTTCCCTTAATATTTGGGATGTTTTTATATTTTATATAAGTTATTTAAATTTGAAAAGTGTATTAATCTCATGAAATGAATCATTGATATTTTAATGTAATTTTTCTTCTATGATAACATCATATATTTTTTCATATGTTACAATAGGGTCATGATCCAATAATAAATCCACTTTCATTATTTAGATGTATTTTTATGATTTTTATTTGTGGATGATTCTATGAAATATTTTTTCATTCCCATGGGTTAATTATGGTATGATTACCCCTTATGAAACTTATGTATATTACATAGGTTATGAGATGGTAAATGTTTTATGGTCTTATAACCCACATCTGTATTATTTTTGATTATGTTATGGGTGGGTAGATAATTATATATTCACCCAATTCATTTTATAAATATAAATATTTCATTAGATAATAAGGACTGTAATGTGGAGTGAACCTAATTATGTAAGGTACTTTATCCACTATGATAGCCTTGGGAGAAAACCTTGAATATTGATATGATTGAATGAAGTGTGAAAAAAATTCCATTATGATAATATTGGAAGTGTGAATTATCTAATGAAATTATTTTTCAATCTTATTTATATTCCATAAAAAAATTTATTCCATTATTATTCTCTATTGGATCATGTTCTTTGATACCTTTATGATTCATGTATTATGAAATGAAAAGGCTTATCCCATGAGTAAGGATTATAATACATGATTTGAAAGTTATGGTTTTTAAATTTTATGATCATGTTCTCATACCCTAATGACAGTGTTCTAATTATTTGATCACTGATATATCCCTTGTTTACAAAAAACTGTTCATTATAGGATACACTTTTTTATTTTTCCTTTTCTGGGTTATGAAAAAGGTTTATATAAGACATATAGTAGTTATGAATAACATAATGGGAGATGATTTAGATCATTGATGAAAAAGTTTTTTCTTATCCATGTTTCCAAAGAAACAAGACATATATGTTTATGTTGTGAATCATAATGTTATGTATTGAATATTAATCTATTAATATGTAATATATATGTATGATAAGTATGGGCCACTATAAGTTTTCATTTATACAAGGAACACATTTTCATGGTTATATCATAATTTGATGGATGGGAATGGAATTACATATTCATTTAATTAATTTTGTAATATATATATCTCATGATATTCTTTGTTATGTGATATAAGAGATTATCCAAGATCACTATGTTATGGGACTTTTTTGCGCACAATGTGATAATGGTCTAGGAATAGATCCTTGACATATGTTATGATTTTATTAATATATAAATGTTATATAATCCTATGTTATGATTATCCCTAATATATTATTCATATTTATAATCAATTTTATATGATTTTATTATATTTTTTATTATGTTTTATACATATATACCCATAATATGATAAATCCTTTATTATCCTCATTATGATTGTGTATGATAATTTGATTAATATCTCTTATGATTTCATATTTACCAAGAATTTGAGCACCCCAGATTCTTATGTTTCCATTCCCCTAATAATAAAAAACAATATAATGTATGATATGTATTTAAGGATGTAATATATGAAGAATATTTTTTATGAAGTTTAAAATATATTATATAATAAAAATTTAGATTTCTAATCTCCAAAGGTGCTAAAACATTAGGTTCTGAGGGAGATATTTATTTGTGATATGTAATGGATAATAAAATATAATGATATAATATGTATTTATGTTATTATTGGGTCATATTATATTGTATCAGGGTGGGGTTTAGTTAATATAGGGTATTATGTTATCATGAATAATAGTATATAACAAAATTCAACATAGGGCGAATATAGAAATTCATATTTTTTAAAAAAGTGTTATGGGTTAAGAAATTATAAGATTGATTTTAATCATAATATTAATGTTTAATCTAGATATAATTATTTAAAACTAATAATAATTTTTTTGGTTTTATTTAATGGATAAAACCATGATGAACATAGTGAACAATGAATGTTATGGATAATGTAATGATATTCCCAACAAGTAACTAAAAGAAATGAGACCATGTTTGTAAAGACATAAGATATTATTAAATAACTATCTTAATCTATGAAAACAAAAAATGATCAATAATGATCTCTAAAACACAAAAATAATGAAACAACACACTGTTGAATCCTTCAGAGGACAAAAAACACCCTCCATTAGTGTGACTTCTGATCTAATAATTTTTTAGTAGTTAATCGATATGATGGAAAAAATATCATTTATTATTATATTTTTATATAATTAAATATTATATTAGATATTTAACATTTGGAAGTTTTAGATGATTAATAGTGAACTATCATTCCGTTCTTGAGGAAAAGAGAAGAAATTTGATTCCATTAATAGGATGATTTTATGAAAATATTATTCAAAATATATTTTCCTACAACTCTTAAAATTAAAATTTTGTGATTATATATTGAGATGAAAAAATAGGGATAAATACATTGGATCCTTTGATGAAAAAATTATGAGACTGTCATTGTACACCTATAGTATTTTCATTGACATCATAATAAAAAATTATAATTTATTTAGTGACTTCAAATAAAGTCCCAAAAAATATTTAAGAATAAGGGACCATGGTAGTTGTGGGGAAATTTATTAGAATTATCTCAAGATTGATTTTGAAATAATATTTTATAATTAAACCTATGGTTTTGAAGATAATAATTTTAAAATATATTTTCATAGAAACATGCATGATGAAACTTATAAAGGAAATAATACGAAACATTCAACATGAAAAAACCATGGAAAAAAGAATTAAAGAAATTTTCTTTATAGATCGAGAAAATAAATAAACTGCATAAATTTAAAATATCAAGATCATGGATTTAATAGTGATATAAATATATCAATATATTTTTCATAACTAAGGTACATAACCTTGGGTGGAGGGTGAATCAGGGTATGTAATTTTTTTCTTTCATCACTCGCCAATAATATTGTTCCATGGATATTTGGAAAAATCTCTCCATATAATAGAATGTGTTAGGATAAATAATATAAAATTTTGTTCAAAATAGTTTTACATGGATCTCCCAAACATGGATAATATAAGTATCAAGCACCAGTAACGTGATGATGTACAAAAACACCATGTAAATATATTTTTATAGTTCATAAAGACCACATTGACCATTTATGTTTAAAAAATTCATTGGATTGATAGCTGACTTCTCCCTATATATTATGAAACTCATTATCACTCAAGTACAATTGTCATATGCCATCATGAACTTTAAATAATATTACAATTGAACTGGTGTATTTCAATGTTTCACCTTCTCCAACATAAATAACTACAAAAACATCCAGGGATAAGACCTCCTAGAACACCATTCTCATTTCAGTTAAATTTATATCTCTGGTATATAACTTCCCCTATATTCATCTCCATTTCTATATATTTTTATGGAACACTCTCATGTTATATATTTTCCCAGACTAGTTTGGAATCTCTATTAAATTTATTATTATTCTTATGAAGGATTTATTATATTCCCATTTTATTCAATAAATATATTTCCTATGTTTTTTGGAATAATATAACTTCCATTATTTTTTCTAAAAACAACCACAATCCCTTTTTATGAAATTTTCTAAATAAATTAAAAATGAACTATATTTTTTAATGTTATACCCCTTTATTTATAAATTATAGTATTATAAAGTTCAATACATGACCTATAACTTTAGGGTGTGAACCTATTCAATTTATTTTTATTCTTGAATGTGTTATAGTGTGAACTTCTTATTCACGATATAAACCTTCACCTGAATAGTAACATGAAAATCTATACCAAACCCATTCATGGAATAACCTCCCTTCTCATGTCATAGAAATATAATATACATGATCCACTAAAAATATCCATATACCTTGTATGGAATGTCCATAACTCTCACATTGTGAAATATTATTTTTATTTATTTTTAAAAGTTAAAAAATTATTATCCACCATATGAAGAATATTAAAAATTACTCAAAAGTTTCTCATTAAAGTTAAAACTTTTCCATTTTTCAATAATAGTCATTTACACTTAATAGTGTGATAAAATTTGTTACTACACAATAAAACACATAGTATCAAACATCCCAGTGCATGAAATTCATAGGATACTCATCATAATGAAGATCACCCCATGTAACCATCCTTTATAAACTATGTACTCTTTCTTAGAAAGGTCACATCATGAACATATATATCATGGTTTGATATATACTTCCTTACCTAATAATTATGCATACATTTTTATTCTTTCCATATTGACTCATATGTTTTCACCAACTTACCCATATACATAGAGTGAATTTCTAGTTATTTTTCATTATTTATGAAACACTATTCAATGAATAACCTCATGTATCACATTTATATTTTGGTCCTATAAACAGAACTCCTCCAGCTTCTTCCAAAACTCGCTAGGTCATTATCATTACATTGTAGCCTATTTTTTTGTTCTTTATTTATTCATGAAAACAAATACAACTAAAAAAATATTCCAAGGTAATTTTTTTAACATGATCAATGAAATAAATGAAATGAAATATCAAACTAATGCCCCACCCATAGTTAAATTTTATAATAATAAATAGATTTGATATTATTTGAACTAATTCACCAATAAAAGTGTTAATGGGGGAAAATTGATGAAATAAACCACAAAATCCAATGAAGAAAGTTAAATCATATTCAATCACTATCGCTGAAATGAAACCAAAAAATAAATTGTTTGAATGTTACACAAATCATCTACTAAAAAAAATCATCTTATTTGATTCAAGTTCTATAAAATTATTTATATCTATAAATTATGGTAAAATAATGAACTCACTACCCTATTGACTAAATATTATATTATCAGTGAAAATAATATGTGATCAAATGATTTTATCCAAGGTTTATAATTATTCACTGATTGATGTTTGTGAGATTATAAATTATGATAATATTTTTATTATCTCTTTTATATAGTTTAATTTTACTTTGGAAATTTATTTTTTCCATATATATAACCCATTTAAATTAATATGATAGGAAATTAAAATTTCATATTCAAAATCATCCCTTAATCATATACCGATACAATGATGAATTTTAGCTACAAAAAACTGTTTATCTTAGATGTGATTTAATTCCTAATAGTTACATATTTTCATTAAATTTTTAGGGAGAAATCCAAAAATTAGGATATAAGGATGTCTTATAAGTATTTTGACATATTTACAAAATACTAGTTTAATCACCCTAAAAATTGAGTGGTTGAGTTTTTAGTTGAACTCATATATGGTTTTATCCCAACATCATAGCATCTTTATAGAATGAACCATATTTTATTGGAGTAATTAATTAAAAAATTAGTGGATAATTTCTAAATGGGTTTATAAAGAATTGTTCTTTACCATGGAGAATATAAAATTTATTTTTTAAGAACATGGAATGATTGTTGTGTATTTTCATTTATTTTAATGAACATAACAAGGATAAAATCTAGAACATGTATCCTATAAACCATATTGATTAAAAGTTCAATCTTCTTTACTTAGATCTATACTTATTAATGGTGGAACTTTGATCTTGATTTAGCCAACTAAGGTTGAAAATGGAATATATACCTTAAAAAACCTTATGTAAATTCTATAGACACTAGAAATTCATAGTGATAAAATTTTGATTTAAAAATCCCCCCACTATATTCATGGATTTGATAAATATAATATTTATAAATATCCATAATAAATTTTATTATTATTATTTATATATTTAATTCTCAAATATTCTAGGAGAATGTAAGAATGTGAAAATAAATTAAAGACTATGATAATGACCTTGATAATACAGATATTCGATGTAAAATTTAGTATGTGTGGATTTTTTCCATTAATAAGTATCACAATTAATTCATTAAATCACAAGTATTGGTATATTTTTGGATGATTTAATGACATAGTTGGTTGATGAATGGAATATAATAACTAATTTCATATTGATCTATATAAATCTTTGATTATCTGGATATAATAGACACATTATGAGAAATTTCTAATGATTTTCAAATCCTCTAACCATGTTAACTTGGTAGAGAGTTATGTTTTCTAAAGATAAGAATGCTATGACATATTTAAGGGGAGTAAAATGATGTTGGTCACTGAACCTATAATCAAACTACCATATAGTAGATAATTCTTTATGATGTATAGTGAAATGTTTTTTATGGTCATGGGGTGTTTCCTTATGAAAAATGATAAGGCGGTTTCTTATTTCTTATAAAAAGTAACATTGCTAAGAAAAAATAACTCAATGAATTATTTTGTGATATCAATTGTTATTTTTTATTCACAATTTGGATACATTATATATATAAAATTTGACAGAAATTGAAAATAACACGAACCAAATTAAATTTATAGAGTTGATCAAGGATTATTTTTACCTAATACATTATCTCTCTATGTGGGAGAACAAGGAGAATAAATCTCCAAGAAGAAAGGATAATGAAACCTAATAAAATATTATGAGTTAAAGAGACACAATTATTATGGATTTTCAATGTGTGTATATGGAAATTACAAGGAAGGAGGAGAAATCATACCTTACCAAAAGATTTCTCAACCATACATCTTTGTAATAATCAATCAGAAATAAGAATATAATATTGTGTTATGGAAGAATGTGGTAAATTTTCTAAATTTGATCATTGTTAATGATAAAAGTAAATGATTTTCAATACTAATATGTCTCCCAGCCATCCCATAACTAATGATAAATATTTTTCGTGATGCATATATCTCCTCATTTTATATTGATAAAATAGGTAAAAATATGTGTTTTTGTATATATATATTAATGAGAACAACTATATGTAATCCATGAAGAGGGAGAATATAGAGTAAACATCTCAACTCTTAATTTTCTAACAAGTTATTGATGAACGCCACCAGTTTAAGAGGCTGATGAAACTATTACCCATACTTATATAAAAATAAGAGAGAATCACTATGAATTTCAATATTTTTCTTACCATAATCTCAAAAGGATATAATTAAATTTGGGTAATGGTTTTATAATTAGAATATTAATGAACCTCATTTATATTTGATAAGATTTCACACTCGATAAACATTCCATGACATGAATAAAGGATGTCGTAAGGCTATATAGAATTCCATATTCAACTGTATCTAATCAATATCTAACATTTATTTATTTTTCTAGTGATGTACATAATTATAAATGTATATCACGTTATTATTTATTACCACTAATCATAATCAAATCTATGATCAATTTGAAAGGGTCATTTAATCCCTATAATTCATGATAATATCATGATCAATGGGTCTATATAGAGTTTAGGATTAACATATTTATATATTTTGGATTTTATTTAAAAATATTTTCTTCTATTGCATTAAAATGGAACTATATAGGGATCTGTATTAAAATAAGTGTAGATATAAAAATGTTTTTACAATGTTAGTGAGAAAATGCTATTGGGAATAGATCTTGATCTTTAAATATTTGAGAATATTAAAACCATTTAGTAGTTTATTAAAGTTAATTTGTTATATAATATATATTCTAATAATCATCATATTTTTTTATTTTTATATTTGATATAATTTATTATTTTAATATAAATAATTAAGAGTGTTATTAGATTCTAAAATAAACAGAAGTTAAGAAATAGATACATTATCCCTTTTAAGCTACTTGATCATATGGTAAATATATTGTATTGAATTTTCCTTCTACCAACCCTATCTCAGTGCAAAAAGTGGTCCAATTTTCACTTTAGAGGAATTTTACTAGATCTATCACATGAATTAAACATAGTGGTTGTACAAGTATAAAATCATCCCAATTATAAAGAAAAAATGACGGAGAACATGGACGATAGAGATAATGTGACATGAAATAAGATCAATCACCTACTCAAAGTTCTCTAGAGAAATCATAAATTTAAGGATTTAATGTGGGAAATATAATTTTTAATGATGAAAAAATAAAATAATATTGTTTTATATGAGTAATTTAATTTTGAGGATGAATTTTTTAAAATGGGATATAATATTAGATACCTTATTTTTATTCCATAAAATTTTATAATAACATGTTTCCCATG
Source organism: Viscum album (assembly GCA_963277665.1). NCBI lineage: Eukaryota > Viridiplantae > Streptophyta > Magnoliopsida > Santalales > Viscaceae > Viscum > Viscum album. Next base: position 1,067,675 of record CAUJRU010000220.1, read on the forward strand.
TTACCCAAAAATAATATAATATATGTTATATTTCATTATTGTATTGTAACACAATACAAAAACATCAATATAATATGATAATTATATATGAAACATAAATTTCAAAATTTTAATTTTTATAAATCCATATGTAATTGAAATTACTATGAGCCTAAAATCATCATCATCATTATCCACCATGAGAATTATACTAACAATTATTATTACAGAAGGAAGAAAACTTATTTTGAAGATGATGATAAAATTTTGATTGGAATAATATAATATAATGGAATGATATGTAAGGATGAAAATTGGTATTATAAAATTCTATTATGTGCATGACTATTAGGAATATATATAGATAATGGGTTTATTAAAATAGATATAATTGGTTTGCAATATTATTTTTGAAAAAATATTGTATCCAAAATAATATATTTATAAAAAAAAATAATTAATTAATATAAATTTTATAATTATAGGATGATAATAAATGAAAATTTAATAGCCATTATATATGAAATTATAATTGTTCAATTAATATGTACTTTTAATGTATTGATTTTTTTATTTCTAATTTGGAATCATTATATTTATAGATTGAACTAGTACTTCACCCGTGAATTCACATGGCACTATAAATCATTTATTATTTTCAAGAATGTAACACTATAAAATTTAAATTTATGTTAAGAGTGCAGAGAACAAATAAATTACCACATAATCGGTTGGACTGACCAACTTAGATAGAAATAGATCGGGCTTGACCCCATTTTGATTATGAAAACATTGATTCTACACCCCTTTTTTTATTGATGATAGAACCCAAAATCCAAGAAATATAAATGAAAAAAATGCATCCTAAAGTCTTCTAAAAGAATATAAGAAAACATGTATGCCAGAAGTCTCATTAAAATAAAACCTATTCCCCAATAAGGGTATCATTCTTAAAATCTATAAACTAAAAAGAAGCAGGAACACCAACATGATTGGATGATCACCATTCTGAGGATCATTATAGTGAAAAATAATAGATATATGTCATATGATAAGCATTGGGAGGCCCTACATCAAGTGATTAAAATAGAGGCAGGTCAATTATATTTTTTATTGAGGAAAAAATGATGAAAAAACATCAAATAAGGGATGGATATATTATTTTTTGAATTGATTATCTTTTGAATTTTTTACTAAAAAATCCATATGCAACAGATATTCGAATTAAATATAAGTATTGGATTAAGATATAAGTAAACCCAACCATATTATCACCTAAATACTTCAAAAAAATATCCCCATGAAAAACATGTAGCTTTGTCAATGGTCACAGATTGGTTCCCCATGTGTTCATGACTGGATACATGATCAAGATTGTTCATCTTTACAAACTCATAATTAAATGAAATTCCTCAATTATCAAGAACTATTAAAATGAATTAAATCCTTTAATATTTTTCAATATAAATAATTTGTGGCTACCACAACACTGCACATTCCACTACAACATAAACTGATACCAAAACAGGCTAGATAACACTAACAAATCAGACCTCTACAATAGCAGACCAACCTTCCTCTACATTGGACTGAAGAAAACTGAACAAAGAACAAAAAATAACCCTCATCCAAAACACTAAAATACAAGACTCCATTTCCACAAGTAGTGAAAAGTACATAAAAAGAACAACCTAATTCCAATATAGGTTAGGTCTGAACCCAAATGAGTTATATGCTGAAAATTTAGGACATTGTCTTCATACTGACATTTCCAAGACAATTACTTTATGTCAAATTCATGGTGGAATCAATGGGTTTCTTCTAGAATAACACTGAATAAGTTACAGACCAATAAAAATCCATCAATGAAGAAAGACACATGGATAAAGTCCAGGAAAATGGCATTATGCCAACTAAAAAACTATAGTCAAGACTCTCCTTTAAGTTCCTAGGGAATATCCATCTTCTAAAATTTAATGTTTTCTTATAATGGAATATGTAATTGAATGCACTAAGATTTAGAGCATTCCTCCAAATAGGCCTTTTCAAACTTATCATAGGCATGTTTCATCTTTTCAAAAAAAGAAAGGGGTATGAAAAATTACAATTTCTATGGTCTGAAATATCCAAGGAGTGATCATACTAAATCAGATATATATTATAATCCTACCCTATATCAAATATATTTATATGTAGACTAGGATCTAAAATGGTCTCACGAACTTTTAGGGTTCCCTAATCACCCTCAGTATGAATTTCAAGGCCACACCCACAATCTTAGAGTTGAGAACCAGATCTTGGTAATCCTGATTAAACTCAGGATCCACCACCTCAATTATTTTACTCATTTAAATGGTCTTGATAGGCTTGGGAAAGTTAAAATAGTACTTTTGGTGTATTTCCTTCTTCCATAAATCCAAATAGTGACCCACTGCTTGATAATGGAATTTTCCCCCTTTTAAAACTAGCACGAAAGTATTGTCCCACCTTGAAAAATTCCTCATTTTATGACAAATCTTATAAGTTTCCCTCAACCTCTTCTCTATCCTCCTGAAAACGATTTTTCATATTCTTGTACACCACTAATTTCCACCCCTTAACTTCCATGAGATCCTCTTATAACTGGTCAACCCAATTCCTGATGTCAAGACTCGAGAAGGATTCTTGTTCTATCCTCTAGTTTATTAGAATCTATACTAAATTCTAATAGACCATTACATTCTATTGATACATGGATAATGGTTTCAACCAATCAATATCATGTGGTGGCTATGGAAGGAGCAATGGATCTTTCAGATTCCACCCTAATAAGGTCAACCTTTGAAGAAGTATTTGAGATGCATAAATCTGAACACAAAGAAACAAATACTTTCAAAACCAAGGGACCTGGGAACATAAAAAGAAGAACCATTCCCTTTCCCTGAATTTACAGAATCTACATAGGATGATAACTCCATGAACAATGCTATATCTGGTGAGTGAGACACCAAATAAAATCAAATGACATTTCCTCTTATAATGATAAAAAACTCCACCCTCGATTCATACAAAATTGGTTTCTTGAAATGGTTATTCCATGAAACCTCAATCTATATTAAATAAAAAAGGGGTATCATTAGGTCAAGCTCCACACAAGGATATAAGAGTGTTTACATATTCTGATTCAAAAAGAGAAATATTTCATAATAATTAACAAACATATATAAAATACAAGGATTAAAGGAGATAGATTCCTAGTAACCGAACCCACTCTATCAAAATTGAAGGATCACAACCCATATAAAAACCGCACAACCACCTAATGAGAGGAAATGGAAGGAACCAAAAAAATTAAAGAATACCTTGACCATGCCTCACCATAAAAATTGAGAATAATATTCCATGAGTCACATGGATATTCAAATCCCAAGAAATATCATTGTGTTTAAAAAAATCACAAACTGAAGGTGTCCTAACACCAAAACAACCAACCAACAAACAATCAAGCAATGAAGAAACCTCTGGAAATTCTTGAAAGTCGTTCTCCCATATCCCGGACCTAGGACCTTTGAGAATATGTGAATCATATGGAGGTGAGGCAGGGATGAGGTATGAGAAGGATGAGGAAAATTGTTTTATAAGAGGTGATAGAGACAAGGGTGTAGGCTGAGGATTCAAAGGTGGAGGTGGAGGAGGCAGAGGATTCAGAGGTAGAGGAGGCAAAGGATTTGGATTCAATGAACCTAGATGCATGAAATTATTTGACACCATGGATGAACCTATAAACATCATTTGGAAGCAGGGGAGTCATAGAGATGGGGAAGGTAAGAATGGGAGGGGGATATAGAGGTGAACTCGAAGCAGAGGAGGTGGAGGAGGTGAAGTCAGAGGTGGTGGGGAATGTTTTGTGAGGGAATTAGGAAGTGAGGAGGATAATTCAAAGGCTTAGGCAGAGTCAGAGGGGATTGATGGGGAGGAAGTGGAGACATAGAGAGATGAGAAGATAAGGAATCGAAATACTAAGGGAATTGAGAAGCATTGGGAGGTGGCCACATAAGGGAAAACATTGTTGTGGTGACATGCAGATGGATATGGAACATCTTTTAGTATATATAATAGATTTGATAAAATAGATTTTTTTTAATTAGAAAATAATAATTAAGTAATATTTTTTAATTTCATTTTGTGATAAAAATTATTAACTGGGGTGAATAATGAATATCATGGTTAAAAATATAAAATTGTTAATATTTTATATAGTAAAAATGGTTTATAAATCAAATAAGAAATATAAAATATTATAAAGTAGAGAATATTATAAATATATTTTTATGTATTATGGGAAATGTTTTAGGTTTAAATTTTATTCCATAATAATTATGGAATGAGAAATTAAAAATATACCACTCAAACTCATCTATAAAAGAACACATCTTATACCAAGTAAAAACTACTTATATCATTTGATTTCCAATTCAATCATATGATAAATTTCATTACATAATGTTTTCTTACTTGCCGGGTAGCTTCTATTCAATAGGAGTAATGAATAATTCATTATAAAGGATGTTTTTATGAGAAAGAGGGTATCTATCAATGTATGTAACTACTTCATCCATATATTATTTAATTATTCTCTCATCATTAATATTTATATATCATATTAAAAAATATAATGATTTATTATGAATATTATAGTGACCCACTCTTGACATACATTAACATTACATAATATTTTCATAATACTTAAAACATTATACAAACATACGCCCAAAAACTATATTAGTCTAGTGGCTTTGGAAACATAGAAACATAAACATTGGTACATAAATGAGTTACATCATCTCCCACTGGGTTCTTCTTGACTATCACCCTTCTTAGACTCATTAAAAATAACACATATCTTCATAACCTAGGGGAAGGAAACATAAAATGGGGTGATCTAAAATGCTCAGTAAGGGTAAAAAAGGGAGATACAGAAGCAAAATCATGATCATAAGGGTATGAGAACATGATCATGAAAATATAAGATCATACCCTACATATCAATGTTCATAAAAATGAATTATGGAATAAATCTTGGAAGTTCATAAGATATGAATCATAAGGAAATAAATAATATAAGCCATAAAATAATAATCATCGCAATAAAACATATAATTATGGTAGACACATAAGCATATATAATGATTTATATAGTAGTCAAGACATCGATGATAAGGCCATTTTATTAGAAAAAGTACTTTATTAGACTGGGTTCACACCCCGTTCCAACCCTATATTACTAAACCGAGTTTACTCATCGTTCCAACCCTGTAATACTAAATTGAGTTCATTTCTCATTCCATCCATGTAATGATAAATAGAGTTCATTTTTCATTCCATCCATGTCTATATCATGATATATAAATCTTTACCCAATGAATTAGAGGGAGATATAGACCCCATCCATCTCATAATGAAATAATACATACATGTTATAAAAAATAATAAAAAATCATATCATAACCCACGAAATGAAATGGGTATCATAAACGTGTAATAATATTTTAACCTATAGAAAAATACAGGTTTCATAATAATTTCATCAAAAACATTACTTGTTAAGAGAACCGGGTTTCAAAAGAATATAAACTATGGAATAGAAATAGGCTTCTTAAGCATCATTCCCTCAAATCATAAACCATTCAAGAAATAATATCAATGGAATCTTTAGATCATTTCTTATAAAGGCATGAGTAATATATATAGATGTAATCTTAGATGGAAAATAATTTTGAAATATATTTTAAAAACATTTCTTAGGGAACATATCCTTTTTCGTTGAAAAATATTTTTTAATAAATAAAACCATATGAAAATAATTTTCATAGAAAATACATTGAAAACTTGTAAAGGAGACTTGAAATCATTTTGATTTTTTTCCTAAAAACATATAAAATAGACTTGAAAACATTTTGAAAAAATTTTTCCTTGAAAACTTATAAAATAATCTTTAAATTTTTTTAAAAACATTTCTCTTTGAATTTATTTTTGAAAACTTATAAATAATTCTTGAAATTTTTTTGAAAACAATTTCATTGAAAATAAATTTGAAAAATTATAAATAAACCTTGAAAATGTTTTGAAAACCATTTTAATTGAAAACTTATAAAAGAATATTGAAAAAATTTTAAAAATATATTTCTATTAATAAATTTTTTAAAATAATTTATTAAAAATTAACCTATTAAACATGTAAATTAAGCTTCATATAAATGATAGCGAGTAAATTTGTACTTCCCGTATGAGGTAAAAAAGAACATTCCTTTTTCATGGTGAAAAGGGTATAAAAGTGCCTTGTTTGGAAAACGGCAAGAATATTCCTTTAAAAAAATTGGTAAAAGGAAAAAGGTAAAAAATATTTTAATGATTATAGTATAATATTATAATATTCTTGGAGACTATTTTTTGAAAACATGGTTTTGAAGGAACACAGATTTCCGACCAACGAAAGGGTAAAGTCGGGTTTTCCTAGAAACACTTTCTTAACTATATAATGTACCAAATAGTGAAAAAATGGTGTAAATACATGAATATATCATTTATATACATAGTAGAATAAAATTCATTAATGTTATTGAGATATAGATCATAATATTTCAACGAAGGATGCATAATCATAAACATTCTCGAAAGTGATGAGATTGTTTCAATAAAATCTTATCACTTGGTAACTTTGAACCCTACTCCCCATGTAATAAAGTGAAATTACATGAAGCTTAAAATATTATTAAAGTAAGGAGATTCATGATATAAAATTTAGTATTTACACCTCATATAAAAATATAGGTGCATAACATGGCATGTGTTTCAAAGAAGGTAAATTGAGATAGAACTTTCTTACCGATTTGGAAAATTTTGAAACATAAATACCATGAATTAAAGATCATATAATGGAAATTTAAATACCCATAAATTTAATAATTAGAATCATATAATACATTCATGGGCAGTTTATACACCACACAAAAGAAAAGAGTGGTGAACATGGCATGTATCTAACGAAAATAAAAAGTGAGATGAAATACCCTTAAATTGTGTCTTGAATCTAATCATACTCATTCAAAACACATGTATAAAAAATATAAATTTATTATAAATAATTTAATGAAACATATTATTATATCTAATACGTTATATGGTTTATTACAACCTTATATTACCTGCTTGTTAACAATCCTATGTTATGGTTTCACTTCGGGTAATATTTGCTTTATTCTTCGCACGTGTCTTAATTTATTATATATTTGGTAATTACACTTATACAATAATTAAAAAAAATAAAAAATGATATAAATTTCATTTATATTCATTATATTTTTATTATAATAAGCTATTGAATATATAAGTATGAAATAAAATACACCGTTTATGGAGACGATAGGTCATACGTACCCATGAATGTTGTTTCTATTTAATTTTGTATTTGAATAAAGAAATAAAATGAAATATATGATATAATTATAGTATAATTATCATGTTATACATACCATATAATTTAATTACACCCATCATTAATACATTTCATGTAGTGTGTGAACGAATCATATCGCTTTGAGGGGGCGATAGCCCACACATCCTCAAACGAAATTATCGTATTTACACCAAATGGAAAGTAGAAAGATATGTGTTGTAAAAGGAATAAGGAATATTTAAAAAATAATAAATATCATATTTAATACATATAAATAGATTTACCATCATAATTTCCACCATGAAAGGTGGTAAAGGAAGAACAAACAATCATCATTTTGTGAGGTGGTAGTTCGCCATTCACATAAACAGTATGTTCGTTACACATTATAAGGAGGTTTGTGTAAGTGTAGTATGAATAATAAGAATAAAAAAAATAATTTTATATTTATGATACTGTGTTTGTTATAAAAACAAGTAATAATAAGTATTTGGGGAGTGTAGAAAGAAAATAAAATAAAGGAGTTTGAGAGAAGACATTACCTCTTAATTAGGTAACTCTTTTTGGTTTGTGCCAAAAGGATTCCTTGTAAGATTTTATTCCCAAATAAAGGATTCAAGGAAGAAGGTAGGGTTTTTGGTAAGTTTATTGGGAAGATATTGGCAAAAAATAAGAGGTTTTAGAGGTGTTAAGAAGAGGTAGAGGTGGTGTCCTTTTATAGGGACGGAAAAGGACTCAATTGGAATTTTTGAAAACACGTTAGGTGTACACATGTTCTTACCTAATATAAGTCATAAAAAACCACCAAAACTCAATAATTTAAGGTTTATTTAATAACTATGGACATAAAAGTGGTTTTGGATAGGTTTATAGTTCATTTTTCCCTTAATTTTAAGGTTTAGTCTGCAATTAAGCTTAATTTGACCTTAATCATTGCGATTAATTTTAATCACTTTCACTAATATTTTTGGTCAAAAATTAATTTTAACTTATTAGAACATAAATATGATAATTATTATAAATTTTTATGTCCATTTTTCAAAATTAAATTTACAGAAGCATAAAAATTAAGATTAATGCTAATCCTGCTGACACGATGAAATAATTAGTTTTTAAAGTAGAAAATTGTTCAAAGGTTTGTTAAGATTTTAAATTAAATTTCAAAGTGAAATTGATTATAATGATATAATTTTTTTTAATAAATCTATAATTTATATAATTTTACTTTATAAAAAATTTAAAATATAATTTAAAATTAATAATTATTTAAACATAAAGGCAGTTTTTAACTAAAATGTAGTTGTTTTCACTATTAATCAAAAAATATTATTTCTCAGAAAAATCCAAAAAATTAACCCAAGGATAATTTAGATGTTCTAGATTCAAAAATGATTTATATTTTATCAAATTAAATTTCTAAATGTATTTAAAATTAATTTTATTATTTTTCATAGAAGGACATTAAAAGCAGTTCTTTTGAGAAAAACATTTAAGGAAATTACCAAAAATTATACCTTTCATTATCAATATTTTTATTTATATAGAACCATTAAAAAAAATATTTTAAAACAATTTATTACTATTAATATTACTATGTTTTAATGGATAGGTTATAATTAACTCAATTAAATAATTATAAAAAAATGATGTTTTGTAGAAACATCAATGTTGCGTGTAACGTACCCCATGTCGGTGTTGCATGTAATGTACACTGAGTCGATATTCCATGTATCATATGCCAAGTTGGTTATGTGTAATTTATTCCAAGTTGGTTCCATGTGAAAGGAATTTTTGACTTAGTTCATTGAAATATATAAATGAAAATTTAATTTATTCGAGAGAAAAAAGGTCTATAAAAACTTTGGGTGTTACGTTCTACCCCACTTAAAATGAATTTCACCCTCTAAATTCATCACTTGGGTAAAAAATGAGGATACTTCTGCTCCAATATATCCTCAAGTTCCCATGTATATTCCTCTAACTGGTAATTTCTCCACAAATCTTTGACCAAGTTAGTGGTCTTGTTTTGTAGAACTTTCTCTGATCGGTCTAGAATTTCAACATGTTCCTCCTCATATGAAAGATTCTGCTCTAGAAGTATGACCTCTGAGTTCAGTATATGTGAAGGGTCAAGTATGTACTTCCTCAGGAGAGATACATTGAACACATTATGGACTTGAGATATATTTGAAGTAAGTTATAAGCGATAGGATACTGCCCCAATACATTTACGAATATCAGAGAGACCGATATACCTAGGGATTAGTTTCCCTTTCTTCCCGAATCTCATAAATTTATTCCAAGGTGAGATTTGTAGGAACAAATTTTCACCAAATTCAAATTCTAGATCATGATGGCGGTTATCAACATAAATTTTCTACCATATTTGAGCTTCCTTTACATGCTGTTGAATGGTTATAACCTTTTTGACCATTTATTCAGCGATCTAAGGTCCCAATAACTTTCTTTCTCCAACTTATCCCATCACATTAGATCTCTACATTTCTTCCCATAGAGGGATTTATAAGGTCTCGTTTGAATTATTGAGTGAAATATATTTTTATAATAAGACTCAACTAGAGGAATGTGTTGATCCCAACCGACTTTTAAATCTAGAGAACAAGATCTCAACATATCCTCTAGGGTTTGATTTGTTCTTTCAGACTGAACATCTATCTGAGGATGATAAACTGTGTTGAAAATCAATTTTGTATCAAGTTCTTCCTGAATACTCCACCAGAACTTTGAGGTAAACCTTGTATCTCTATTTGATATAATAAAACTTTTTACTCCATGAAGAATTACCACTTTTTAAATGTATATCATGTCAATTTGATGTAGATAGAAGTCTTCTCTGATAGCGATGAAGTGTGATTACTTTGTAAGGTGACCGACTACCAGTAATATAGCATTAAACCCTTTATAGTTTTTGGGTATTCCAATAAAAAAATCTATAGTTATGTTATGACATTTCCATTTTGGTATGGGTAATGGATTCAAAAACCCCTTTTAATTTTCTCTTTAAGCCTTAAATTGTTGGTATACCAAGAACCAAGATACAAATTCTATGATATATCTCTTTATGACATCCCACTAGAAGTTTTATTTTAAGTCCCTATATATATTTTTACTTCCAGGATGAATAGAGAATTAATAACTATGATATTATTATAAAAAATACTTCTTCAAATATAGTATGTAAGGAACACATATGTAGTTCTTGAACCTTATCATTCCATACTAATCAAGGTTAAACTTAGGAACATTTCTTAATTTATTTTGCAGATCAACATATTCCTTATGCATCTCCTTAATATTTACTTGGATAGAGGGTTGAAAATTCATTTTAGAAAGATAATATTTTCCACTTCCTTCAGGATTTATAGATCCATCCTTTAAAAATCCAAAAATATTGGATCTTTCATGATACTCATCATGGATAAGCTAACATGATCCTTTCGACTCAAATCATCAGCCACCTTGTTCACTTTTCTAGGGTGATAATGTATTGAGAAATCATAATCCTCTATTAACTCTAACCAAATTCTCTTGAACATGTTCAACTCATTCTATGTGAATATATATTTCAAACTTTTATGATTGGTATATATATCACACTTTTCCCCATAAATATAACGCCTCCATATCTTTAATGAAAAAAATTACCACTGCTAACTCCAAATCATGAGTTGTATAATTTTTCTCATGAATCTTTAACTATCATGAGGCATAGGATATAACTATGTTATTCTAAATAAGAACACATAACAATCCCTTCTTGGATGCATAAATATAGATTAAAAACCCTTCTCCACTATAGGGTAATGTAAGCATAGGTTCTCTAACCAACATTCTCTTAAATTCCTTGAAATTTTCCTCACATTCATCTATCCAGAGAAACTTGACACCCTTATGAATTATTTTGGTCATAGGATTAGATATTCATGATAAATTATCCACAAAACATCGATAATATATAGCTAAAATAATATATATGGATCTCAATCACCATTGTTGGTCTAGGCCAGCATTGAATAGCCTCCATCTTTGATGGATCTACTACTATACCATCTCTTGAGGTTATGTGTACTAAAAATGAAACCTTTTGTAGCCAAAATGAACAAATTGTAAATTTTTCATATAGCCTATCCTTATGTAGGGTCTTCAGTACAATTATAAAGTGATCTTTATGTTCTTACTTACTATTTTAATTGATAAGAATATCATCTATAAAGACTACCACAAATTGATCAAGGTAATATCTAAAAACTCTATACATTAAATTCATGATGGTAGCAGGGTAATTAATAAGACCAAAAGGAATCACTATATATTCATAGTTTCTATACCTTATATAGAATTTTTTCTTGGTTATATCCTCTTTATTTACCCTCAATTGATGATATCCAGAATGAATTTCAATATTAGAAAAGTATTGAGCTCCACGTAGTTGATCAAACAAGTCATTAATATAGGAAAGATGATACTTTTTCTTGATTATGATCTTGTTTAAATCCTGATAATCAATGTAGAGTCTCATTGATTCATCTTTTGTTTTCACAAAAACAATAGGTACACCCCATGGTGACACACTTAGATGGATGAATCCCTTATCAAAGTTTTCTTGGAGTTTCTTATTCAATTCCTACAACTCAATCAGGGACATTATATAGGGAGTATTTTAAATTGGTGTGGAATTGGGTATGAGTTATACTGAGAAATAAACTTCATGTTTTTGTGGAAGCATAGGCAACTCATTTAGAAAGACATACAAAAAATCACAAACAATAGGCATATCATTTATGTCAATTTTCTCCCCAACCATTTGAGATAAACAAACCCTTTTAATGAGAATTAAGACTAATACACTGGATATAATATCCATAGGAAGTTCATAACTGTTCTCACATTGATGGATGGTCATAGGAGGGTTTGAAATATCAAACATAACTTCCCTTCCATGATAATTGATGTTGGATTTATAAAGATAAATCCAATACAAACCTAAGATAACATCAAATTGAAACAAAGGAAGAATAAAAAGATTTACAAGAAGAAAATTCCCACAAACTTAAACTAGAGGGGAATCATAAACTTGAGATAAAATCATCATACCATTAGGGGTTTGCACTATTAATTCCACATAAAATTGTTTTAGTGGAATATTAAAACCCTTATAAAATTATTTAGTTATGAAAGAGTGGGTAAATACAGAATCAAATGCGGCATTAGAAGTTCTAGAGTGGATAGTAAGTGTACCTTTCATCACATCGTTATCACACCCTCATCAAAAATAGTGATTTTATGAGATTTCCCCTTATCCCTCATCTTAAGAGGTTTTTGACATCGATCATCTTCACTAGACTTTGGGTTTGGGTAGTGGTTAGCATAATTATTTTTCTCCTTACACTTGTAGCACTGAATCATGGGAGGTGTATTCTGTGCCACTTTTTCCCCATTCACAACATTATATAACTTCTTCCTATAACTTCAATAATCAATTTCCTGATGACATTTCCTTGAAAACTTAAAACATTTACTGGACCCCTTAAGACAAAATCCTCCATGATTCTTCCCACATTTAGAGCATAAAAGAAAACTCATCTTCTTTTATCCATGGTTTTTAGAGTTTCCTTTGAACTCCACCTTCCTTTTATTGTCAAAACTATAAGGTTGATACATGAATCAAACCTCCATTTTAACCTTGATTGTACAATTCACAATATCTTAGTATCTAATAAAGCCCCTTATGGAAAATTACCTTCTGAGACTTGGTTTTAAGCCACTGAAGAACATATAAACTTTAATTTTAGGTTGGATGATAATTACTAAATAATTCCTTGAAATCCTTGTGAAATTATCCTCACAGGTACCAATAGACTCATTATCCCTTTTCTTCAACATGAGGAACAATTTATCCATATTTGTAAAATGAATATGAGAAATGTAATTTTTGAAAAATATGTTCTTGAACTCATTTCATTCCATGGATTCAATATCATCTTGATTCCTCATGTTCTTGATTAGAGTTCACCACTAGTTCACTTCAACTTCTAACTTATAGACACCCATAATAACTATCTCATGATTCGAACACTAGATAATCAAGAATATCTTTTCAGTGATACTGATCCATCATTCAATAACAAATAGATCAGAATACCCTATGAAAGAAGGTAGTGTTGCCTAATGAAATAATCAATAAATTTTATTCCCTCATTTGATCATTTGGAAGTCTACCATGATTCATATATTGAGAGAGCTGTATGAGAATAACAATGACATTTTTCATTCACACTCCCAAATCATTCAGTTGCTCAAGAGGACAATCATTTCATTTTCTATTGCAATCACCATTAACACAGTTACTTTGTTTTCCAACCATTAACTAAAACCAAAAGAATATATTAAGGAACAATTATCATAATGAGGAACCACATAATCATGAAAATTAACTTATAATATGTATATGTTATGATATATTCATTAATATATGACACCATAGGTTTATCCTAGGTTATTCATAGAAAAATTATATTTAAATCCTTCATAATGGTTCAAGAAGAGTTTGTGAATTCCCAAAGAATATCCCCTAGGAGTGTCAAACTAGGTGTGTAGCAAGGATCATTGTCATGTACCAGATTACCCCAAGCTAGGCATGGAACATATTTTTAGAGTTTTTACCCCTAGGAAAATCTGTTCTAGATCCACATACACTTATAGTATCTAGATAGGGATTTATTTCTAGGAAACCACTCACACCATCCTTTACCAAAATCCCATGACACTTTACTATACTTTCTTTACCCTTAGACTTATCCTTAGACATATCCTTAGGTTTCTCACCGAGGTTTTATCATCCTATATTCTAGAGGTTAACTAAACATTTGATCTTATACCAATTATAGAAACTCAGTCTTTACATACATTGACATTGCATAAAATTTGCAGAATACTTAAAACATTATGAAAACAGACGCCCAAATACCATATTAGTATAATGCCTTTGGAAACATGGAAACATAAATACTGGTAAATAAATCATCTACATCATCTCACACTATGTTCTTATTTACTAGCACCCTTCTTAGACTCATAAATCATAACATATATCTTCATAAACTGGGGGAGGGAAACATAAAAAGGGGTGAGCTAAAATGCTCAGTAAGGGTAAATAAGGGAGATATATAAGCATAATCATGATAATAAGGGTATGATAACATGATCATGAAAATAGAAGATCATACCATGCATATCAAAGTTCATAAACATGAATCATGGAATAAATCTGGACATTTTATAAGATATAAATCATAAGGAAATGAAGAACATAAGTCATGAAATAATAATCTTAGGAATAAAAAATGGAATTGTGGAAGACACATAAAAATATATAATGATTTTAATAGTAGTAAAGGCATCACTGCCAAGGTCGTATTAGTGAAAAAATTCCTTTACTGAACTGGGTTCACACCCCATTCCAACCCTTTATTACTAAACCAAGTTCACTCATAATTACAGACCTGTAATATTGATCTGATTTCATTTCTCATACCAGCCCTGTAATACTGATCTGAGTTCATTTCTCATTCCAACCATGTAATACCAAACTAAGTTCATTTCTCATTCTAGCCATGTCTATCTCATGAGATATAAATATTTACCCAATGTATTAGAGGGAGATATAGGTTCC
The DNA here is from genome assembly GCA_963277665.1 of Viscum album. Taxonomy (NCBI): domain Eukaryota; kingdom Viridiplantae; phylum Streptophyta; class Magnoliopsida; order Santalales; family Viscaceae; genus Viscum; species Viscum album. The sequence continues at coordinate 1,082,782 of CAUJRU010000220.1, forward strand.
AACCATATCATAATGAAATCATATATACATGTTTTATAAAATCATAAAAAATCATACTATAACCCACAAAATGAAATGGGTATCATAAAAATGTAATCATATCTTAACATGTGGGAAAATCCAGTTTTCATAATCATTTCATTAAAATCATAACCTGTGAAAAGAAGTGGGTTTCAAAAGCATATAACCCATGGAATAGAAATGGGTTTCTTAAGAATCATTTTATCAAAACACAAACCATTCTAGAAAGAATATGAATGAAAAATTTAGATAATTTCTAATAAAGGAATGAGTAATATCAACAAATGTCATCTTAGATGGAAAATAATTTGAAATATATTTCAAAAACGTTTCTTGCGGAAAATATCCTTCCTTATTTGAAAAAGGATTTTTAATACATAAAACCATTTGAAAATAATTTTCTTAGAAAATTCCTTTAAAACTTATAAATAAGACATGAAATAAATTTGAAAACTTTTTTCCACAAAAAATTATAAAAGAAGATTTAAAAATGTTTGAAAACCTTTTTCCTTGAAAACATATAAAATAAGCTTCAAAACATTTTAAAAAAAGTTTTCTTCGAAAATATGTTTTAAAACTTATAAAGAAATATGAAAAACGTTTTGGAAACCATTTCTTTAAAAATATATTCTAAAACGTATAAATAAATATGAAAAATGTTTTGAAAACCTTTTTCATGAAAAATTATGAAAGAAGATTAAAAACATTTAAAAAACCATTTATTTGAAAATAAATTTAAAAATAATTTATTAAAAATTAACCTGTTAAACATGTAAAGGAAGCTTCATAGAAATGACGACTGATAAATCTATACATGTCGTACGAGGTAAAAAAAACATTCTTTTTGCATGGTGAAAAGTGTAAAAAAATGACTTGTTTATAAAATGAAAATAATATTCTTTTGAAAACATTGTTAAAAGACAAAAAAGGGAAAACATATCTTTTAATTATTATATTATAATAGTATAATATTCTTGGAAACCCTTTTCAGAAAACATGGTTTTGAAGGAACACATATTTCCGACCGAAGAGAGGGTAAAGTCAGGTTTTACTAAAAACACTTTATTAACTATCTTATATACCAAAGAGTGAAAAAATGGTGCCAACACATGAATATATCATTTAAATAGAGAGGATAAGAAAATTCATGAATTTTATTGAGATATTTTGCACAATATTTCAACAAATTATGCATAATCATAAACATTCTCAAAAAGAGATGATATTGTTTCAATAAACTCTTATCACTTGGTAAATTTGAACCATACACACCATGTATGAAAGTAAAATTACATGAATCATAAAATATTATGAAATTAAGGAGATTAAAAATATAAAATTTAGTATTTAAACATTATATAAAGATGTAGGTGCATAACATGGCATGTGTATCAAAGAAGGTATATTGAGACAAAACTTTCCTACCGATTTGGTAACTTTTGTAACACAAATCCCATGAATGAAAGATCATAGAATGAATATGTAAATCCACATAAATTTAAGAATAATAATAATATAATAAATTTATAGGAATTATATACAACACAAAAAATAAAAGAGCGGTGAACATGACATGTATCTCACAAAAATAAGAAGTGAGACGAAATCCCCTTACCTTGTGTCTTGAATATCATCGTACTCATTCAAACCACCTGAAAAATAAATATAAATTTATTATAAATATTTTTTGAACCATATTATTATATCTAATACCTTATATGGTTTTATTATGATCTTATATTACCCGCTTGTTAACAATCCTATGTTATGGATTCACTTCGGATAATATTTGATTTGTTCTTCACATTGGTCTTAATTTGTTATATCTTTGGTCCTTACACTTATATAATGATTCAATAATATAAAACATGATATAAATATCATGTATATTAATTATATTTTTATTATAATAAATTATTGAATATATATGTATGATACAAAATACACTATTCATAGAGACGGTAGGCCGTACGTACACATGAACGATATTTGCCTTTAATTGTCATATTGAAAGAAAGAAAGAAAATGACATATATGTATACATGTATATAACATAATTATAGTGGAATTATAAATTTATATATATCATATAATTTCACTACACCCATCATTAATAAATTCCATGTAGTGTGTGAATGAATCATATCACTTTGAGGGGGTGATAGTCTACACTTCCTCAAACAAAATTATCATATTTACACCAAATGGAAAGTAGGAAGATATGTGTTGTAAAAGGAATAAATAAGATTAAATAAATAATAAATATCACATATAATATATATATAAATATTTCACATCATAATTTCCACCATGGGAGGTGCTAAAGGAAGAATGAATAATCATCGTTTTGTGAGGCAATAGTTCACCGTTTACATAAATAGTATGTTTGTTACCCATTAGATGGTGGTGCGTGTAAGTTTAGGTATAAAACTTATTATAAAAACATCCTAGTAAATTTATTAAACTTTTTTTTTGTTATATATACATGTAATAAAAATATTTTTGGGAGTGGAGAAACAAAATAAAATAAAGGATCTTGAGAGAAGATGTTACCTCTTAATTGGGTAACTTCTTTTGGTTTGTGCCAAAAGACATCGTTGGAAGAGTTTTTTACCAAATGTAGGATTCAAATAATAAGTTAGGTATGTTGGGAAGTGTATTTTTCAGATATTTGATGAAACTAAGAGTTATGATAGGTGTGAAGAAGAGGTATAGGTGGTTTTCTTTTATAGGGAAGGGAAATGACTCACTTGGATTTTTTGAAAACATGTTAGGTTTACACATGTTCTTACCTAAAAAAAGTCATAAAAACACCAAAAATCAATAATATAAGGTTTATGGTCTAAATATGGACATAAAATCAGTTTTGTACCAGTGGATAGGTCATTTGGGCCCTTAATTTTAAGGTTTAGTTCCTAATTAAGCTTAATTTGACCTTAATCACTATAATTAATTTTAATCACTTTCACTAATCATTTTGGTAAAAATTAAGTTGATATTATTAGACTATAAATATGATAATTATTATAATGGGGTATTTATATTTTTCAAAATTTAATTCACATAAGCAGAAACATTAAGAATAATGTTAATCCCGCAGATGGGATGAAATAACGAGTTTTTAAAGTAGAAAATTGTTCAAATGTTTGTTAAGATTTTAAATTAAATTTCAAAGTGAGATTTATTATAATGAAATAAATTGATTTAATAGATTTATAATTGATCTAATGTGACTTTAAAACAAATTTAAAATATAATTGAACATTAATAATTTTTTAAACAAAAAGGTAGTTTTTAACTAAAATGCAGTTGTTTTCACTATTCATCAAAAAATGAAGTTTCTTAGAAAATACCAAAAATTTAACCTAGGATAATCTATATGTTATAAATCAATTTTTTTTATTTTATAAAATTAAATTTATAAATGCATCTAAAATTAATTTTATTAATTTTCATATAAGGACATTAAAAGTAGTTCATTTGAGAAAAACATATAAGGATTTTACCTAAAATTATATCTTTAATTATCAATATGTTTTATTTATATAGAACCATTATAAATATATTTTAAAATTAATTATTATTATTAATATTACTATGTTTTAATGGATAGGTTATAACTAACTCAATTAAATAATTATAACAATAAAATGATGTTTCATAGAAACATCAATGTTGCGTGTAACATATGCCAAAACGGTGTTGCGTGTAACACACACTGAGTATATTTTCTATGTATTGTATGCCGTATTGGTTATGTGTAACATAATCCAAGTTGGTTCTGTGTGAAAGTAATGTTTGACTTAGTGCATTGCAATACATAAATGAAAATTTAATTTATTCGAGAGAGAAAAAGGTCCATAAAAACTTAGGGTATTACAAATTTCATTATACTTCATTTTAAATGTTACTACTATAATATAATTTAATAATCTAACATTCTCATTGGTAAAGTATGTTTCCATCTTGTTCGATTGAACTACCCACATGAATGATTCTATACATTCTTCATTATAATCCTCATTAATGAGATTAAAAACATAAATAATTATAACCCAAATAAATATAGGAATTTATATATAATTAAAATATTTTGATTCCACCACTATCAGTAATTTGGGAATGATTAACTTAATAACATATAATTATGGTCAGAATCTCCATAACGATACTATTATGAAACAATATAACATCAAATAATGAGAATAAACTATAACTATATAATAAGTATATAATAATTATAATTAATTTGTTAATATAAAAGTAAATATACATGATAATGTATCTTAAATTGTCATTTAACATACACACATTAACAAGGTTATTTTTTCATTCTGATGTCCTCTTAATCAAGCCCTCATGATCTCAGCGATTATGATATTTATTCAATGGTGTATTCTCAAATGGAGGATTCTCGGTAAAGATATTTCATTAATTTCATTATCATTATTATTATTATAAAATGTGATTTGCTGTAATAGGAATATAAACCTATAATTTATCATTTTTAAGGAAAAAATAGATAAACAATTAGCATAATTTCATTAATTACTTTTTGTTTTGACCAGTTTAGTATCTTTGGTATAAATGGTTGGTTAATTTTTTCAAATTCAACCTAATATTTTGGATATTACATATGACATGGATGATTTTAAATTCCTTGTGTTTTGATTTTTTTCTTTATTTAAATAATGTTATATTAAATATTTATTCAAAGTATTTTTACAATTATTTTTAGAATTTTGATATTTATTTGGTTTTTGTGTGAATATTTTGAAATGGTACTTTGATTTCAATCAATCTATTGAATCATTGATTTTTACCATCTAGGTTTCATTTCTACAATATCTAATAAAACTACATGTTGAATCATATTAAATGAAAATTGGGAGAATATTTAGAAAAATTAATAAATATTTATTAAATGATGAGTAATTGGACATGCCTGTTAGTTGGATGGATATGTTTTTAAGTAGATGATTTTGTTTCTCTCATTATTATCATATATATGGATTAAGTTATAATGGTGTTTTTATTTTACAAATTGTATATTACCAATCCATTCCATGGGATATTGTATGACTTTAAATGGGGTATTATTTTCACAAAAGATTCATGGAAAATGGATTTCAAAGTCTCTACCAGGGATGTAGGATATTCATATCCAAAGAACAAGGAGAGAGTTTTTCTAAATTCTTCCATAGATTATACAAAATTTTTTTATATGAGATTCCTATCTTTCTAAAGAAGTTCAATTTTTCTTCTCTATAATAAATTCATTAAAAAAACCAAATGACGGAGTCCTGATGGAAAATATTTTCATATTGGTTAGATGAATCATTTTCTAAGGAATTAATTGGAAGATAATTATTTTAAATAGTTAAGGTTGGTTGATGATAATAAATAGAAAAGTATAATGATTAATGGGAATGTATTAATGAATGTGAAAGATAATAAATCATACCCACACAATGATAATTATTCCCTTTATTGATTATTTACTATGATATCACCTAGTAAAAATTCCATTGTTTATCTAGTGGTAATACCAAGTGAAAATGAGAATTTTTTTATCATACTCAGAGTGGGTCATTTACAAATAATCATGGTTTTGATGTTACATCAGATAACCTAATGAAAATCATGTATATAGATGTGGAGAATGGAATGATTATGGAACCCATACCTCTGTTAAATCATTGTGTTATATTAATCTCAGTAGAGGTAGATGATAATTTATTAATTTTTCCTAGTAATAATGATGATGAATCTAAATATATAAATCCAATGAATCCATCTAATATGTTTTTTGGTATCCAAGATTATTGGCTTTTTAAATAAAAAAATTGATCAATGAATCAATATTAGTGTAGATTGATTTTAAAAATTTACATTCATTACAAGAAAACATGTAGTAAAATAATGAAAAAATATATTTAGAAAGATATGCTCCAATAAATAATATTTTTATAAGGAAATTTATTTTTATTGGGATTAGATTGATATATGTATTAAATATGTGAGAGTGATTTGTATGGGGTGAGATTGTAAGGAAGTAATGATTTTTTTATTGATATATCAATTTCATTTATAAATGGTTATTGATTTAGTATATTGTTTAATAGATCATTCAAGGAACAAAATTGGGTTTCATGATTTTTAGATTAGAGACGGGGTATTGATTTGTGGGATTTTGTTATTCTTTATGCATGAATGTATCATGTTTGGAAAATACTATTTTTATTTTGGTTTCTATTTTTGTTTCTTGGATGTCAATTTTTATTCAATTGTGAAATTATTATTAATTCATTTATTTTTCACAAAAAATGTTCATTAATAATTATATATTTATTATACACAGGGAAAGATAATATTCATGGCTGTCAGGTGTAAACATAAGGGTTTTACCTTCTAGTCTCTATTATTAAATGAGATTATCTATGTCAGAATTTTCAATGTGTAATATTATATTTTTTTCCTTTTAAATCCACAATTTTACTATTCTTTTTATATTTTTTGGTTTTACAATCATATTTAACAACCCCTACTCTTTTATTCTTAATCCATCAAAAATATTTTTTTTAATGAGAATAGTTTTTATACTTCATTTTAGTAGGGAATCATTCTCCTCCATGTCAACATTATTGGTATTATTTTATGGATGTATTTATCTATAAAAATATGATTTCATAATGTCTCATTCTATTGAACTTTATTTACATACAAATTTTGGAAAAAATATTTTTTTCACACTTTTATTTCATTTTCAAATCCATCATTTTCCATCACCATTTTATTTGGTATTCATTAAAAATATTCCATTTCATGTTCCTGATACTTAAAAGTATTTTTTATATATTTTAATATTATTATTTCATAATAAATTTATAAAGTATTTATTTATAAATTCTTTCAAACTACACATGAATTTTATTTTCATTTTCTAAATAATATTCTTATTTTCTATTAAAAGGGTTTTTTATCTATGTTAATATCCATTAAATATTTCATATTATTCATTAGGGATATGTTATAATGGAATCAACCATTTTAATTATATACATTTTTTATTAATATTTTATATGTAAATTTTTATGTAACCCACGTTATTCTCAAATGTTAAGTGTATTATGATTCATTTATGACTGTATTATTGTTTATAAACTAATGAATTGTATGCTTATAACATTATTTCATGAGTGGGCCTAGAAATACATATAAAATAAATAATTTGGGAACTGATTACAACTCATTAATTATTATTTTATAGGATACAGGATGTTATTAATTTCCATTATTTTATGGGATATTTTTCCTACTATGTGATGATAGTCATGAAAAATACTGTATTTTAATTCCAAAATGCCTTTTAATATAATTTATTTATATAGTTATATTACCTTTTTAAATAGTTTAAAGTGTAATTAGATTATATTTTTACCATTTAATCCAATTTTAGTCATTGGAAGTAATTTCACAATGAAATTGGGCATAAACTAGTGTCAATCTTTTGATAGTTATTATTTCTTAAAAACACGCTTTTTTGTTTTGACAACAGGAATTAATTTTAAATTAATTAATAAAAATTCTATGTTTTTAATTTAGTAAAATAGACATCATTTTTGAATTCAGAATATCAAATATAGCTTTGGCTGAATTTTTTGTATTTTTCTGAAAACCTTCAATTTTTGATGAATAGTGAAAACACTGAGTAGTAGTTAAAAAACCGACCTTTTCATTTAAATGAAAATTTACCCCATCTTTGAATTGAATTTTGAAAATCCAACTTACATGGTTTTTATAAGTAAGTAAAATTTGGTTCAATAAGATGAAAATAATTTTTGGTGAATAGTAACTTTTGACTTTTATTTACCGTGATTAAAGGTAAATAGGGTAATTCAAGGTAAAAATAATATTATAATAATATAAAATTTAATTAACACTTGTCCAAACCTTATTGGATGAGTCATGTCCGCCCAATAAAATCCTTGGGTGAGATTTTTGTCCTTTCAAATCCATTTGGGTAATATAATGACATTAATAACTTTTTATTTAAAGTAAAAATAAAAATATTGTAAACATGTATTGTTTTGAAAAAAAATTTTAATGTGGGGTTATATAATTGATATATTTGACTATAAATATTAATTATAAAGATAAAAAGATTTACTAAATCATGATATTTTATTTATAATTTTTATACTTCAAATAAATAAAATTATTTATGACATAATAATGATGCAGTGTTTACCTCATTAATGAATGTTTAAAATAAATAAGATAATAAAAATTAAAACAATATAAAAAACCTATCCAATTCATATTTGATGATTTTATTTCGAACAAGATTCATCTTATATTCTAATTTAATAAGTTTTGGACCTTTAGAAACCAAAAATCATTATATAATAAAATAATATTTTCAAACTTTCCTAAAGAGCCCCTCCCCCCTTATAAAAAGCCCTCACCTCTAACCCATTACTCACACCTCTAAATCCACTTGACTTGTCAAAAATATACCCAAATAATCTCTCAAGATCCCTATATTCCACCTATAAGCCTTATCTTAGGCAGAAGGAACTTCAAAAAATAATTTTGGTTCAAACCAAAGGGAGTTACCCGATTTAAAGGTAACATCTTCTCTTAAGTTATTTTCTTTTATTTTACTTCTCCAACCCCCTAAACTCTTTTTATTACTTTATTTTATAAAAAAATTATACTCAATATACTAGTTTGTTTTTATGATAAGGATTATAACTACACTTACACACACCTCCTTCTAATGGGTAAAGAACATACTGTTTCTGTGGACGACGAACTACTGCCTCATGAAACGATGATTGTTCAATATTCTCCTACCACCTTTTATGGTGGCCATTAATATGGAACTTTATTTACATTTGATATATATTATATTTATATTGTCTCTATACTTATGTATTTTTCATTTATATCATACCTTTATGGTTTCCATAATGGGTAAATACGATAATTTCATTTGAGGAAGTGCGGACTACCGCCCCCTCAAAGTGATATGACTCATTCATGCCATACGTGGATCGTATAAAGGATGGAATTAATGAAAATATATATGATATTATAATGGAATTATAATATACCTATGTATCATTAGGTTTTAATTCCATTAAATATGAAATAGAAATGAAAGTAGCGTTCATGCGTACGTACAACTTACCATCTCCATGAACGGTGCATTTCATTTCTTACCTCCAAATGTTATGTAATATTATAAATAAAAATATATACAGGATATATATGATATATATGATATATAAATAATTAATATCATTCTGGATATAATGTAATTTTGACCACATTAACAACTTTTAATTATAAGAAGTTCATTTTTGACTCAAATACCAAATATCGACAAAACGAAAATTGTTAACTTAATCTATTGCATAATGTTTATAACATTGTAATAAGTGATATAAAAGGAATAATAAACTCGAAAAATGTTTTCAATCAAGTTTAAATTAAATTTAGTTTATTATTCAGGATATTAAAGAATGAACAGATCAAGTCGGACACGAGGTAAGGGGTTTTCATCTCACTTTTTATTCCTGTGAGATTCATGCTATATTTTCCACTATTTCCTTTTGTGTGGTGTATGTACTACCCATTATTTTATTAATTGTGTAATATAATTTAATTTATTGGTATTCACATCTTCATTGTATGATCCTTCTTTCATGGAGTGTAAGTTTCATAAGTTACCAAATCGGTAAGGGAACCTTTCACCCTCCTCTTCTAGTCAAATACTTCTTTTTATGTTATGTCTTTAAATTTAAATTATAGAATGTTGGGATATGTTCTTATATATACTTATTTCTATAAATTATATGTCCATGTGATTAGAGACCCTTTTATCTCTCATCAACTCATTTTCTGAATTTTAAAGCGACGCCGTTAGGCTGTCGAATTTCTGTAAGGGAACTTCTTAACCCAATTTCAATTATTTGGGTTAAACTTTTACTTAGTGATTATATCTTGCTATAAATATGTGTTAATAACATGTTATTATTTTAAACTTAATATCCACTTGATTCACGCTCAAATTTACCCAACAGATGAAGGTAGAACGGTCCTTGTAGTTTAGTTTGGGTTGTCGAATCCTCAGAGACCTAAGAAGTAACCTACAGACACATACATTCTATGGAATATTTTTGGCTATGAAGTGGCCAACTTGGGTTGATATTATATAGGTTTAAGTGAATTCTAATATACTTAAGTGAATTAAAATTAAAATAATGAGTTGATCCTAGGTTATCACTTGGGGTGGATTAGATGCATTCCTTTTCATCTATTTCAATTTCTTATATTTGAGATGAGTTCATTTAAGAAGATCAAACAACATCATCACTTATGGTTTAATACCTACACCCTTCAATACTAATCACCTATACCCTTGAAGGATCAATGTTTTGAGAACTTTAAGGTAAAGGTTCGTATTAGCACTTGAAGTGTACGACCTTAAATTTAACAAGGATGAAGGAGTTTAAAGATCTTCATACAAAATTCTCAATTAAAAGAAGTGATTAGAAATTAATGGAGTGAGAAATAACATCCAATACATCCCATTTATACTCCCTTGGATCAACCCATAAGTGGGATATACCTCCATTGATTCTCTGGTTTCAATGGAAGCAGAAAGTAGACTCATGAGGGAGGAAAATGAGAAGTAAAAAAAATAATGAAATAATGATCACTCCATCGTTGTGTGATAATTTCACAAGGTTTGGTGTGAATAAATTCAAAACTTGAACCAAATTTATCAAAGTGATATTTATAACAACATAATAAGAGGATAAGAAGAACTTTTATTAAGAAACTAAAGTGAATTGAACAACTTACATGTGGAAGACAAACTTGAGACAACAAAATCGCAGCATAATATTACAATTGAACAAAGCACCAAAGATCATTAAATACTCCAAAAACACTACCTTAAATAGGAATTTTGGGATCCTTGGGTATATAATACAATATTTGAAGTCATCCCACTTGATTATGGTAGGCTTAGGGTGGTGGAAATCTTGTGGAACTTGGAATTTTCCACTCTTGACCCGAGGTGGCAGCCAACTTGAAACCACCAAACATACAAAGAGAAATGGCCATATAGATGGAAAAATTAGAGTGGTACATAGAAGAAGAAAATCTATCTCCATATGTATCGTAACCTCCTGAAAAATTTGGGCCCTTTTGGAGTTGTGAATCAAAAGTTATGGCCGATGTAGTGGGATAATATTCTGGGACGCAGATTCTGGCCTAGATTTTGATATTTTATTTAGTCTGCCTTAATTTCCATCATGGAGGCCGAATTATCACTAGATCATGAATAATTATTTGTTCCTATATAAGTATTATAGAATCCCAAGAAATTTGGGCTTTATTGGGCCAGTATTGTGGGCCCCACATTCTCATCAGTGGGCTAGTGTCCAATCTGCCTTCTCTAAAATTGCTTCCATTCATCTCCAAATATCCCCATCATCCTTTATGAATACTACAATGATCCCTGAATGAAAAATGTTCAAATTAAAGTTTAGATACATTTAAGAAAATATCAAATTAAATTATGGAAAATTAAATTCCTTAAAATCATATGAATCCTTGGGCCTAAATTGGTGTACATTAGGCATGAAGTGCACAAATGATGAGAATGGACGTTCAAAATTAAAATCCACTAGCTCAGTCCCATAAGATCAAAAATGAACATTTAATACCATTAAAATGTAATTAAAATATGTGTTTTTATTGGATAATCACACCCCCCAACTTGAGATTTGCTAGTCCCGAGCAAAATGTATCTCAACAATATGAAATTCAAATTCCCTTTTCCAAAAACATTTTAATACACAATGATCACCAAAAATCCTTATACCAAACACTCATGAAACCCACAAAAATATTTTAATACAAGATAATTTCATAAGAAGATCCCAATCCCAAGCCCATTCCTTTATTCAAATTCATTTCCATATTTCATCCAATATCAATTAAGTATGAGGATGTGTTGTGAATCACAATAGACATGGGGGTTCATCTTTATTCAAGGGGGAACTGACGGAAGCACTAGGTGGAATAAAATTTCAATATTAGGATGAGTATTCAACTTTTTTTTCAATATTTCCATGGTAATTTAAATTTCACTCAAAAGAGTCAACCCATGTAGCGAGACTTTTTCGATGACTCCCAGGTTCAAAGACCTTAGAGAACCAAGCGAAGCCCACATACTCGGGAATCATCTCGAGTTAACTCAGTCAAAAACAAATTCAAATTACCATAAATAGAGATAAAATTACTAACTCTTGACTAGACAACTATGGAGTCACAATCCCCAAGTACCAAAAGCCATGCATTAGGTCATTTCATTGCTTTATGCACAAATTTATTGTTTTTTTGATTGATTTTTTTGAATAATCATATTAAACTAAAATGATTTCCAAACCTATGTTATTTATTTGGGGGACCCCATGAACTCAAACTAATAACCCACTATCCAAAGGGCGCACATTGTGATCTTTTTTTTTTATTTGGATGAAAATATAAACGATGAAATATCACATTGGACAACCATACTTTCCAAAATCTATGCTCATGAAATTATACATGGATTAAAATCTGATTCAGGGAATGCTAAATTATTTGATATTTAGTTTCAATGTTTTCAATGTGTATTATCATGTTCAAAGTTAAATGAATTTTTCCTTCCATTTACACACATTTTTTTTCAAATCATTTTTTTTCACACAAAAGAAATTTTTTTATTTTATCTCCCCCCAACTTAAAATAACACTATCCCCAGTGTTTGAAGAAAAGAAAATTTAGAAGGAGTAGAGGCAGATAAGAGAAGTTAAAAAAGGAAATTGAAATACGAGGATCATGGAATGAATTCACCTGGTGGCTGAAGTTGAAGTTCTTGCTGCTCCAATTTAGTCCTTTGATATCCATTCCACTTGCAGAGTTCCCTAGTGGAAAAAGGAAAAAACAAAAAAAAAACAATATATATATATATATATATAAGTAAAATATAAGTATATATATAAAAATTATAGAATAAAAAAGCACAATAATCCATAGGTCAGTGGTAAGTGCGCGCCCCTGTCTCCCTTCGGTCCCAGATTCGATTCCCCGCGGCTTCACCGGTTGTGACGGGGTCTGACCCATGACCTACGACGTGTCCTTTTTATTATTATTATATTATTATTTATTTTTTTGTATTTTTATTTTAACCTACAAACACATAAAAATAAAATAAAATAAACTGATGATACATTGTCTTTTTTTTTTTAATTTCTGGGTAAGGTATTACTTAAGGATCACACCATGTGACACTGATGAATATGACACTCCCCTTTCATACCCATCCATAATCATAATAGAAGAACAGGTCAAAAATCTATTTTTTTTAAATATCAAAATGATTCATTAATCCTATTTAAAAAAAATTATTCGCAAAGATGAAAACCACAGGTTGCCTCCCATGCAGCGCTTTGGTTTAACATCGCTAGCTCGACTTAGACCCTTAATTATTTAAGTATTTTCCTCATATAAGGTTGGTTCACACAAGTTTTCATCAACTTCATTTTTTTGGAATGGTTCAATGAATGGTTTGACTCTATGACCATTAACTTTAAAGGTTTGACCATTGGTGGGATCTTGAATTTCTACAGCCCCATGGGGGTACACCTTATGCACTATGTCTGGACCTGACCATCTAGACCTCAACTTTCTCGGGTGTAAATAAAGTTTAGAACTATACAAAAGAATAGGTTTTCCCAGTAAAATTTGTTTGGTTTCAAGATTTTGAGATTGGTAGGCTTGTACTTTATCTTTATTGATCCTTGAATTTTCATAAGCCTCTATCCTAAGTTCCTCAAGTTTATTGAGATCTAATTTACTTTTTGTTTCGGCCAATGAGAGGTTATAATTCATTTTTATAATTTCCCAAAATGCCTTATGTTCAATCTTTACTAGAAAATGGCATGCTTTACCATAAACCAACCTATATGGGGACATTCCTAAAATGCTTTTATATGCAGTTCGATAGGCCCAAAGAGCATCTAAGAGTTTGATCGACCAATCTTTCCTAGATGGATTAACAGTTTTCTCAAGAATTTTTTTGATTTCTCGATTGGATAACTTTGCTTGACCATTGGTCTTTGGGTGGTATGTAGTGGAAAATTTGTGATAAATTCCATAATTGTCCATGAGTGATGAGAATGGATGATTGAAAAAATGAGTTCCATGATCACTAATGATAGCCCTAGGAATTCAAAATCTAGAGAAGATGTTTTATTTTAGGAATCTAATCACAGTTTTATGGTCATTGGATTTTGTGGGAATGTCCTCAACCCATTTTGAGACATAATCAATAGCTAAGATAATTTAAAGATATCTCCTAGAGTTTGGGAAGGGACCCATGAAATCAATTCCCCAATAGTCAAAGATTTCAACCACTAAGATGGGAGTGAGTGACATTTGATTCCTTTTTATGATGGACCCTACTTGTTGACACCTAGGACAACTTTGAGAAAATGTGCAGGAGTACCTTGAGAGGGTGGGAGAGAAGAGACCACACTGAAGAATCTTAGCAGATGTTTTCTTATAGGAAAAGTGACCTCTACATGCCTCACTATGACATAATTTAAGGATGGACTCTTGTTTAGATTCTGGTACACACCTCCTAATGATTTGTTCAGGGTAGAACTTATAGAGGTATGGATCATCAAACACATAGTTCCTAACATCAGAAAGGAATTTCCTTAGATCTTGAGTCCCTAAGAATTTTTGAATGACTCTTGTAACTAAGAAATAGTCTATGTCGGCATACTAAGGTTAGTCAATCACAGAGTATAGGTGTTCATTAGGGAATGAATCAGACACAGAAATGTGATTTGAGTTGTCTTTTAATTCCATCCTAGAGATATGATCAACTACAACATTTTCCACACCCTGTTTATCCTTGATTATGAGGTTAAATTCTTGTAAGAGAAGGACCCACCTAATCAGTCTAGCCTTAACATCTTGTTTTTGGAAGAGGTATTTTAGTACAGAATGGTTAGAGAACATAGTGACGGGGGATCTAAAGAGGTAGGACCTAAACTTCTCTAAGTCAAAAATAATAGAAAGTAACTCCTTTTAAGTGGTGGTGTAGTTTATTTGGGCATCATTTAAGGATTTTCTTGTATAAGCAATGAAATAAGGATTTTATCACAACATTTTCCTAACACAGTTCCTACAGAAAAGCCACTAGCATCACACATAAGTTTGAAAGGAAGGTTCCAATTTGGAGATTTCATAATGGGAGGAGAGGTAAGAGAGGATTTTAGGGTTGAGAATGAATCCTCACAGCTTTCTGTCCAAAAAACTGGAGCATCCTTTACTACGAGAGCACAAAGGGGACATGAGATTGAACTAAAGTCCTTGATGAATCTTCTATAGAAACCAGCATATCCTATGAAAGACCTCACTTCCTTAACAGTTCTGGGTGATGTAAGGCGATGAATGATGTCAACCTTTTCTTTATCAACTTCAATCCCCTTACCTGAGACCAGATGGCCTAGAACTAGTCCCTCTTTAACCATGAAATGGCATTTTTCCCAGTTTAGGACTAGATTCTTTTCTTCACATCTTGACAAGACCCTCTCCACATTCCTCAGACATCCCTAAAATTTATCCCCAAACACAGAGAAGTCATCCATGAAGACCTCAAGAAAATCCCCTACCTTGTCCAAGAAGATTCCCATCATGCACCACTGGAAGGTTCTAGGGGAATTTCATAACCTGAAGGGCATGTTTTTGAAGGCAACAGTGCTGAATGGACAGGTGAATGTAGTCTACCCTTGATCCTCGAGGGATACCTCAATCTAATTGTACCCCGAGTACCCATCTAAGAAACAGTAGAAGGCATGACCTGCCACTCTCTCAAGGATTTGGTCAATGAATGGTAAGGGGAAATGGTCCTTCTTGGTAAATGATTTTAGCTTCCTATAGTCAATGAAGACCCTCCATCCACTACTCACCCTAGTTAGAAGAATCTCTCCATCCTTATTGGTTATCACTATGATTCCTGACTTCTTGGGAACAACTTGGATTGGTCTCACCCACTCACTCTCAGCTATGGGATAGATGATACCAGCTTTTAACAATTTCATAAGTTCTTTTCTCACTACTTCCATGAGATTAGGATTGAGTTGCAATTGAGTTTGACAACATGGCTTTGAATCAGATTCCAGAACAATCCTGTGAGTCCCGATAAGTGGACTAATCCGAGGAATATCAGACAGGGTCCAACCAACTACTTTCTTATGTTTCCCAAGGACATATATAAGCATCCTCTCATGATTGGCTTCAAGAGGAGAAGAAACAACAATAGGATGTGTTTCATTTTCTCCTAGGAAGGCATACTTAAGTGCAGAAGGAAGTTTTTTCAATTCAAGATCAGGTTGGTTCCAAATTTTAGCAAAATATTGGGACATTGGCCCAAGATGATTTTTTTTAGATTTTCAGATAGGATTGATTCCCCACATATAGAAGTTTCATCTACAAGATTGGTTTGATCAAATTTAGGTAAGGAAGTTTGATTGGTCTCTATGAAAGTGGTTTCCTGAAAGGTTTCACTAATTGTTGGACCTAAGACTTCATCATAAGAGCAATTTGAAAATGATTCAATCCAAGGAGATAAAATTCATTCATTTGAACAAAGGAATTCAATCTCATCATGACTTAAACATCCATCAAATATTCCTTCATGTTCTATGGATTCATTATCAATGATTCCTATCATGTTTACTTCATTAATGTACTCATCATACCCTATTTGTGAGCTTCCATTATAGATGTTCAAGTCTAGAATCATGTTTCCAAAGGTGATGGTCATGTTCCCGTTTCGAAATCGGATAACAAAGTTGATTGTTGCAAGGAAAGGACGACCAAGGATGATTGGGCTTTGTTCCTTATTTCCTAAGTTTGGATGTTTTTCAAGGATAATGAAGTCAGCAGGGTAGATGAAGTTTTCAATCTTTATCAGAACATCCTTTAAAATCCCCTTTGGAACCCTAATGTTGCGATCAACAAGTTGAAGTGTGACAGATGTGGGTTGGAGTTCTTCTAGGCCTAACTGGTAGTACACAACATATGGTATGAGATTGACACTATCACCTAGGTCACACAAGGCCTTGGCAACTTTTCTCTCTCCAAGTTCAACATTGATGTAAGGGCAACCCGGGTCTTTCAAATTATGAGAAATGGTCCCCTGAATGGTGGTACTCACATTTGCAGCCGAAAGGAATTGGTTTTTATGTGAAAATTTTCTTTTAAAAGAAAACAAGTCCTTAAGGTACTTTTAGTAGGTAGGTATGGTTTGGATTGCATCGAGAAGGGGAATGTTCAACTTGACTTGTGAGAAGATTTCTCTTAATGTTTCACTCAATTCAGGCTTGGTTTACCCCCTCATGCGTTGAGGAAATGGTGCCGGTTGTGGGGTTGTTTGTTGAAGAGTTGTTTTTTGACAACATTATCTTGTTTTTCAGTTTGATCTTTTGGTTAATTTGAATTATCATCCAAGTTTGAATCTTCAGATGGGTTCTGAATTAGTTGTTCAGGTTTCTCAATTTATTTCCAACTTCTTAAAACAGTCACAACCTTTTGTTGTTCATGAGTTGTTCGAGTGCAACTTGAATCTCCCCTTAAATTTGAGGATGGTATCGCCTGAGTAGGCATGGGTGAATTTATAGTTTTGATGGTTTGAATTTATTGTTTAAGGGAAGATAATTATGAGTTCATTTTGTCCATTTTTTTGCACAGTTGTTCTAGTAGTCTTTGTGGAACAGTTTGGGTTGATGCTTGAGAAGATTGGTTTATCCTAGGGGGATATTTTGGAGGTGGGATGGTTTGTTAAAAATGGACTGGTGGCTGTTGGTATTGGATAGGTTGGGTTTGGAACTTGTTATGGGTTTGGTAGTTCTGATGGGGGTAAGTATTTTGTCCCTGTGGTTGGATAGGTTATTGGTTATCTTTCTAGTGGAAGCCTGAGTGGTCATTATACCTTGGGTTGAAGGTGTTTTGGTATTGAGGCTTTTGAAAGTTCAAGGCATTTACTTCCACTGAGGTCCTCCTAAATGAATATCCTTGATGGATGGAATGGTTGGGCAGTTGTCTGTCTTATGGTCATGTTTGTCACAAATTGTGAAAACAGGGTCTACATTTTGGATTTCATGGAATTTCCTAAGGTCTATCTCTTCAACCTTCCTAGAGAGTGTTGTGAGTTTAGCCCTAATGTCACGAACCAGGCCGGGTCACCATCTGACCCAGCACCCGACCCAGTCCGCGACATGGCCCAAAGGGCATTCCCGATCCCCACGGGTTGGCACAAGTTCCCGAGTATCAAACATTACATGGGAACGATTTACCCGAAAAAAAGATAGAACTACAACTAACAAGATAAACAAACTAAAACTAGAAACAGGCAACCAAACACGCCTTTAAACTATAAACAATTTTAGAGTTTACAATTCAACTAAAACCCAAAAGGGAACTACAAAAAAAGATAGAAAACTAAAAACTCTAACTCAAGACTCCAAAAGACATGAGAAGTCATACCTCCAAACTACCCACACCAACCTACATGAGGAGTCTGACAACAATCCGAATCACCATCACTGAGCACGATGTCAACAACTTGGAGACCACAAGAAACAAGGTCTACATACACCCGAAGGTGTATGCAGGGTGTGAGCGAAAAGCCCAGTAGGACGTCACCCAATAAAAAGGTTCCACGTATAAACATTAAATGAAAAATACATTTGTAGGATAAATAAATGAAAGGACACCAAAGCTTAAACAACTTTAAAGAAATAGTTTCTATAAAGAAAACAATTTTAAAGAAAAAAACATAAATAAAAAATAAAATACCCTTGCAGTTAAGAAAACTCAAACCTTCAAGAGAACCCAAAAGCTAAACCGCATGCTGACAGTGAGTGTATAGTAATCCAGGAGCACTAAAAGTGGGAGAGGACCTATAGGTATCAGAAAAAGGAATGATACCCTAGAACATCGCGTCTCGATGAATAGTATAGGAAACACAACAAAATACGTTCTCGTGCACGAGCTACTAGTAGGGAAACACATCTATAACCTATTGGTATCCAATCATCATCCAATGTTTTGTTAGTGTTGTAATCATCAAACCAGCTAAGTGAAACTCGGCTAGAGCCACTTCCGAATCACTAGCACGCTAGATCTAGTCCGCCCACCTAGCACCCAGGCTTCCCCTTTTTTTGTGCTCAAGATGTTCCAATTTCACATTTCATGTCAAACTCAGACAAATAAAACAAACAGGGTGTTACATGAACCCAACACCACACTTTCACACACATAGAAAACCATTTGACAAAGTACGCACGACAAAAGACTTTACCCAACTAAATTAAAACAATTTCTGCATTGCTAATAATTGTTTATTAAAAAAATATTAAATTTTTATCGTTAATAATTTTATTAAATAATATTAAATTCTGGGTAAAAAAATTCTTTAAAAAGAAACATAACATGGCTTTAACACACAAAAAACAACTCAACCCTCTTTCATGATCAAACACACCCAACGCCACATCAAGAACAAAAATTGAACACTTTGCACATTTTCACAAAACAAACACAAACTTTATAAAAACACTAGAACACAAACATTGCACTTTGCACATTTTCACAAAACGAACACAACTTTATAAAAACACTGGAACACAAACATTTCACTTTGCACATTTTCACAAAACAAACACAAAATTTATTAAACACTAGGAGATAGCTCAATAATGGGTTTTCATAGAAACAACCTACTCAACCAACACAACACCTTCATTTATGAACAAGCACAAACAACACTATGTCGAAAACATAATTAACACCACTTTCACGAATGAAAAGCTAAATGCACATACTATAAAACACTAACAACTGATTAAAAATAAGATTTCAGCCAATGAACGCACCCACCCATATAAACATACTAACAAAAAAATTTTCACACATGAAAAACTTTAAGAAAAAAAAATTCGCACCCAAAATAATTAATCAAAGAACATCATAAATTAACTAAGCTAGAAAATTAATTCATTAAATAATGTTTAAACACGGAACCACCTTCCTCGGTGTGGGGAAACACAAGACTTCCGTGCGAAATCGTCAGCGCACGTCTAATACACCACGACAACCCAAATAGAACCTAATAAATAACGCATCAGACCAATTATACTAAAATTGAACCAAACTCAATTCAAAACTCTAACCGCACTCAACCAGGATTAAACAACAAGCAATCAAAGAAAAACTCACTTACAGCGGGGGTGTGGGAGGTCGGCCGGAGGTCGACAGAGGCTGCTGAAGTTGTGCGAGGAGGTGCGGGGTGGCTGTATGGTGGAGCGAAGGGGTGAGAGGCAGCCAGTGCGGGCCTGGCCGGTCAGTGGGGTCACCGGAAAAAGGGGGTGGAGGTTCGGGTCTTCGCTGGAGGGTGGTGCTGCGCCAATGGAGAGGTCCGGCGAGGAGGGGGCGCACTGGAGCGCCACCGGTAGAGAGATGCAACGAGGAGCGGGGGGGGGGGGGGGTGATCCGTCGTGTCTAGGGAAGGGGAGTGCAGGCTGGGGGTTGTTGCACTGCCGAGTGGGAGGGAGGTTGACCACCAAGAAGGGAGGCCGCCGATGAGGGAGGGGAGGCGGCGTGAAGGTGGAGGGAGCGGTGGGATGGTGTGCCGTACAAGGAGAAGAAGAAAAAAAATGAAGAAGGGGGGGGAACACTAACAAGGGGGAGAAAAAAATAAAAATAAAATAAAATAAAAATAAAGATAAAGAAAAATGAAAATAAAATAAAATAAAAATAAAATGAAAATAAAATAAAATAAAAATAAAAATAAAAAAAAAATAAAATAAAATAAAATAAATCTAATAATAATAATAATAATAATAATAATAAAAAAAAAAAAAAATAATGATAATAATAATAATAATGATAATAATAATAATAATAATAATAATATTCCCAGATAACATTTTTTTTAAAAAAATATTTATAAACTCTTATTTTATTTGATTTCTACTTCATCACGTTCTTAATTTTTATTTCTTTATTAAAATTCATTTCATTTCATTAATTGAACAATAGGAAAGTTGTGCGGTAAACCGAGCGAAGTCACACAGCGGCCCAGGTGGGGCTGCGCGGCTTCGACTGCAGTGCGCTGGACACAGTCAATGCCAAAACACGCGTTTTAAAATAAAAATTCTGAAATTTTAAGTCGGGTCTTGACCCGAACTACCTGATGCCAAATAAAAATAATGAAATAACTCATTTAAAAATGACGAGTGTAAAAATTCTCCCCACCATAGCGCCTTCCATCACTGGAAAGCCACAACTAAGATTGAAGCCCAAAGTAGAAAACTACACCCCCTTAAGGTTCAAAGAGGATCCCCACCAAAAAGCAAGTGAAGAGAGGTAAACACATTGTTCTCAGAGAAGGTGACCAAAAAGTCAAACTCAAGAAACTCATAAAAATAATTTTTGATATGTGTTGCCTTCCCCAAAGAGCTAGAATGCCTCCAGTTGACTGATCGAGGGAAGAAACTCTCGCACCCACGGAAACCAACTTCACAAGCCGAAACGTCTCAAGCACTATCAAACGAAAACCACACCATTTGGTTAGAATGAACAAACTAGGTCAAACGACGTCCAAGAAACACTCTTATCACTTATCACCAAGTCATCCTTAGAAACAGAACCAAATGGTCAACATGGGGATGTACGAGGGGATCCCCACCATTAAGAACCTACTAACGCCCCAGACGAGGTTGGAAACCCGACACGGGGAGGTCTGAGTGGACTCCCCACCATTAAAGGAAAGTCCAACATTGATTCATGACAAAGACATTCATGCAAGATCCAATGTGGATCTCCCCACCATTGGAACTAACAGCAGATACAAAACTTTAGAAATCTTCCGATGGGGACCAAGCACCCCACCATAAGGGGCGGGGAGGGTCAGGCCCAACTACCAGGGCGTCAAAAGCATGACCCATGAAAAACCATCATATCCACATTCCTGGATGAGCATTATTGAAATTTGAGAGTGATTTACCTGACATAATCCCATACGGACCACTAAAATGATTACATCCAGTGGGAAACAACCCCCAAGACTTCAAGACGATGAGACAAACATGCCTCCACATGGTTATGAAAACCTTATGCAACCAGACGGTTCGTTCGGAGTGGAAAAAACATAGAAACAATTTATACTGCCTCTACTTTCGACACCGATGGCAGAAATAAAGTTGGGGTATCATACACTCTCGGGGTTCCTAACCACACGACAGCTTCACTCCGAGGCCAATGGCTAGAGCCCGGATGTTTGAAGCATCTCCTGCCTCACAGTCAGGTATTGAAGACTCTTGAACAGAGCTTCTCCTTTTGGTGTCACACGCAACCACACTGCAAACGAGACAACACCAGAAAACACAACACATTACGACATCCAACTGATCATACACAAAACATTCACCAATGTAAGAGCGGAAATGGTGCATGCACATTACCCTTTGTCACACTAAATGAGAACAGGGCACCACAAATCGTCACCTGAACATGACCATTGATGTAGAGAGGAACATTATACAGAGAGGGACTTCAAACTAAGTCTTAAACAACATGTTATTCCTAAAATAGACCGTAGCATCCCCATGTGACTGGGTCTACCACACTAGTGGCCTAACGTAGACCCTCTCTTAAACGAAACAAAAAAAAGACCAAAGGTCATTTAGAATAGTGGCCCGCACCGAACACTCTAGGCTTCTTAAACCTTTCCCCACTGGAATCTCCTTCACCGTTTCCAAATAGAACATTCAAATTAAGGAGGTAAAACTTCACCCTTGACTATCAAAGAGAACTCACACTTCAAGACGTCACCAAACATGACCCTTGTAGTTGATGAAAGTACTACAAAGCCCTTCAAGAAACTGGTCAACACTGATAATTTTGAACTGCCTTCAACCTTCCCCATTGGAATTCCTTTCACCGTTTCCAGGGGGACCTTTAGACACAACGGTTTCAAACCTCATACCTGACGACTCAGACAACTCAAAGATATCGAAATGCCCTTCAACTCCCCTCTCATTTGTCACACCGCCGTGAGAGGATCCGCTTAGTTTCAAAAAAAAAAAGAGAGAGGGTTCAATTCTAAAATTCAAGAAGAGAGTCCCCTGATCCACTAGAGGGCCGACCAATGGCGAATTGCCTATGGCCACACTTCAATCGCATGTTAACTCTTTATGGGGGTGTGCACTTGTCAAGAAAGGGAACCACAAACCCAATCAAACTGGTCTAATGGCTAAGACATGTCGCAAGCGAACGCTAAACGTACAGGGGAAACCACTGTAAGGGCTTCCTGAAGCACTTTTCAAAAGAGACCATTAACCACATGCTTTCGCACCAACTGACCAACAAGAATTCAAACTCAAGACACAAATCATTAATAAAGGATACTCGGCTCAAAACACCTCACATCCAACATCTCAAAAACACAAGGACACACCACGCAATCACCATTTACTAAAACACCAAACTCTCATTTAACAAAACTTTTTGAAAATAAGAAAATATAGTGGGTTGCACAAACACCAATGGTGTCCCATGGGCCTCGCACATGAATGTTCCCGTGCCACACTAGCACCCAACTCATATCCATCTAGGCACTCATCCGCTCGTGCCATTAACCCTTTTTCTTTCCATATACACTCATGCATGTGGTTGCCCACGAGAACACCAAGGGTCAAAACCAAACCTTTCCATTTTTCAAAACCAAAACATCCAAACCACACTTTTCAAACCTCATACCTCATTTTCTTTTTAAAGTGATTTATTTCAAAACATTTTCCAAAAATTTTTCCAAGACCAAAACATTTTTACTTAAAAACCAAATTTCCACTATTCCAAAACAAAGAGACGAGAGAAAATGAAAGAAGAAACAAGTGTCAGCGGGTGACTGGGACATATGGTTGGCGACCATATGCCAATCACACCACTGCCACAGAGGGTATTCTAGGACAGCGTCCCCGGATCCGCATGGCTTGCCAGACCCTGTGAGCTCACTGGGACCGCTGACCCAACTCCCTTTTCATTTCTCGTGAATAAGGTTAATCAAAAGGAACAACGAATCAGATACCACAACTTACTCTGGTAGCTTAAGTCCCGCCACGAGGTGTGCTGGCCAGGCACCTTACCCGTAGCCAGGACATCGAGTCCCGAAAAACCTAGCTTCGATCTACCATGACACTTTCCCAAGAAAAGACCTACAAGAGCAAACCTACCCCTCTAATACCATTTTTTCATAAACCAGGCTGGGTCGCCATCTGACCCGGCGCCCGACCCGGTCCGCGACATGTCCCGAAGGGCATCCGATCCCCACGGGCCGACACAAGTGCCCGAGTATCAAACATTACATGGGAACTATTTACCCGAAAAAAAGATATAAAGACAACTAACAATATAAACAAACTAAAACTGGAAACAGGAAACCAAACACGCCTTTAAACTATAACCAGGTTTAGAGTTTACAATTCAACTAAAACCCAAAAGGGAACTACAAGAACGGAAGAAAACTAAAAACTCTAACTCAAGACTCCGAACGACATGAGAAGTCATACCTCCAAACTACCCACACCAAACTGCATGAGGAGACCAACAAAAATCTGAACCACCATCACTGAGCACGATGTCAACAACCTCGAGACCACAAGAAACAAGGTCTACATACACCCGAAGGTGTATACAGGGTGTGAGTGAAAATACCAGTAGGACGTAACCCAATAAAAAGGTTCCACGTATAAACATTAAATGAAAAATACATTTGCAGGCTAAATAAATGAAAGGACACCAAATCTTAAACAAATTTAAAGAAATAGTTTCTATAAAGAAAACACTTTTAAAGAAAACAACTTAAATAAAAAATAAAACACCCATGTAGTTAAGAAAACTCAAACCTTCAAGAGAACCCAAAATCTACACCGCATGCCGAAGGTGAGTGTATAGTAATCCAGGAGAACTAAAAGTGGGAGAGGCCCTATAGGTACCAAAAAAAGGAATGGGACCCTAGAACATCACGTCTCGGTGAACAGTATAAGAAACACAACAAAATATGTTCTCATGAACGAGCCACTAGTGGGGCAACACATCCATAACCTAGTGGTCTCTAATCATCATCCAATGTTTAGTTAGTGTTGTAATCGTCAAACCAGCTAAGTGAAACTAGGCCAGAGCCACTTCCAAATCACTAGCATGATAGATATAGTCTGCCCACCTAGTACCTAGGCTTCCCCTTTTTTTTTGCTCAAGATGTTCCGATTTCACATTTCATGTCAAACTCAGACAAATAAAACAAACAGGGTTTTACACAAACCCAACGCCACACTTTCACACACACAGAAAAGAATTTGACAAAGTACACACGATAAAAGACTTTACCCAACTCAATTAAATCAATTTCTGCATTGATAATAATTGTTTATTAAAAACATATTAAATTTTTATCGTTAATAATTTTGTTAAATCATATTAAATTATTTGTAAACAAATTCTTTAAAAAGAAACATAACATGGATTTAACACACAAAAAACAACTCAAACCTCTTTCATGACCAAACACACCCAATACCACATCATGAAATTTTTTTTCACACTTTTCACATTTTCACAAAACAAACACAAACTTTATAAAAACAATAGGAGATAGCTCAACAATGGTTTTTCACAGAAACAACCTACTCAACCAACACAACACCTTCATTTATGACCGAGCACAAACAATGCTATGTAGAAAACGCAATTAACACCACTTTCATGAATGAAAAGCTAACTGCACATACTATAAAACACTAACAACTGACTAAAAATAAGATTTCATCCGATGAACGCACCCACCCATATAAACATACTACCAAACAAATTTTAACACATGAAAAACTTCAAGAAAACCAAATTTGCACCAAAAATAACGAATCAAAGAACATCATAAATTAACTAAGCAAGAAAATTAATTCATTAAATAACTTTTAAACGCAGAACCACCTACCTCGGTGTAGGGAAACACAAGACTTCTGTGCGAAATCGTCAGCGCATGTCAAACACACCACGACAACCCAAATAGAACCTAACAGATAATGCATCAGACCAATTATACTAAAATTGAACCAAACTCAATTCAAAACTTTAACTGCACTCAACTAGGATTAAACAACAAGAAATCAAAGAAAAACACACAAACATTGGGGGTGCGGGAGGTCGAACGGAGGTCGACGGAGGCTGCCGGAGTTGCGCGAGGAGGTACGGGGCGGCTGCACGGTGGCGCGAAGGGGTGAAGGGTGGATGTTTGGTGGCGCGAAGGGGTGTGGGGCGGCCGGTGTGGGGCTGGCCGGTCGGCGGGGTCACCGAAAAAAGGGGGTGGAGTTTCAGCTCTTTGTCGGAGGGTGGTGCTGCGCCTGTGGAGAGGTCCGGCGAGGAGGGGGCGCGCTGGAGAACCGCCGGTGGAGAGATGCAACAAGGAGTGGGGGGGGGGTGAGACATTGACTCTAGGGTTGGGGAGTTCAGGCTGGGGTTGGTGCACTGCCGAGCGGGAGGGAGGGAGGCCACTGGGAAGGGAGGTCACCGATGAGGGAGGGGAGGCGGCGTGAAGGAGGAGGGAGTGGCAGGATGGTGCGCCGCACATGGAGAAGAAGAAAAAAATGAAGACGAGGGGGGGGGGGGCGACCAAACCCTAACAAGGGGGAGAAAAAAATAAAAATAAAAATAAAATAAAAATAAAAATAAAGATAAAGATAAATGTAAATAAAATAAAATAAAATAAAATGAAAATAAAATAAAATAAAAATAAAATAAAATAAAATAAAATAAAACATAATAAAATAAAATAAAATAAAGCTAATAATAATAATAATAATAATAAAATAATGATAATAATAATAATAATAATGATAATAATAATAATAATAATAATAATAATAATAATAATATCCCCAGATAACATTTTTTTTAAAAAAATCTTTTAAAAACTCTTATTTTATTTGATTTCTATTTCATCACGTTCTTAATTTTTATTTCTTTATTTAAAATCATTTCATTTAATTGATTGAACAACATGCAATTTGTGCGGTAAACTGAGCGAAGTCGCGCGGCAGCCCAGGCAGGGATGCGCAGCTTCGACCGCAGTGCACTGGATGCAGTCAAGGCCAAAACACGCATTTTAAAATAAAAATTCTGAAATTTTAAGTCGGGTCTTGACCCAAACTACCTGATTCCAAATAAAAATAATGAAATAACATATTTAATGATGACAGGTGTGACACCTAAGGCTTTCCTCTTCTATAAGTGTATGAATTCCAGTTGTTATTTGTGGCTTTTCGGAATAAGGTGAATTTCCCCATGTTTGGTTTTGTTCAGCAAGGCTTTCTAGATACTTGTAAGCATCATTTGGGTCTTTGTTTTTAAAGGTTCCATTGCACATCTTATCAATGAATTGTTTGTTCCCTAGGCCCAACCCTTCATAGAAAATTATCACTTGTTCAGGAATAGAAAAACCATGATGTGGATCTATGTTTAGAGTGTCCTTGAACCTCTCCCATGTTTCATAGAATGAATCTCCCTCTTTTTCAAAAAAGTTTTGGATACTATTTTTAAGTGCAATTGTTTTGTGATGGGGAAAGTATTTTTTGTATAATTATCTTTTTAATTGGTCCCAAGAGTTGATGGATGATGGTATCAAATTTTTTATCCAATTTTTAGCTCGATCCTTTAACGAAAAAGGAAATATCATCAACTTAGCTTATTCTAGTTGATGTGGGGTACACATGGTTTCTACAATGTCATTGAATTCCTTAACATGAAGGTAGGGAATCTCGAACTCTATTCCATGGAACATGGGAAGATGATTTAAGACATGGGGTTTAAATATGTAGTTGAAATATCTTAGGGAGTTGTGTCTAATGCATGAGGGGGCATTGGTCCAGGAAGGTGTGAGGTAGTCATTCATGGTTTGATCAACTGCATTCCCCAAGTTTGGGGCTCCCTTATTTGGATTTCCATTTTGGTTCCCACCTGGGTTTATGAGTTGGTTTCTTTGAATTCCTTCCATTTAAATGGGATCAATTTTTGACTCAGGGGTATTAGGATGATTTGGATCTAATGGAAATATTTCCTTTAGTGTAATTGAATCCCCAACCCCAAGACTATCCACCCTAACTAGATGGTTTGATTGATCATGAGTGTAGGCGGACATGTGCCAAAAGAAAAAAAAGGAGAAAGGGAAAAGATAAAATAATTTGGATGAGAAAATAAGAAATGGGGGAGAATATAATGGGTGTTTAGATGACTTACTTGGGTCCCTGGAAATACCACCAAAATTTGATTCACAATCAAATTTACCCAAGTGATAAAGGTAGAACGATCCTTGTAGTTTAGCTTGGGTTGTCAAATCCTCAAAGACCTAAGAAGTAACCTACATACACGTACATTCTATGGACTATTTTTGGATATGAAGTGGCTAACTTGTGTTGATATTATATGGATTTAAGTTAATTCTAACATACTTAAGTGAATTAAAATTAAAAGAATGAGTTGATCCTAGGTTATCACTTGGGGTGGATTAGATGCATTCCTTTTTATCTGTTTCAATTTCTTATATTTGAGATGGGTTCATTTAAGAAGATCAAACAAAATCCTAATTATTGGGTTTAATACCTACACCCTTTTATAATAATCACATATACACTTGAAGGATCAATGTTGTAATCACTTCAAGGTAAATGTTCATATTATCATTTGAAGTGTGTGGCCTTAAATTCAACAAGGATGAAGGAGTTTAAATACCTTCAAACAAAATTATCAATTAAAAGAAGTGATTAGAAATTAATGGAGTAAGAAATAAAATTCAATCCATACCCTTTATAATCCCTTGGATCAACCCATAAGTGGGTTATCCCTCCTTTTATTCTATGGTTTCAATGGAAGCAGAAAGTAGACTCATGAGGGAGGAAAATGAGAAGTAAAAAAACAATGAAATAATGACCACTCCACCGTTGTGTGATAATTTCACAAGGTTTGGTGTGAATAAATTCACACCTTGAACCAACGGTATCAAAGTGATATGTATAAAAACAAAATAATATGAGAAGAAGAACTTTTATAAAGAAACTAAAGTGAATTTAACAACTTACATGTGGAAGACAAACTTTAGACAACAAAAGTGCAACATAACATTACAATTGAACAAAGCACCAAAGATCATTAAATCCTCCAACAACACTGCCTTAAATTATATTTTTTGGAGCCATTTTTCTAGACTCCAATAGTGAAAGTCATCCCACTTGATTATGGTAGGCTTAGGGTGGTGTAAAGCTTGTGGAACTTGGACTTTTCCACTCTTGACCCGAGGTGGAAGCCAGCTTGAAACCACCAAACAGATGCGTAGAAATTACCTTCTAGATGGAAGAAATATAGTAGTCCATAGAAGAAGAAAATGGATACCCGGATGTATCCTAACCGTCTGTAAAATTTGGGCCCATTTGGAGTTGTGAATCAGGAGTTATGGCCGATTTAGTGGGATAATATTCTGGGATGCAGATTCTGGCCCAGATTTTGATATTCTATTTGGGAAGCCTTAATTACCATCATGGAGGCCGAATTAGCACTGGCTCAGGTAGAATTATTTATTCCTATATAAGTATTATAGCATCCCACGATATTTGGGCTTCATTGGGCCTGTATTGTGGGCCCCAAATTCTCATCAGTGGGTAGGTGTCTAATATGCCTTCTCTAGAGTTGCTTCCATTCATCTCCAAATATCTCCATTATCCTTTATGAATACTCCATTGATCCCAAAATGAATAATTTTCATATTAAAGTTTAGATACATTTAAAAAAATATAAAATTAAAATATGGAAAATTAAATTCCTTAAAATCATATGAATCATTGGGCCTAAATTGGTTTACATTAGGCATGAAGTGCACAAATGATGAGAATGGATGTTTAAAATTAAAATGCACTAACTCAGTCCCATAAGATCAAAAATGAACATTTAATACCATTAAAATGTAATTAAATTATGTGTTTTTATTGGATAATCACCACTTATATTGGGTGTATTATTATTTGTCACACATAATTATTTCATTGATTTGTCCTTAATCTAAGGATATGATATTTGCAAGGGACTTTGTCTCAATTTACATTCCATTGAGACTTTTTTGTTGTTATACACCAATTAAATTTTATATGGTGTATATAATTACCTTTTAAATATTATATTGTGAATATCCTTATTCTCATGATATTATAAGCTTTGATTAATGTTATTCCACAATTATTTGTATTCAATAATTTCTCATTTGGTTTGGAACTCTTTAACTAAAATATCATTTTAAATGTTTTAAAGATTTATTATTATAAATCTTTCTCATTAATGTTCATGTTTAAAAAATGGTTGTAAGGATTTATTTATATGGACTTGAATATTTTGATTTTTTTTAAATCTTCTAAGTGGTATGGGACACTTTGATTCAAAAATCTATTTATTGAATGTTTTAAATGGTTTTGAAAATGGTTTGATAAACCATTGATTATGTCAATATATTGAAATGATATATTGTGATTGAAATGTGGAAATTTTATCTTTCTTTTATGCTTGTTTTATCTATTATGAATATGTTATGGTTATTGGGAATTGTTTACGTATACGGGTGGTTCCGTGATAAACCTAGGGCGGGTGAGCCCGAGATAGATCTCCAATGCATTGGGTAATGTGACAGAGGTAAAAGTTAATGTTTCTCCAATGAGATTTAGGGAATATACTGTGATGGGTATTCCAAACATAAAACCCTACGTATCTATGAAAGCTACAGTGTAAGTATGTTATGTATGCCACAAGTTACTATTAAGATTTATGTTTTCTACGTGTTATTCATAAATCTTATGATTTCATAAGGTATGTTATGATTGAAAAGTATGGTTTCATTTATTTGTATTTATTGATGGGATAATGTTTTCTGTCCTTATTTTACAACCCTTACTAAGATTTTTATGATCATCCCTTGTTTTGAAATGTTTTTCACATGACTTAAAGATGAATAGGGCCAATTATGGGATCAATGAAAAGTCATGCTGTCTAAAACATGGAACTAGATAAGTTTCTTTTTTTAATATTTTTTATTTTATGAAAAAAATGGAAATTGAGTAAAAGTGACTACTTTTTAATTTTTGAGATGTAATAGTTATGGCCTAATTATCTAAAGCTCTAAACCTGAAAAAATCCTCAATGTGAATTATTCACTTAATTCAAGATTATGTAATGTTTAAGGCCAGATCTTTATAGTTGGTATCAAAGGTCGGTTTAGATAACTTTAGAGGTTAGGGTATTATTTAATCATAAGTGACATAACCATAATGGTTATCATATTAGAAAGATTCATAGTAATTTTAGAGGTGATAAATGGTTATTACATTTTCGGGTGCAAAATGAAAGGTGTTAGATAACCTTTGAGGATAAAATATGTTATGGTTATTTTTGAGGATTTTGTCTCATTTTTTTTGGAATGTTATGACTTTATATAATTTTTGAAAAAGGATAACACGCAAACCGTGTGACAACCCATCACATCAGACAAAGCTCTGGGAATCGAACCCACAACCAAAGTGCAATTGAGATTTATCACCTACCACTGGACTACGTGAAGTCCCTGGTTAGTATGACTTATTATTTTTAGTTAAATGATTTTATTGATCAATAATATGTTGATTTGGGATATTATGTTTTATAAAATGGACATCCTTAGTATAGGAAAATGATTGGGTGATTATGTGATAAAGGTTATTTTGGAAGAAATTTTCTCTTTTGGGAACACTATATGCTTAAGAAAAATAGAATACTATGGGATTTAATTTGTGGAGTAATGGTTGAAATATTATTTTGGAAGAATCTATGTTTTTATTATGGACATAAGGTGATTTATGTTATTTAATAAATTATTAACCTATCATAGAGAATATGTGATTAGGTTAATTACACTTCAGTACAAGACTTTAAGAGTAGTCGATGTTTTTGGAGATAAATGTTAAGATTTACTATGGAATACTATATGATTAAACCCTTCAATGTTTTGGGTTTCAATCTTAGTTTGGATTATTTTGAATAATTTTAAGGAAAATTTTATATTGAATGTTATTTCTTGAACTTTGGGTAATTTTTGTTGAATTTTGGAAATTAAGAGTAGTATTTCTTTTTATAAAGGATTATCCTTTTGGGGATTATCTGATATCATACTAACCAATTTTGGTTTTGGTTAATTTATAAAGATAGAAAAAATATATGGTTCATATTTTGTGGATAATTTTATTCTCTAGAAGTTTATTTTAGCACTTTTTATGTGTCCAAGTCATCTTGAATACTCATTGTTTAGAGAAAAGAAGAGTTTGTGGTAAAAATTTAGTAAAGGATGAAAGTCTACATGAAAAGTAAGTATGTGTCCTTATGTTCCTAGTCAATCTAATAAATAAATTTCTCAACTTTATGAAAAGGAACATAAAATAAAAATGTTGTATGTTTTCTTTTTCTACTTGGAAACCAATGACCGTTCAACCCATCATAAATTTGTGGTTTTCTTGTTGTTAACTTTCCCCTAATCATGTTTTCTATCACTCTGCATCAGAACTTGACAATTAGTTTCTTCTCCATATCTATGTTTTCAAGGAATCCATGTATGGGATATCTCAGGTGACCTTTGTACTTCCCTTTATTTATTTTAAAGTGATAGTTTTATTTTTTCTTTTTCTGATGTGGGACTTTCAATGAACTTTCCAAGACCAATTTTAAAATTGCGAGGACGTAATTTCCAAAAGGAGGGGAGGATGTAACATCCCAGGAAAATAAAGAATATGAAATTTTCATATTTATTAATATTTTTTTATTAAATGTTAATTATATTTTAGAAGGTATGCTATATTTAATGGCGTACCTGACACACAATAATGGGTTTCTCTGAAGTCTTATGTTGCACACAATGCTGAGCCATACTGAAAAATAATAATATATTATTATTTGAAATAGTATTTAATGCCTAGCCATTATAATAAAAGGAATGAACAGAACTAACTAAAATATGAATATACACGTTTGTTAAATATTTTTACATTTATCCAATAAAAGTTAGAGGCTTAAAATGTGAATGAATCCAATTTACGCATAAATACTCTAATATTCTTTAAAAGGTTGATTTACCACCTTTTGATGGGCGAACCCTCTTTAAATATAGTTTTTTTCAATTTTATATATTCTATTTGACAAAATAAAATTATTCTTTAGAATTGGGACATCAAAATTTACTTTGGGTAAATTTTTGGTATTTTTCTGATAAAATTTATTTTTTAATGAATAGTGAAAAATACTGTATTTTAATTCAAAACTTCCTTTTAATATAATTTATTTATATGGTTAGATTATATTTTTAAATGGTTTTAAAGTGTAATTAGATTATATTTTTACCATTTAATCCAATTTTGGTCATTAGATGTAATTTCACTTTGAAATTGGGCATAAACAAGTGTCAATCTTTTGATAGTTATTATTTCTTAAAAACAAACTTTTTGTTTTGACAACGAGAATTAATTTTAAATTAATTAATTCAACTTCTATGTTTTTAATATGGTAAAATAAACATCATTTTTTAATTTTGAATATCAAATATATATTAGGCTGAATTTTTGGTATTTTTCTGAAAACCTTCAATTTTTGATGAATAGTGAAGACACTGAGTTGTAGTTAAAAAACTGACCTTTTAATTTAAATAAAAATTTACCACTTCTATGAATTGAATTTCAAAAATCCAACATACATGGTTGTTATCAGTAAGTAAAATGTGGGTCAATAAGATGAAAATAATTTTTGGTGAATAGTAACTTTTGACTTTTATTTACCACGGTTAAAAGTAAATAGGGTAATTAAAGGTAAAACTAATATTATAATAATATAAAATTATCTTAACACTTGTCCTAACCTTATTGGATGAGTCATGGCCGACCAATACAATCCTTGGGTGAGATTTTTGGCTTTTGAAAGCCATTTGGGTAAGATAATGACAATAATAACTTTTTATTTAAAGTAAAAATAAAAATATCATAAACATGTATTGTTTTGCTAAAACGATTTTAATGTGGGGTTATATAATTGATATATTTTATGATAAATACTAATTATAAAGATAATAATATTTCCTACATTAGGGTATTTTATTTATAATTTTTAAACATTAAATAAATAAAATTTTTTGTGACACAATAATGATGCAGTGTTTACCTCATTAATGAATGATTTAAATAAATAAGATTATAAAAATTAAAACAATATCTAAAACCTATACAATTTTTATTGGATGATTTTATTTCGAACAATATTTATCTTATATTCTACTTTAATAAGTTTTGGACCATTAGAAACTGAAAATCATTATATAATAAAATAAAATTTTCAAACTTTCCTAAAGAGCCCCTCCTCCCCCTTATAAAAATACCTCACTTCTAACCCATTACTCACACCTATAAAACCCCTTTTATCATCAAAACTCTGCCCAAATAAGCTCTCAATATCCCTCTATTCCAACTATAAGCCTTAACTTAGGCAGAAGGCACTTCAAAAAATCCTTTTGGTTCAAACCAAAGGGAGTTACCCTATTTAAAGGTAACGTCTTCTCTTAACTTCTTTTATTTTATTTTACTTCTCCAACCCACTAAACTCTTTTTATTCATTTATTTTATAAAAACACTAGTATAATAAATATACTAGGTTTTTTATGATAAGTATTCGAACTAAACTTACACACACCTCCGTCTAATGGGTAAAGAACATACTGTTTCTGTGGACGACAAACTACTTCCTCACAAAATGATGATTGTTCAATATTCTCCTACCACCTCTTATGGTGGCCATTAAAATTACAATATATTTAAATGTGATATATATTATATTTATATTGTCCCTATACTTTTTTATTTTTCATTTATATCATACCTTTATGGTTTCCATAATGGGTAAATATGATAATTTCATTTGAGGAAGTGCGGACTACCGCCCCATCAAAGTGATACAACATGTTCATTCCATACGTGGAACGTATAAAGGATGGAATTAATGAAAATATATATTATATTATACTGTAATTATAATATACCTATGTATCATTAAGTTTTCATTCTATTAAATATGAAATAGAAATGAAAGTAGTGTTCATGCGTACGTACAACTTACCGTCTCCATGAACAGTGCATTTCATTTCTTACCTCCAAATGTTATGTAATATTATAAATAAATACATATGCTGGATATATATGATATATATGATATCTAAATCATGAATATAATTATGGAGATAATTTACTTTTGAACACATGAACAACTTTTAATTATAAGAAGTTCATTTTTGACTCAAGTACCAAATATCAACAAAATGAACATTTTTAACTTGAATGATTTCATAATGTTTATAACATGGTAATAAGTGATATAAAAGGAATAATAAACTTGAAAAATATTCTCAATCAAGTATAAATTAACTTTAGTTTATTATTCAGGATATTAAATAACAAACGGATCATGTCGGACATGAGGTAAGGGGTTTTCATCTCACTTTTTATTCTCGTGAGATTCATGATATATTTTCCACTATTTACTTTTGTGTGGTGTATGTACTGCCCATGATTGTATTCATTGTGTAATATAATTTAATTTATTGGTATTTACATCTTCATTGTACAATCCTTCTTTCATTTGGTGTATATTTCATAAGTTACCAAATCAGTAAGGGAACTTTTCACCCTCCTCTTTTAGTCAAAGACTGCTTTTATGTTATGTCTTTAAATTAAAATTATCAAACATTTGGATATGTTATTCTATCTACTTATTTCTGTAAATTCTATGTTCATGTGATGATAGACCCTTTTCTCTCTCATCAACTCATTTTCTGAATTTTAAAGCGGCGCTGTTAGGCTGTCGAATTTCTGTAAGGGAACTTCTTAACCCAATTTTAGTTATTTGGGTTAAACTTATACTTCTTGATTATGTCATGCTATAAGTATGTATGAATTAAAACTTATTTTTTTACACTTAATATCCACTTATATTGGGTGTATTATTATTTTTCACACATAATTGTGTCATTTATTTGTCCTTAATCTAAGGATATGATATTTTCAAGGGACTTTGTCTCAATTTACATTCCATTGAGAGTTATTTGTTGTTATACACCAATTCACTTTTATATGGTGTATATACTACCCTTTGAAATATTAAATCATGAATCTCCTTATTCTCATGATATTATAATCTTTGATTAATGTTATTCCTCAACTATTTGTATTCAAGCGTCTCTCATTTGGTTAGGAACACTATAACTACAATACAATTTTAAATGTTTTAAAGATTTATTATTCTAAATATTTCTCATTAATGTCCTTATTTTAAAAATGTTTTTAAGTATTTATTTATATAGACATGAATGTGTTGAAATTAAAATTTCTTTCAAAATCTTCAAAGTGGTATGGGACACTTTGATTCAAAAATCTATTTATTACATGTTTTAAATGGTTTTGAAAATGGTTTGATAAAACATTGATTATGTCAATATCTTGAAATGATATATTGTGATTGAAATGTGTAAATGTTATCTTTCCTTTATGCTTGTTTTATGTGTTATGAATATGTTATGGTTATTGGGTATTGTTTATGTATACAGGTGGTTCTGTGATGAACCTAGGGCGGGTGAGCCCGAGATAGCTCTCCAATGCATTGGGTAATGTGACAGAGGTAAATGTTAATGTTTCTCCTATGAGATTTAGGGAATATACTGTGATAGGTATTCTAAATTTAACTCCCTACATAGCTGTGAAAGCTATAACATAATTATGTTATGTATGACATAATTTACCATTAATATTTATGTTTTCTATGTGTTATTCATAAATATTATGATTTCATTAGGTATGTTGTGATTGAAAAGTATGGCTTCATTGATTTGTATTTATTGATGTGATACTATTTTCTTTCCTTATTTTACAACCCTTACTGAGCTTTTTATGCTCATCCCATGTTTTGAAATGTTTTTTCATAGGACTTAAAGATGAATAGGGTCAAGGATGGGTTCAAGGAAAATTCATGCTGTCTAAAACATGGAACTAGAAAAGTTTATTTTTTAAGAGTTTTTATTTTATGAAAAAAATGGAAACTGATCAGAAGTGTCTACTTTGTAATTTTTGAGATGTAATATTTATGACCTAATTATCTAATGCTCTAAACCTAAAAAGATCCTCAATGTGAATTATTCACTTAATTCAAGATTATGTAATGTTTAAGTCCAAGTCCTTATTGTACCATAGTGAGGTAGAGAGTTTTTTTCTAGGTACCTATGGGTAATTGCATGTGAGACTTTGTGAGATTTCTCAAGTATCACATGGAGTAACAATTTTTGGTTTTAGTTGTCTTTCAAGTTTTTTACCTATACTTTTGGTTTTATTTTTCCTTTACTTATATCATTACTACTATTTTCTCTTATTTATGGAATATATTTATTCTGGATATTCTTATACTATTTACTTATTTTATGTATATATTTAATATCTTATATTTTAGTTTTGGTGAAAACGTACCCTTTGGTTTTATGATAATTCCTAGGTGATAGTCGATATTCTATAAGGATCAGGAACACCCTTCGTGTATGGGTCATATCAGCTTGGGTGTCAGTTTGTAAGGGTATCCCATGTTATTTCATATTAAATTTATATTAGAGGAAGTTTATTCTCATTCTTGTGAATTGGTATATATGATAAAGAATTTTTAGGACTTGAGATCTATGTTCCACTAAATTCTTAGCCAACCCATATCGTGAAGAGACTCTAGTTACCATAATATGTCATGATTTTTTATCAACATATGATTCTCCTCTTGTGGTTAAATGGTTTAAAATGATATTATCATATTTCATGATCTTTTTCATATAATTAAAGTGTATATAAATATTATCCTATTTCATGATATTTTTTCATATACTTCAGAGGGGTAGGTTGAGTTTACGGTTGATCTGGTTCCCAATATGCATATGATCCAAAATACCAACTTCTTATATAATTTTTTTGGAGAATATAGTGATCATGATCTAGTTGAATGATTTTATAGATAATTTATTGTTTTCCCCAGTG
The DNA here is from genome assembly GCA_963277665.1 of Viscum album. Taxonomy (NCBI): domain Eukaryota; kingdom Viridiplantae; phylum Streptophyta; class Magnoliopsida; order Santalales; family Viscaceae; genus Viscum; species Viscum album. Next base: position 1,121,094 of record CAUJRU010000220.1, read on the forward strand.
CTTCTATATGTGAATCCCCTCTAATATTATCCAATAAATCATATAGTTAAATTATTTTGTGCATATACTATCAATAGTAATACCCGGTGAAGGTTAAGAGTAACTATCCATTTTCCTACATGGATGATCTATTTGAATGGTTAAAGGGGAAAAGTGGTTTTTTAATATCAATCATTTGTTGGGTTATCATCACCTTATATTTAAGGATTCTGATATATCAATGATTTCTATTAGGAGTAGGTATAGCCATTATGAATAAATTGGGGACAATTTGGGACTAACTAACACTGCTGTTGTTTTTGTGGCTCTGTTGAAACAAATGTTACATCAGTATCTCATCAAAATTATGGTAATGCATGTGGATGATATTATAGTTTATTAATGATATGATCATGAGCATAAAAATAATTTAATATTATATTTAAAAACTATGAGGATCCATATAATAAATTAATATCTTTATAAATGCAGTTTCTGGATCTATAAAATGATGTTCTTGGAGAATGTGGTTTTTGAGTGTGGCTTATCAGTTGATCTTGAGAAGGTGAAGGAAATTTTTTCATAGGAGGATCCAAAAAATGTATTTTAGATATATTGATTCTTTGTTCAAGCTAGAAACTATTTTCATTCCAGGAATTATTTCTCAAATTTTACATATCCATTAAATGATCATACTAGGTAAGGGGTGATGTTCTCATGGGATAAAAAGTGGAAAACTTTTTTTGATGATATGAAATGACTTATAACATAAACAACTATTATTATCATACCAAATCCTAGTAAGGGGTATCTATTAACTATAATTCTTATGTTTTTGTTTTGGGTTGCGTGATTATATAGGATGATCATGTGTTTGCCTATATCAATCATCATCTTAATCCACCTATGAAAAATTACCACAATCATTATTTAGATAATTATGTAGTTATTCATTCTCTTACATGTTGGTTGAAATATCTTTTTGAGGATAGGTTCACCATAATTTCTGATAATAAGATCTTGAGTTATATATTTTCTAAAAATTAAATGAATATAATATAGATGCAGTAGTTGAAATACCTTTATACATTCTTTTATGACATTTCCTAAACCCTAAGGAAGGTTAATGTCATCTCAGACACTCTCACTAGTAAAGTTACATTATAAGATATCATAGAATCAAAGGAAGAGTGAATCCTGAAGGTGATATTCACTTAGTTTCATCTGGATACTTGAGAGGATGATTCATGTATGGGTTTAACCAGTGTTCAAAAATCATCATCTATCCTTGAGTATATTAAATAGGTTTAGTATTAGTATGAGGTGTTTTGAGTAATAAAAGAAACCTTATATTGTGGGGGAGAACTTTTCTGATTGGACTTTCCCTTATGTTAGTATTTTCTATTTTGGGGATTAAATTATCATTCCATCATATATATAGAGTTCATTTTTTGACTATCATAGTTCATAATGATACATATTCAGGGAATAATGAGGATGTAATATGACATGAGATTGAATTTATGATCTCTATATATAAAGAATGAAATTTCATATTATGAGTCCAAGTATTACAAATTCTAGCAGATAAAGGTAAATCATCTGTAAAATTCTAATTTTCTCTGGTCTCCTTCAATGAAAAATTGTAAATGGGATGAGGTGTCTATGGAATTATTTGCAAAATTACCATGAAATGCCTATGGAAAAATTTCTATATGATTTGTGATTGATCAGTATATGAATTCAAAAAATTTTATTCTAATCATAGACACTGATATGGTTGGATATTTGGGTATGTTTTATGTGAATTAGGTTGCGAGGTCACATGGGGTTCCCTCTACTATCATCTTGGATAAGGGTTCAAGGTTTACCTATGAGTTACAAAAGATTCTCTATGTGGTGATGGGACTCATGTCATCTTGATCAAAATATAGAATCCAAATAAATATGGCTAAACAAATAGAATTATTCAAATTATGGAGGATATTCTCATTGAAGGAGTATTGGATTTTGGTGGATTATTATATTTCCATCTATTACTGGTCTTGATTGCATATAATATTAAATTCCAATCATCGATCAGAGTAGATAGCTTCAAGGATATTAATGGTTACCAGTGAGGATGAACACATTTTTTAACAGATGTGGGAGATGACTCTGTTGTGTTACTAAGACTCATTCCGAAGACATCAACACCGATTCATGATATTCAATGAAGTATTGTTATATTGAAATGTATTTAGAAGTCATATTTTGATTTTCAAAATCAACCTTTTGTGTTTTACCTAGGTGATCAAGTTTTCTTGAAAGTTTATCCTTAATTTTATCACCAACAACATGAGAAACTAGAAAATATGGCTCTAGGATAAATTGGGTTGTTTGAGGTCACTGATTGGATTCAGAATGTTTTTTTATCAATTAGTGTTTCTAGATCAATTGATAGGTATCCATGATATTTTATTTATATCATAACTTAGGAAATATCATCATGATAACCCTTATGTTCTGGGATGGTAAGAGATCGATTTTGATCCAGATGTGTCAATTGGGAAGTTATAATTAGATATTTATGATTCTCTAATGAATTATTTTTATGGTAGATATATTTTATTTCTTATAGTGGTATAAAGACATAGATCAGGTTCTCTAAAACATGGTACCATGAATCATTAGTAAGGGAGAAGTGTCCGTACCTATTCCCATTTAACTCTTATTCTACATGAATTCCCAAGGATGGTAATCCTTGTAGTGGAGGGATTATTACATCATATATTTTATATTGTGCTCTTTTATTGATTAAGAGTGTGATTTTCAAGTTCAGGGGGCATACATGTTTTTTGTGAGCTTCTGGATAATCGGGGCTGGGAACTACTTGTTAGAAACATTTAGGTTGTATTTTTAGGCTTATATTGTAAGTCCTTGAATAGGGACAAGTTGTAAAATAGTTATAGGAATAAAAATGTTATAGTTTATAAATTCATTTCTTATTCTATAAATTCCTTTTATACCATAAAATAATTAATTGGGAAAAATTTAACTCGAGGTGATATGTTTTTCAGTAGATATAATTTATGGGGATATTATAGCATTAATAATTAGTTTATGATGTAAATCCATCACACCTAGTAGGTTTCATATACCATTCACATAAATCCATTGGTGTTTTATTCATACAACCATTATCCTTTAATACTTTCCCTTATCCAAATGAATTTTGGTGTCCTCTTCTAAAATGGACTACTTAGTCATTCACTTGACCTTTGTAGTGGTTATGTCATGTCTCACTTAGTAATAAAACCTTCTTCTTCTTAATTTACATTGGTCACAACAACAGGATTGGTATAATTTTAAAGTATTCATTGATAACATATTGTTTTTTGTTGGATTATTATACATCTATTGAGCACTCTTTTTCCAAGGGCTGACCTTCATGTTGGTTGTGGTGAATTGTGTAAGGTTCTCGAGGTATGTTGCGATCTATCCTCTTCATTGAACGTTTTTTAATATGTGATTAAATTTTATGATGTTGAAATATATTATAGGGCCTTCATTGTTGAATTTTCATTCCTTTAACTGTTAGTGGATCCTATTTCAGGTACCAATCAACCAAATTATAAGATAGTTGGTTCCATATATATAGCCTTTTTAATAAATTGCGATTTACCCTATTTTATAAATTTACTTATAATTAAATTGTCATAATTATTTTTTGTATGTAAATGTATTTTTGATAAATTATGGTTTTTACTTTGGTTTTGAGAAAATAAAAATGGTGTTTTTAAATCATTGTTAAATGGGTTGTGAAGATGGTTTTTGAAGTAGGCATTATAAAAGAAAAGGGTTGTTTGAGATTGATTGTAAAATTCCCATTTGAAATTTATTTGATAAATGAAGTGCATGGGATTATATGAAAACTTATGTTGAAGGTGTAGTATAGTTCCTATTCTATTTTATTATTAGAGAGTTCACTCATGGGGTGTTCCTATACTCCCTTGTCCTTTTGTTATTAGGTATTGATATTGGAAATTTTGGGGTTCTTGTTTGGTGTGTTCCTCTACTCTCTAGGCCTTTTATTCCATGGGAACGAGTGCACACTAGTCATTATTTGTAATGTGAGAAGTCTACTTAACTTACCTACTATTATCCATTCTCTATATGACATTTTAATTTGGATTTTTATTCTTTTATCATTTATATACCTACATGATAAATTTTAATTTAAATTATTCTATGAAACTTGTATACCTAGATAGTTTAGAATTTTGGATAAAGGAAATATTTATAATGATTTTGGTATGAAACCGATTTACTCTTTACCTTTCCATGTTTTCATTAAAATTATTATATTTGTATTGTTCATAGTGAGACATTATATGGAACACCTAGGTGGGATCCTACTAACCCTTCTTAGTTCACATCCTAGACACCCATTTCGTGGTGTGTAGACCTAGTTACATATTTTGATGATGCAAAATGATAGGCACTATATTTAGGGGGTGAGGATTCTGTCATCCGGGTATGAGTAGTTGGTGGTGATATGGTGGTATATTTCCAATGTATCACATGGAGTAGCTGTTATTGGTTCTAGTTTTATTTTTTATTTTATTTAAACTAAAATTTTGATTTTATCTCTCTTTGAGTTTCATTTCTATAACTATTATCTCTTAGTTATGGAACATATTTTATATAGTTATTCTTCCATTAATTAATTATTCTATGTATATATATTCCATATAATCTCTTTCAAGTTAGGTTGAATAATTCCCTCTTTTTGTTTTTTATATATGGGGTACTAGTCGTAGTTACCAGGGATCAAGAACACCCTTATATTATGTGATATATTGTGCTCGGTTCTAGTTTCTTAGTATAGAACAGTTTGGTTCATTACAATCATGGTGAACTATAAATAACCCAAAAAATAAACCGTTTCACATCCCACATCATCAATGGTTATAAATTAGTAATGGAAATTTAATTTTCCATCGAGTTGATAGTTTATTTTGAGAATTGAAGTTTTAAATTGAATTATGAGAGTTTAAATTTCATAAATCAATTTTTTTGGATGGGGGTCAAGGTCATGTTGGTGTTATGGGTGGTCAATAGGAATATGATAAACACTTTGGTGGATGAGGCTATTTAAATTTTTTATTAGAGGCCACTGGATAACTACTGATAGTCCACTGAATTTCTATTGGGTCATCTAGTGACATGGAATACTACCTAGGTACATTGGGTCTCAATTGATTTCTAGGTTTTTTTTTATTTTTACTTTCTAGTAATTGTTGGGGGATACTATTTAGAACTCCCCTTAGTTCACCATTGATCTGGGAAACTCAATAAGGTGTTTTTTCTTCAATTCCAGGTTGGTCTATCCACTATTATCCCTTGTTATCCTCCCCTCATTTTCATAGATTTCTATTTAGTTTTTATAGGTTTATGATGTGTAATTTATTAGAATGGATAACTCATTGTACCATATGTGGATTTTGTATGTGGATCATTTAGGAAGTATCTATATTCCATTAAAAAAAATCCATAAATCATTTTTTTATATGTAATGTTTCTTTACTAGATTATTTTGGGTTTTGGAATAATTTTTATGAAATCAACCATCATTTTATTTTATCATTTTATGGATTATATTTTACTATGTTTGGGTGGTATATTATGAGTGGATCACATCCATTAATTCATAGTTTCATCATTATTGAGTTTCTAGGTCAGTTTAGAACATATTATATCCATTAGGGATTGGTTTATGTTAATTAATAAATTTATTTTAGAGTTTTTGGTTATAAGATAGTGTCTTTTTTTTATTGTAGGTTCACACTTACCTCAGAGGGATTTATGGACCATCTATTAATGTATGGGACCTTTAACATACCATGCCTCATGGATATTTTCATACTTTATGTCCATATTCCATTATTAGTACATTTCCTTTTATTTTATGTTAATTTTTGTGACTATCCATAGGTTTCGGATGGGATCACGTTGACCTAATAGTTAACATGGACAATACAACTTACTAAAATGGTCGTTGGTGGTTCCTTAGTGGAAATAATTCATGTGGTACACATTATTATTTCCATTGGTGAAATGTGTTAGGTTTCAATGTAATTATTTTTAAATGAAATTTTAAAATGTTTAATTAGTTTTAGGTGGAATTTTTAATGGATATTGATGAATTGTGACATGAGTTTTGAAATTGGATTTCAAATAAAAATGGATTTTATAAGGGTTGTTCGATTGGATTTTGGGACATGTGCCTTGTATGGATATAACAGTGTTTGATGAATTTGAAATGGTCATAAATGAGGGGATTGAATTTATTATAATTGGAATATGTAATGCATTGGTTAAACATTTTTTGGTATGTTTGACTATGTCTGGGTGATGCCCTTTTTTAAAAAGAATTTATTTGTGTGTGTTTCTTTATTATGTTTTTCATGTTTTTTACATAATGCATGATTATGTGTTTTGTGTCTGTAGCCCCATGAGAATTGTTTTTGTATGTAAGTTCATGTGGGTTGTGTGGGTAACCCCATGATAAAATTTCATATGGTATTAATGAAAAATTTGGTCAATATAGCCACTATGGACCCCCATGGAGGGTTGATATGGGGACCTAATGTGTTCGAGGAATAAAAAGAGTTTATAAGGGACCAGTTACTTGATAGTGATATGGTGAGGTATAGTAATGGTTTCCTGACCTATATGCGATTATATATGTGTGTGTGTGTGTGTTGTGGCCTTCCAAGAGTATATAAGGATAGGCTTCTGTGGTGATTGTTCCCTGACAAGGGTATTGGGTTGAGGACCTTGGTAGACTTGTCTTGGTTTGGTGTGCATAAATGGAGTAGGGACATTCTATAAGTGATAGGGTAGTGGTTGTGGGTGGATATTTATCCTTATGTGAGATATCTTGGATGATCACCTAATTGGTTAGTGGGAACGGGTTAGTGTGATTCATAGATGATGGAAATAATTTTATTTATAATTAATGGTTCAAGGATCATTGATGTATGACCATGACCTATCCATTCAAGTAGTGAGTTTTGGTTTTGGATGACTCCCCACCATATATTTTCAAGTACGGGATATAAAGCATTTAGCAGAAACCATACTCGACATCTTTGGGTAGGGTTTGGGTTATGGTACCCAATGAAAATATTATGGAATGGTTCTGAAGAATGTATTATTTGGGTTATGTTACGATATGGATTCTGATATTTCACTAAATAAGGGTTTGTATGGGTTGTGATATGGGGTGGATCTTATCATGGTGTCGAAGTAGGAATGTTTGTTTGTGAATGGGGTGTTCTGTTTCTAGGTGGGTGTATTTCATAGACATGACTATACTCAATATTTGTATTACATTCACATCCACATGATAAAAACAACACTAGGACTTGTTATGGAACTGTGAATACATACCAGGTCGTTTGAATGACACCCTACACACATACACGATAAGAGGTTTGATGTATATTATTTAAATCTACAATTTTCTCTCCATGGATAGATGCCATGTGGAGCTGGAATCATATTATAAGTCAAATTTCCTTATAGTCCATGAAAATAATAGGATAGTATGTGAGTCAGACCAGAGGTTGGTTTATTTAATTTTAGCTATGTTTAACCTATATTTGTTTGCGTGAATTTTGTTTATATATGGTTCCTGTTATTCCATTATATCCAATTCTAATATTTTTTTTACTAAATAACATAAAATATTTTAATAAATTCACTTCAGGATGATGGGTCATAGTGGGTTCTCCGTTTTTTGTCTACATGATATTTGAGAAGTTTGATATAAAGATATGTTTTGCTAAAATTTCATTAGAATTTGGGCATAAAACATTTGGATTATTTTTAGGGAATAGTCTCCCCATGACAATATTAGGCTATCACTGCAAGTTGGTAACCTCTAGAGTATAATGCGGGATGTCTATGGTCATATAGAATCCCCTCTTGGGAATTGTTTGGGTGGCCTGGGATGGGGGATTATAGTATTTAATAGAAAATATTTTCAATATTCATTATAAAACATTATGTAAGATTCTAATTCCAAAAATATTATTGGGAACACAACATTATCAAACATCACTATAATTTGAAATAAAAATATTTGAAAAAATCATGGAATTTATAACAACCCAAGATTTTCATATATGGATATTACATTACTTTTTCCAGAATACTAAATACATTATAAAAACATATAACCAAAACTGTATTAGTTTAGTGCCTTTGGAAACACGGAACACAAAATTCTAGTCTAGTGAAATATCTTCAATGTTTCCCACAAAGATATTCCCCATTTTGTACTCCTACTTAAAAATTTTCTTTGTATCCTTGGGAAAAATAAATCAAATGAAAAGGGTGATCTCAGATGCTTAGTAAGGGTAAAAAAGGAAAATATCAAACAAAACATGAACATAATAATGTAAAAAAATGAACATAACTTTTGAAAATCATACCATGTATAACATATATCAAAATCATGAGTCATGAAATAAATCTTGGAAGTTCATATGACATAAATCATAAAGGAAATTGATCCATGAGAAAATAACATTGGCATAAAACATGAAATTGTGAAAAAAAATAGAAAATCATTTCCATATTAGTCAAGTCTCATTTCCAAGACCACCATAGTGGAAAACATCCTTTACTAAACTAAGTTTACTCTTTGTTCTAGCCCTATATTACTGAATCGGGTTTACTTCCCATTCCAGCATTGTATTACTGAATCGAGATCATTTCCTATTCCATCTCTATCTATCTCATTTGATATAAATATTTACCCAATGCATTGGAGGGAGATATAGGTCCCACCCATCCCATAATGAAAACCATACATATGTGTGCCACAAGAACATAAATCATTCATCATATCATAGTCAAATGGGTTTCATAAAAATCATTCCATCATTACTTAATCCATAAAAAAGAAATGGATTTCATAAATATCATTCCATCATAAACATAATTAAATAATAGGAATAATAGGTATAATATCCTTGAAAATAAATCTCCCAATTAAATCATATATAACATCAAAGAATTTAATATTTGGTGAAAAATAATTTTTATAGTATACTTGAAAATAATTCTTAATGAAAATATCCTTTCTTAATGTGGAGGTGTTTTCAGAGACCGTCTTGATCAGATTCTCGGATGTTTCTATGGAAACTGTGACATTGCTTCTGCTCTGGAGGCTGAAATGTTGGGTATCATTCATGCCATATATTTTTCAAAACTTTTCAATTGGAGAAACATCTGGATTGAGAGCGACTCTTCTACCATTGTTCAAGATATCTGGAAGGGTGTGACTCACCTAGCAAGGTCTCTCACCCCCCGATGCATTGACTACCTCACCTCACTCAGCAGTCTCAACTTCATTGCTACACACACCTTCCGTGAAGCAAACAAGATCGCCGACGGTCTCACCAACATGGGAGTCTCTCATGAGATCACTTGGAGGAATAATCGCCCTCCAAGTTTGATTCATTTTTTTATTAGAGATTCTAGAAAATTTCCCTCATTTCGAATCATGTAATTTGTATGCTCCTTTTGTTTGAATAATTTGCAGGGTTCTGGTCATTGACCAGAACTCATCTTTTTTTTTAAAAAGGACGCAAAATTTTAAAAGAAAAGAATTTGATTGAAAAAAAACCATGTAATATTATAAGGGAATATTCAAGGAAATAAATCATTATAAAAGCATAAAATTCTGTTCATGCTGTATAAGTTAAAAAAACATTTCTCTCGTACTTTTTCCAAAAAAGTCAAAAAGTACCTTGTTTGGAAAATGCAAGAAATATTACTTTCAAACCGTGTATTAAAAAATAAAAAATGGGCAGAAATGAAATTAAATATCCATAGGAGAATATTAAAATATTTTATGATTTTATTTATAAAATATGGACATGGATGATAAATATTCTCCAACAAAGACTTAAAATGAAATAATTCTAAATATTAAAGAGATTGTGAAATAAATACTCTTCACTTTATAATCAATAGAATCATACAACCTATGAAAGAAGTAAAATTATAAAAATAACATAATCTTCTGGATAATACTCATAAAATACATTCATGAGTAGTAAATACACCACTTATAATAAACAAGTAGTGTATACAACATGCGTCTCACAAAAATAAAGGTGAGACAAAAATAATCCCTTACTTTATGTATTTACTCTATTTTCCCTCATTCAAACATCCTATATAATAAATAAAAGTTTATTATACATATATAATAGAACTATATTCATATATTTAATACCATATATGATTTACTTAGGATTTTATATTATTCGTTTATTATTAACATTATGTCAAACTTACGTTTTGAGTGATAACTGCCATGTTAATCACACATGATTTGACTTTTTATTCTTGATTATCATACTTATATCATGATTTAATTATTTAAAAAATGTAAAACATGATATAAATATCTTATATATTCAGTATATAAATATATATAATAAATTTTAAATATAAACGAAATACACCGTTCTTGGAGATAGTAGACCGTACATACGCTTGAACACTATTTTCATTTTCTTATTAGGTTAAAAGAAAAGAATGTATATGATGTATTATTATTAAATAATCATTTTAATTTCATATATAACATATATATTCATAAAATTAATACTTATTACCACCCATGTGAAAAATAAGCTAATAATGAGTCAAATCGCATCATGGAGATGGTAATCCATACGTATGTGTGAGCGATGTTATCATTTTCCTAAAATGCTAGATGGTAAAAATTTAGGCATTATATTATTGTTATAGAGGTGTAATTATATTATAAAATTCATATATAATCATTAAAATCATTATAATTCTCACTCATAATAGATGTTGATGACAAACATATTACACCACAGTGTGGACACGTTAAGCCGTACGTACGCACACATGATGATTTCATTTCTCATTGGATGGATAAAAGGGGAAATATGGTTTTTCCATAATCATAATAAAATCTAATCATATAGGTGATACTGTAGTTATTACTATACAATGGAAACAACATATTAAGCGAAAGTAGAAGAAGAAATAATTTTGAAAGAATCAGTAGAGGAGATTACATCTTCTTCAACGTGCTCCCTCTAGATCTCCTCTTAAAGCCACTAGAGTTGGTCTTTTGAGAATACCAAAACCTATAGAATGTAACTAGGGAATTTGAGAAGGGATATGGTCAGGGGATAGATTATATATAATGCTCAAAGTGAAGTGAATTAGTGAGAGAGGAGGTTTCCTTTTATAATTGAGGTGAGGGTCACTTTTGGAATTTCAAAAATATTAATTTATAATAAAATAAAATAACATAAAAAAACATTAAAAATGTCATATTTTTAAAGATGATATGATTTAGGGTTTCAATATCACCAACCAATAAATTTTAGGTATGTTTTTCTGTCAATTTAAACCATATCATTTTAATTAACCCTTAGTTATTATTTTTAAATTTTAACTAAGGTAACAAATGTTGCATTATTAAAAGAGTATAATTTTTATTTATTTTATGTAAATTAGAACATAAATGAACAATTTAGAATATTTTAGAAAATTTAAGAATTATTTTATATTTTTAACAATATTTTACGATTTTCAAATAATTTAATAAAATATTATTTTGAAAAAATATCAATAGTGTCAATTTTGACACAATTCATTTCGTGGATTTTTAAAAATATCAAGAGAAGAAGTTAACCTAGAAAAAAATATCCTATTATATCCCAATGGTGTAAAGTTAAACTATAAAATTATTTTTTGACATGAATTATCTCAAAATAAATTTATTTTAATAATTTTAATAAAATTTATTTTATATGTCCATTACTAAAATAATTACTACATTAATTTTGTGTAATTATCTAATATACATATTTTTTGAATAAAAATTTAAAAGAAAATACTATAATGAATATAAATAACCTAAATTTCATAATAATAAATATATTTGAATATATATATATTTTGTAAAATCCTACATTAAAAATGTTATATTTATTAGAAACATGAATGTGATGAATTTAACATTACTTTAAATAAAATATTATAAGTTTCATAATCTTTTCCATATGGATCAAAAAGTTCAATAACTCGACCCTCAGATGATTATGGTTGATATATACACAACTAATAATATTTGTTCATGTTTTTTGGTCTTTTAAGGGGTATTATAATTTTAATAAAAAATTATTTTATTTATTTATCATCAATTAAATAATTTATATATCATCAATGTATAAGACTTTCAGGTAATTATTTATTTCATAAAAATTAAGAATAAATTTTCATGATAAATAAAAACTATTTTTATTTAAAATTAGTATCAATAGTAAAATTTAGATCCTATATAACCTTATTTTAAAAATGATAAAGTTATTAAAATTTGAGTAAGACATATTTAACTTTTCTTCTAATAAAATATATTAGATGTCTTAATCTCATCCAAGTGTCTTCTAAAGAATTCTATTTAGACTCGTGGATGATTTGGGTAAAATAAGACTCATAAACATATATTAGGAAAAGTGTTAGGGTAATTTTATAATATTATTTTTACCCTTAATTACCCGATTTACCTTTTTACCGTATTAATAAAAATGACTGAAGTTACTATTCATACTACCCAAAAATAAAAGAAACCTATTTACATAATTTGGATCCACTGATTCCAAATATGGAATAAATTTTTCAAAATTCAAAACACATTAGTTTCATTAATTAATTTAAAATTAATCCCGTTGTTGAAATGAGAAAACGGGTTTTAAAAGTTAAAACATCCAAAAGATTGAAGTGCTGTTACATCTAAATTCAATGTAAAATTAATGTCAATGACCTAAATTATATTAACTAATAAAAATATAATATATTTTTAATTTAAACCCTTTTAATAATATAATTTATCCATATAAAATATTTCTATAAAAAAATTTGTTTTCAATTTAAATTTATTATATCATTACTATTCATCAAAACATGAAACTTATTATAAAAATATAAAAAATTTAACCAAAGTAAAATTTGATACTCTGATTTCATATAAGTAGTTTATTTTATCAAATATAATATATAAAAGTGTCTAAAAATGGATATAAAAAGGGTTTACCATTAAAAGGCGGTAAAATTACCCTTTTGAAAAAAATATATTTTTTATTCATAGAATTATATTTATTCATATCTTATGCCTATAAAATATATTGGATGAATACAAATAGTGTTTTATTGAATATATAACATAGTTATTTAATTGTTATCATTAAATATTTGTAATTAATTTAATTTTAAAAGACAAAATGACTTTGGGAGCATAAAAATAAAAATATTTCCTTTATATTCAATTTGTATGTATTTTCATTTCTAAGTAATTGGTAAATAATAAATTCATCTTATAAACCCTATATTTTCATAAGTTAGTTAAAAAATATTTTTAACCTATAATTTAATGGATAGGTTATTATCCAATTTAAATTATAATAAAATGATGTTTCATAGAAACTCAACGTTGCGTGTAATGCAAGCTAAGCTGGTGTTTCTTGTAGTGAAAGAATAACATGGCCTTGTATGAAATACAAGGTATAAAATAAATCATAAAATAAATTTCATAAAATTCTTGGGATGTTAATTTCTACCCCCCTTAAAATTAATTTCATCCTCAAAATTCATCTGGTTTATCAAAGGTTTAACACTTGAAAGTTTCTTCCATAGAAACCCACATCGTAAAAATAAATACTAAAAAATCATTTTAAAAAGGAAAGTTAGAAGAAAAATGGTTACCCAAAGTAACTAATAACTAGGTTTACAAATATTATAACATAGGTGAGAAGTGAAAACATGGACATGAGATAGAAATCAAACCATCATGTTCTGATAGAGAGTGATAGAGAACATGGTCATTAGAAAGTTAACAATCAAAAACTCATAAATCTGCGATGATCTAAGGGAAAATTTTATTTATAGAAAAAGAAGGTACTAGGATAATTTTTTTTTGGTTTCAAGATCATTTCACTAGGATTTAAAAATGATAATAACTAATTACTTGATTAATCATAATCTCATCCTTTCATTATCCCTTGATCAATTTTCCACTTCATCTCTTATTCCAAGAAATTATGTTCAATTTTTTCATTCCTTAAGCATTAGCAGTCCATGAGAACCATAAATAGAATGATAGGTTATTACATATATCTTAACATCATAACAAAAATGTTAACACATGTTATCCAATATGCATAAATTCTCTATGAGATATAATAAATCAATTTCTAAAATTTTGAATAATTTTATAAATGGTTACTTTATGATTCTTCCAAAAGGATAAAATACAAAAAAATTCGAAGAAGGACAATAAATGTACCAAATAAACTTATCATTAATTCCCCCAAAACATGATATTTCCCTTAATTATCACACACCAAACATGTGAAAACTGAAATCATGTATTCTCTTGAAACATGGTAAAAACCTAAATTACCATAAAACCTTAGTGAAAATATGAACGCTTTCAAAAATTAACTATTTCCTCATACCAGAAATTTAAAAATTATATAAATCCACTATTCAATTATATTTTTCCCATGTTCATTAATATAATAAAAAATATCCTTATTTCATTATTCCCTATATTATGCACATATTAAGGTTTATCTTTCCCTTAAGCATGTGTTTCCAAAAATATTACCTTACAACCTCTAGCACTATTCATTATTACTAGTATCATTATTACTAGTATCATTCAACATATACCTTCAAATAAATAAAGAAAAAAATATATTGGAACAATCCTTAGATGTTTCATTATTCCTTAATACTATAAAAGTACTTTTATGACCTTATTCTTGAATTCCAATACATAAACATGCAATCATCCCAATATATTCTTAAACCATTAACCAAGATTCATCATTTTATTCCTTAATACTTATTTCATCTCACGTATCCTCCATAGTCTCTTTATTATTAGAAATATAACAATTACTCATACGACCTTATTGATTATCTTCATGAGATTTCCACCTAGGGAATCGATTTTCATAATGACTATACATTCCACATTTAAAACATTTAACTATCATTGATACCTTAGAAATACCATTATCCTAATCCATTATGTTAACTGAACCTTTTCCTTTTAAATTACATGCTTTGTGTCCTTATTTTCCACACCCAAATAATCTTCTAGTTCCATTGAAACATTCTCCTTGATTCTTCTTCCCACATGATTTACATGAGAAAAATTGAATATTCTTTCCTCTATATTCATCATGAAACTCCATCTTTCTCTTATTAAGTGGTTCATGAAACTCACCAATGTTGAGATTTTTGATCATATTATGAGGTTGCTGAGTAAGAATAATAATGATGTTTCACCTTCCAATTATAATTTCATTTGGTTTCTCATGAGGAAAATTATTCCATTGTCCATCATATTCTCAATTATTATGAATCCTACTATTTCCAACCATTGTATAAAATCCAAAAAGAATCGTGTGAGTGGAAAAAGTGATACTAGGAAAAGCACATAATCAAGGGAAGGTAATTTCAATCTCTAACATCTTTGGTTTAATCCTAGTTTTTCCATGATCATTACCAAAATTTTAGTATTTTAACCTATACTTATACTTATCCATAGGGAAATCTCTAGATATATCCTTATAAATATCTCTATGGATCTCACTAAAGTTTTATCAACCTATTTTCCAAAGGTTAACTAAACCTTCACTCTACTAACAACAATAAAGACCCAATCTTGACATACATGGATATTGCATTAATTTTGTAGAATATATAATACATTACACAAACGAAATGCTCAAAGAATGTACTAGTTTAGTGACTTTAGGAACTTAGAACACAAAATTCTAGTCTAGTGATAGATCTTAAATGTTTCCCACTAAGATCTTCCCCTTTTTGTACTCCTGAATAAAAACTTTGTTTGTATCCTGGGGAAAATAAGTCATTTGGAAAGGGTGAGGTCAGATGCTCAGTTAGGGTAAAGAAGGAAAATATGAAAAAACATTAACATATGAATTTAAAAACATGAAAATATATTTTAAAAATCATACCATGTAAAACATATATCAAAATATTGATTCATGGATTAAATATTGGCAGTTCATAAGGTATAAATCATAAAGGAAATTGAGACATAAGAAAACATAATTGGAATAAAACATAGAATTGTGGGAAACACATAAGCATAGAAAATGATTTCCATATTATCCAAGGATCATTTAAAAAACCGTCATAGTAGAAAAATTCCTTTACTAAACAGAATTCACTCCTCATTCCAGCCCTATATTACTGAACTGGGATTACTTCTTATTCCAACCTTGTATTACTGAACCAAGATCATTTCCCGTTCTAGCCCTATCTATCTCACGAGATATAAATATTTACCTTATAAATTGGATGCAGATATAGGTCTAACCCATCTCATAATGAAAATCATACATATGTGTTCTAGAAGAACATAAACCATTCATCATATCATAGCCCAATGGGTTTCATAAACATAATTCCATCATAACTTAATCCATGAAAAAGAAATAGATATCCAAAATATAATTCCTTTATAAAAATAATCAGATCATACAAATAATAGGGTTAATATTCTTGAAAATAAATGTCCCCATTAAATCATATATAACATAAATGAATTCAATATTAGATGGAAAATAATTTTTATATAATACTTGAAAATAAATCTTGAGGAAAATATCCTTTCTTCTTCAAAAATGTATTCTTTTCTTAAAAGAACAAACAATTTTAAAAGAAAATAATTTATTTGAAAAGAACCTTGTAATATTATGTGGGAATATTTGAGGAAATAAATAATTATTAAAACATAAAATTCTATTCATTTCTTATAAGTTAAAAGAAAACATTCTTCTCACACTTTTGACCAAAAAGTCAAAAAGTACATCATTTGAAAAAAGAAAGAAATATTCCTTTAAAACTGTGTATTAAAAAGTCAAAAACGAGTAAAAATAAATTTAAATATCCATATTATAATATTAAAATATTTTATGAAATCATTTTTATAAAACATTTACATGTATGATAAATATTCCCCAATGGAGACTTAAAATGAAACAATTCTAAATATTGAGGAGATTTTGAAATAAATAATCATCAATTTATAATCAATAGAATCATATTCCCTTTGAAATAAAAAAATGAAAATAACATAATATTATAGATAATAATCATAAAATACATTCATTGTAAGTATACACACCACTTAGAAGAAACAAGTAGTATATACGGCATGTGTCTCATAGAAATAAATGTGGGACATAAATAATCCCTTAGTTTATGTCTTAACTCTGATTGCACTCATTTAAACATACTTTATAATAAATAAAAGTTTATTATACATATATCACAAAAAAACTATTCATATATGTAATACCATATATGATTTAATTAAGACTTTATATTATCTGTTTATTATTAACTTTATGTCAAAGTTACGTTTCGAGTGATAAATGCCATGCTGATCGTACATGATTTGACTTTTTATTCTTGATTCTCATACTTAGATCATGATTTAAATATTTCAAAAATTTAAAAAATTATATAAATATATTATATATTCAGTATATAAGTTTTTATAATAAACATTAAACATAAATGATATACAATGTTCATGGAGATGGTAGGCTGTACATAACATGAATGTTGTTTTCATTTTCTTGTTGGGTTAAAAGAAAAGAAAGTATGTGATGTATAATTATTACAGAACAATTTTAATTTCATATATAACTTATATATATTCATAATCATCATCATTATTACCATCAATGTTAAATATAGGTGAATAACGAGTCACATCACATCGTGGGGATGGTAATCCATATGTACACACGAGCGACATTATCATTTTTCCAGAATACTAGATGGTAAAAAGGTCGACATGATATTATTATTATAGAGGTATAATTATATTCTAAACATCATATATAATCATTAAACTCATCATAATTCTCACTCATAATATATGTTGATGAAAAATAGATTTCACCACGGCATGGATATGGTAAGCCGTATGTACACACACATGGTGATTTAATTTTTCATAGGATGGATAGAAGGTGGAATATGGTTGCTACATAATCATAATAACATCTTATAATATAGTTGATACTAAAGTTATTACTTTATAATGGAAACAACATTAGAAGTGTAAGTAGAAAAAGAAACAATTTCGAAAGAATCGGTTGAGGAGATTACCTATTCTTCGATGAGATCCCTCTAGATATCCTCTTAAAAGGTGTTTAAACATAATGATTTCAAAATAATTCTTTACAAACTACCAATGATAATGTTATAAATTTTAGGTATGTGCTTTTTTAATTATAATTCATAATAAAAATACATAGATAATTTTATGATTAATTTGTTAAAATTATGTTTGTTTTTATAGATTTTTAGTCAACAATATATTCTCTTTGATTACCATATATTGATTTTTCTATTACAAAGATTCTATATTTTTTGCATGTGTAATATTCATAATTTTCTAAAAAAAATTATCTCTTTCAGTGTTCATTTTCATAAAAAATAACACTAAAACCTAAAAAAAATTCTCAAGGGTTTCGACATCGGTTTTTATTAAAACTAGTGTCCGAACCCAATTTTGGCATTCGTTTTTTAAGAAACTGATGCCAAAATTTACAATTTTGGATAAGTTTTTAGTGTCATTTATTAGAAAATCGACACCCAAAATCTCATTTTTAATATCAACTTTATAGACTTTGGTTAAAAATGGCATTAAAATTGAAAAAAAAACCGATGTTAACTATTGTTATTTCACTAGTGGATGAGGATGGAGTCATAAGACTTAGGTCACGATTATGTGTAATATTTGATCTAGAGATAATGAAGGAGCATATGAATGATTAACATAGATCAAATTTCTTTATTAATACAAGGATCACCGAGATATATCAATATCTCTAAGAAAAATATTGGTGGGACAATATGAATAGGGAGATCACAGAGTATACATAAAAATTTTTAGTATGTCTATAATTAAAGGCTGAAAGACAAAAGTCTAAGGGGATGAGGAAACCATTACTCATACCAACATAGAAGTATGAAAAAATCACCATGGAATTATTCACTAGACTTCCAAAGTCATCCAGGGAAAAATTCTATATGGGTTGTTATGGATCATCTTACAAAGACAACTCACTTTATCGAAATTCGAGAGGACTTTTCCCTGGATCAACTTGAATGAATATATATCAAATAAATGGTAAGGCTTCATGGAGTACCACTATAGATTGTTTCCGATCGAGATCCAAGATTCACCTCAATGTTATGGAAAAGTATCCAACATGCTCTAAACACTAATATGAACTTCAGTATGACCTATCATTCTCAAACCGATGGCCAATCTGAGTGGACTATTCAGACATTAGAATACATGTTGAGGTTATGTTATATGGACTTCAATAAGAGATGGGGACAACATCTACCTCTGTTTTAGTTCTCATATAACAAAAGTTTCCACAATATCATCCAAATGGATCCTTATGAATCCCTTTATGGGATAAAATGAATTACATCAAAATGATGGAATTAATTCGGTGAGTGTAGTACCCCTGGTTTCTGGTATGTAACATTTACCTCATGCTTTTTATGATTATAAAGTGTAAGGGTGGAGGATGATAGATTTTAGTAAACCTTTAAGATTTTTTTGGGGCCAAAGGAGTGATGAATGGTCTGTGCACAATTTTTCAAAACTGTGTAGTGGTCCTAGGAGAAATCATGCACACATGCATTTTTATGATAGTGGAAAATGCATAGTTAGCACATGATTTTTCTAACCATGCGGACTAACCATGCGCAAGGAAAAGTAAGATCCTATTTTTCGGATCTTACTCATTTATTCTCCTACTTGTTCATTTTTACTCCTAAATAGACCTAATTTGACATTTCTCTCCATTTAAGGTTGAGGAACCTCTCCCAAGAATTTAGGAACTGATCTGGAGCACTCCCTTTGCATTTGAAAGCTCGATTCTTGCGGTAAGCCATGTTCTTCAATGTTCTTGTCTCGTTTCATAGATATACTTATATGTACTTCTCCTATCCTATTAAGTTTTTGTATTTAAACCTATTATGTTAATTTTTATTTTTTGGCATACCAAATTTGATGATATTTGGGTTCTTTGATGGTAGGAAAAGAGATCTAAGGCTGTTTTTGGGAAGTTTCAACCTCATTTTGCAAGCGTTCTTCATCCGTTGTCGGTTTTCACAAAACCTTTGAGGTAGGTGGCTTCTCTCTCGAATCATATTATTATAATTGATTATCTTAGTTTCAAATTGGTTTATTTTAATGTAATTGATTGTGAAAATCATGTAATAAATCTTCTCTAGTGATGATTTATGGTTTGGGGAAAAATTATGTGATCTTGGTTAATTATTGTGAAAAGTGATTTTTTTCTTGAATTTAAAATAGTGATTTTAAATTATTGATTTTCTATAATTTTTAAATCGTTTTATAAAAAAGTAATTTTCAATAAAAATGGTGTATTATTGAATTTTTTTGGCATTGAAATGATTTTGATGGAAATGGTTTTCATTAAAAAGGTGTTTTTATTGAAATGGTTTTTTTGGCATGATATTTAGGAATACTTGGTGTGTGTGTTCATGTTGTATTTATAGGGCTTGGCTGAAATATGACCTTGTTCTTGGTTCCAAATTTCAAATGACACATGATATATAATTACCTTGTGATGACTTGGTATATCAATGAGAAACCACTATGAGTATGGAACTGTCATCGCATAGCATGCATGGTTGGTTGTGTAGATGTGTGGAGTGGATTGGGTATTCCAAAGGAATATCTAGAAATGGTTTTAAAGATTTTTTTAGTTATTTTTACGAAAAAATAACTTTCTGGAAAATTGGTTTCAATTTCACTTGTATTCTTTTGGTTATAAATGTTCTTGGAAACTTTTTTACATTTAGTTATAAACTATTTTGAGAATTTATTTTATATAAACTATTTTATGTAAATGTTTCTAACACTTCTATCTTAATGGAGTGAGTAGGAACGTCATTTGTGAAAACCTAATGAGTGTTATAATCACCCTGATTTTCAACTTTAGTGCTTTTGAATATGCTATCTTCTCAGACATGGGAAAAGGTAAAGTATCACATTGATACTTGGTCTGTTTGGTGATCATGAAGCTTGGAGCTTGTGGAGCATAGAGTCTTGTGGTATTCTTGGAGTATTTAGTTGTTCTTCTATAGTTTACTTTGATAGTTTCATTTTCTTACACTGTGGTACACTTTATATGGTTTTGAGATAAATGAAGTGATTGAGTTGTCTTTCATTTGTTCATGCATCATATAGTGAGCTGTTTGGATATGGTTTGTTGAGTTAATGGTTTTATTATTAAAGGTTAAATCATCCCCCCACTTGTATTTGAAAACCTTTGGAATTTATTTATAGACTTTGGCATCTTAGGGATATCGGTTAAGGACCAGTAATGACTCATTTTACTCTCAAGACAGTGGGAATTAGCAAGTCATTACAAATGGTATTATCTTGTTTGGTCCTTTACTAACAAGTGGTCTTCAGTTTTAATGGTCTTGGAGTTGAAATTTTTTCATGTATATTTCTTGGGTTGTGACCTTAGAAAGGAGTAGAATTGTCAGGACCTAAAATTTATAGCATAAAAGGATGCAGCTAACCCGTTTATAGTGAACTTCAAGTTACCAGGGTGTTGGATACATAAGTATTTTGGAGAAACTTATAGGATACCAGAACCTCATTTTCACGAGTTTAGCCAATGAGATGACCATGTTATGCATTTTAGATGAATTAAATACCACTAGGATTGCATATTTAATTTGGAGTAATGATTTATGATTTGTAGAAACATGTAATTTTTTGAAAAATGTAGAAATTATTTTCAAATGAAAGACTTTGAAAAAAGGCATGATTGATGTAATTTGAAAATGGGTTGATTTTCAAAAGCAATTATGGTTTTTAAAAAAAATGATTGAGTGTGGAAAAGGTTTTATTTAGAAAACAAAAATGTGATAGTTGATTGTATAGAATTTTAAATGATATGCCATCAGTTTCTAGGGAGTGAGACTTACCAAGTTGTTGTTTTTTTAGAAATAAAACCCGGTAGGCGTCATAGAAACTATCTAGAAGAAGTTACAGAGAACGTGTTTGCACTTGAGCCACAGGTGAAACAAGTGTTAGTTCAGAGTATCATTCAAGAATTTAAAGCTATGGATATGGGGAACCAGAGGGATAAGACAAGCCATGCAGATCATTCCATAAATTTCATGAAGCAGAATCCACCAATATTCAAGGGTGATTCTGAACCTGAAAGGGAGGAGGTGTGGCTGAATAGGATGAATCATATATTTGAATTTATCGGCACATAGATGGATCTAAAAGTCAATATAGTTACTTACATTATCTAGGATCTCGTACGTTAGTGGTGGGAACTTGTACTGCATGCTAAAGTGGATCCATACCTCACTTGGGAGGATTTTTAGGAATTTTTTAACAAAAAATTCTATCCTCGCATGTTCAGGATCCATAAGACGATGAATTTATTCATCCTGAAATAGGAAAATCTCTCGGTCATTGAGTATGTGCCTAAATTCAGTAATTTAGTGCGCTTTTTGAATATAGGTGTGGCTAGTTCATCCTTGAAGGCATGAATTTTCGAATCAGGGATAAGGAAAAAGATTTGCTTAAAGACTCTGGTGCTCTGTGTTACGGATTATACAGAGATAGTGAACTAACTGATAGTGGCTGAATGAGACATCTCAAGAGCTATGGAAGGAGTAATTATGATGATACCTATGGTAAATGGTGGGAAATAGAATGCTGGGAGCAAGAGGAATATTGACACCAATTTCCAAGGTGGGAGAAGAACTCAAAATCAGATAGCTAGATCGTAAATCTTCCTCCATGACCAAAGATCCAACCATGATGCTACCAATGTGGTTCCATTGACCACATGAAGCAAGAATGTATAGAACCACCAAGATCATCCCATAACTGCAACAATAAGGGACATCTTAAGCACTTTTTTCACATTTCTCTGAGGTCAGGTGCTCGAGACACTTCTCAGGTGTTACAAGAATTGTATCCTTCAAGAGGAAGAGGTCAACCGAATCTGTATCATTAGGAGGAAAAATCTAGACATGGTGATTCTAGGAACACCATGACTCCTCAGAAAGGGTAATATCATGAAGGTAGTAAGGAGAAAATTATAGCAATGAAGCAATTATATGGAGCTGAGCAAATGATTATAGATGATCAGGATGAACCATCTATGGTGAGAGGTAAAATTATTTTGAATTCTACCCTTATACAAGTATTCTTTGATACTAGAACGTAAAATTCTTTCATTGATTCTCATCCTATTGATTTTATATGCTTGAAAATTGAAATGATTCCCTCTCTATTAAAACATCAAACTCTTCTCAGGGAAAGAGAATGTATAGCCTTCTTATATAGGGCATGTTTTATAACTGTTGATGGAGTTGAGATGAAATGGGACTTCTCAGTATTAGAGATGGATGTATATGATGTAATACTGGGTATAGATTGGTTAGAAATATTCAAGGCTCACATCAACTGTTATAAAATAATGGTTAGTTTCACAACTATCGACGGTGTTGTGAATTTATTTAGAGGATAACGGGTTGTAAAGATAGGTTCAACGATCTTATTGGCACCAACGATGGGAATGATCTCTTGTCAGTTGGTGGGGTTGACTATGGAATCAATGAAAGAGATTGAGAATATAAGTTTTCCAGCAGTGGTGAATAAATTTCTAGATGCCTTTCCTAATAAATTCTCAAGGTTACCACCTATAAGGTAAGTGGTGTTTATAAATGATCTCCTCCCAGGGACTAGTCCTATTTACCTTCCATATTATAGGATGGAACCATTAAAATTAAGGGAATTGAAGGCACAATCGGAGGAGATGGAATGAAAAGGTTTCATTCATCCAAATATGTCTCTGTCGGAAGCACCAGTCTTGTTCGTAAAGAATGTAGATGTAACTCTTTGACTATGAATTGATTATTGTAAGCTTAACCAAGTCACAATAAAGAATAGATATTAAATTCCATGAATTAACGATCTATTTTATCAATTTAGGGGAGCCTAGTGGTTCTCAACAATTGAATTGCAATTATAATATCATCAATTGTGAGTTTAGAAGGAGGATATTATGAAAATAGCTTTCAGAAGCAGATATGGCCACTATGAATATGTAGTCATGCCTTTCGGTATTATGAATTCACTAGTGGTCTTCATGGATTTTATAAATAAGATATTTCATAGATATCTATATTCTTTTGTTGTGGTTTTTGTCGATTATATATTGGTGTATTCAAAAAAAGGGCTGATCATGATAAACACATATTTATAGTGTTGGGAATCTTGAGAGACCATCATTTGTATGACAAATTATCTAAGTGTCATTTTTGGATACAAGATGTATGCTTTATTGGCATTGTAATTTTGGAAAAAGGTGTTTTAATTGATCTAGAAAAGATAGAAGCTGTTATCTACTGGAAAACCCTTGAATAATGACATTGAGATAAAATGTTTTCTTGTTCTAGCTGGTTATTGCAGATGCTTTGTGTGTGAATTTTCACAGCTAGACTCACCAATGAAAACTTTGAAAAAGAAAAATTCTCCATTCTACTGGACTGAGGAATTCTAGAAGTATTTCTAAGAGTTGAAAGTTCAACATACATCAGCACCCACCTTGATTTTTCTAGAATCATGACATGGGTATGTGGTGTACTGTGATGTTTTATGGCATCCCGCCTTTTTATTACATAAATTTTCATTACATTTTACTTTTATAGGATCTTTAAAGTCCAGTGTCTTGGAAATCAGGGACATAAAACATGAAAAAAACATAAAACATTATTCTAATCCACTTATAAGGATTCATCAAATTTCCATCCTATGTACAATTACTGTGTCTCATATCCTGGAGACATACATCAACTTAAAGGGTGACCAGAAGTCCCAGTAAGGGTGAACAAGGGAATCAATGTACTTGTGATATCAATAAGAACTTGAATAAAAACATTAAGACATGATCAATGGAAGTATAGGAATATCATAATGAAAATAACTTGAAACATAACTTGAATACGTGGCTACAAAATTTCATTTATACATTCATGAACAATTCACCAAGGTCCATCCCCAAGGTGTCATAAAAAAATTACCAAGGTTATTCACCAAGGTATCGTGAAACTTGTCATCTCTAGAGATTAATTTTTTACCCAATGAATTGGAGTGATATCAGGGAAAACCCTTAATATGTCATTAATTTCATGTGAGACACATAGATCATAATCAAACATTTCATAAATAACCCATGGAGAATAAAAGAAATGGGTTTCATTTCAAGATCGTGACGTTTTTAAAAGTTCTTAAAAATAAGATCATTATGTTATTTATAACCCATGGAAAGGGAGTAAGGGTTATATGTATGTCAATTACAGAATCAAATATATCATCTTTATATATTTATGAACACCCATTGAAATTAAATAGGTCTGTGTATTCACATAAATAAAAAAAGAGAATTTCTTGAATGAAAGAGAGAGAAATTTTGAGACGAAATTTCTACAGCATAACAACTATATAACTTGGTTTTAGAACATAATAAAAGAGTGCGGAAAATGTTATACCATCCATAAATGACTCATAATATAGTAGGGGTACATAATAAGATCATTTTATGGATATTTGAAGGATAACCCATATGAAAAGGAAACATGAAATAAAAGAGAATATGCTATTTCTTTCACGAGAAATTCGGCAGCCTAATGGCGTCACTTAAAAATTACGAAAACAAATTGATGAGAGAGGAAATGGTATCTCAAAAATTATAAATGAAATGGATAGTAATGATAACATATAATAACATACCATCAACATAAATATATGGAAACTAGAGGACACACCATAAAGGAATTCATGACTTAAAAGAGGAGGGTGAAAGAATCCATTACCTTGAAAAGTAACTTCGAAAGCTTGAAGTTCGGGACCTTGAGAGGCTTGAGGGAACCTTGGGAGGACTCCTTGGGAGGTAAGGAGACCATAATTTCGTTGAGGAGGATTTTGGAATGAAATGGATGAGGGAATGGCTTGGTATTTATAGGGAATGTGAGGGAACAAAACATTAATTTCCAAGGGACACCTCATTAGTGGTATTGGCAAAACCATGGGATTTCCCATTGTATTTTCCCATGGTATTATCCACTTGGGACACCTCATACCTTTTATTACTATTCATAAGTCGACCAGAACGATTACATAATTATTACGTCCTTAATGATGTCATTAGACACCTGAAACTGAAAACTGTATTTTCACTATTCACCAAAAATTCATCTTTTTTAGAAAAATACCCCAAAATAACTTTAACCTAATATCAATGCTCTGAATTCAAAAAATGAACTCCATTTTATAAAAATAATTTTCTAAATATTTTTAATTTAATTTTTAAATAAAAACACTATTCACCTAAAAGAAAACTAATACATAAGTAATAATTTCTGAAACAATTATTTACTTATTTTATTCAATCACATTACCTAATCAAGGTGCCTATATTAATAATTTCTTAAGTGAGGTTACTAATCCATTTGGTCACATTAGTAATCATAAGCGTAAAATTACTATTCATAATATACTATTCACCAAAAATTAAGTTGATCTTATTAGACTCTAAATTTCTTACTGAACACAACTGTAGATGACCATTTTTTGAAAATCATTACAAAATATTAATTATTTAAGGTTTACATAAATATTTTAAAATATCCTTTTTCCAAAATTGATCAATAATATACCTCCTATATTTATCCGGACACCATAAGAAGAAACAACAATTTTTATTTATATCAAAGGATTACATAAAGCAACTAAGGTCTCATTACATAGCCCCATATAACCCCAGTATAGGACCTAAGTGTAAGGTGTGCTATGGTGATAGAATCTTAGGGCGGCTTGGCCAAAATTGCCCGAGTGGTGATTTCTATCAGCTTGAACTTCTCTCAAAGATGATTCCGTTCCAGCCTTACACGATGAAGTTCAGCTTGGGTTTGGTCTAGAGAAAATCCCAATGGTGCTACCTCCTTCCCAATTTCTGTCAGATGAGTTTCGATCAGCCCGAGACTACTGGATGAGGCCATCAAATCTTCTTTTTATATTAAGTATCCAAGATCACTTGTATTTAGAGTCAACAATCGCAACATTTAGTTTCCAACAGTCATATTGACCAACAATCATATAACAGTCGAAACCCAATTGACTCATTCTAATTATACTCATTTCATTAAATGAAATAGTTTTTTTGAGTATAAAATAAAATAACAAACAAAAATTATTAAAAAATTCGGGTCGTTACATTCTTCCCCCCTTAATAAATTTTATCCCCAAAATTTCTAACACGTACCCTCAGAAGAGAAAAGGTGTGGGTACTTCTGCCTTATAGACTCCTCTGGTTCCCATATGGCTTCTTCACATTTGTGGTTCCTCCAAAACACCTTAACAAGGTGGGTAGTCTTGTTACGTAGAACCTTGTCTCTACGATCCAAGCTCTCCACCGGCTGCTCCTCATAAGAGAGGTCATGTTCCAGTTGTACCACCTATGGGTTTAGTACATGTAAAGGGTCAGGTATGTACTTTCTCAAGAGGGATACGTGGAAGACATCATGAACTTGTACTAGATTTGGAGGAAGTGCAAGCTGATATGCCACTTCTCCTACACAATCAAGGATTTCATAGGGGCCAATGTACCTTGGGCTGAGATTCCCTTTCTTCCCAAACCTCATGACTCTCTTCCAAGGTGATATTCGAATAAAGACCTTGTCACCGACATCAAACTCCAACTCCCTTCGACAGTTTTTGGCATAGATCTTTTGCCGACTTTGAGCAGACTTAATGCATTGTTGGATGGCATGGACTTTTTCAGTCATCTCTTGCACTAGATCAGGCCCAAGAAGCTTTCTCTCACCAGCTTCATCCCAACAAGTAGGAGTTCTACATTGCTTCCCATATAGAGCTTCATAGGGTGGAATTTGAATGCTCAACTGGAAGCTATTATTGTAAGAGAAATTAACTAAAGGGATATGTTGATCCCATCCACCTTTAAATTCCATTGAGTATGTTCTCAGCATATCCTCGAGTGTTTGAATAGTCCTTTCAAATTGGCCATCAGTTTGAGGGTGATAGGCCGTATTGAAATTCAATTCAGTGCTCATATCACATTAAAGACTTCTCCATAATTTTGATGTGAACCTTGGATCACGACCAGATATGATAGAAAGTGGAACTCCACGAAGCCTTACCACTTCCTTCACATAAATCCTAGCAAGTTTATCAAGAGAGAAATCTTCCCGAATGGAGATAAAATGGGAAGCCTTGGTGAGATGGTCCATAATAACCCATATCGCATTATTTCCTTTGGATGTTCTTGGGATACCAGTGACAAATTCCATAGTGATATCGTCCCACTTCCATGCTGGTATGGGTAGTGGTTTCAAAACACCTTTAGGAAGTTTTCACTCTGCCTTCACTTGTTGACAGACTAGAAACCTTGAAGTGTAGTTAGAAATCTTCCATTTCATATTATCCCACAAAAAATGATCATGAAGGTCCCTATACATTTTTGTGCTTCCCGGATGTATATAGAAAGTAGAGCTATGAGCTTCATCCATCACCTCCTTCTTTATTTCTAAAATAGATGGAACACATAGTCTTGTATGAAATTTCATTACACCTTCTTGATCAATATTAAACTCAGGAAACTTCCCATCCTTTATAGCCTCAAACTTCTTCTGTAACAAAAGATCTTCTTTCTAATATTTCTTGATCTTCTCTAGTAATGACGGTTGATAAATCATTTGGGTTAGGGTTGATGTTATCCCTCCCCTTATAATTCCCATGACCAACTTTACTAGGTCATTGATCAAAGGATATTTTTGAATCCTCATCATGGAGAGAACAACAGGATCTTTCCTGCTTAATGCATCAGCAACTTTGTTTTCTCTTCCTGGATGATAATGAATTGAACAATCATAGTCTTTAAGATGATCCAACCATATCATTTGTCTCATGTTCAATTCCTTTTGTGTGAAAATATACTTCAAAAATTGATGGTCATTGTATATATCACATTTCTCCCCATAAAGATAGTGTCTCCATATCTTCAGAGCAAAGATGATCACAACCAACTCCAGATCATGCATAGGATAGTTCTTCTCACGAGTCTTCAACTGTCAAGATTCATAAACAATGACTTTTTCATTTTGCATGAGGACGCACCCAAGCCCTTTTAGAGATGCATCGCTAAAAATAACGAATCCTTATCCACTTGAGGGCAGAGTTAACACAGGTGTAGTAACCGATCTTTTCTTCAGCTCTTGGAAACTTTCCTCACACTCCTTTGTCCAGATGAACTTGACCCCTTTTCGAGTTAACTTGGTTAATGGATTAGAAAGTCGTGAAAAGTTTTTTACAAACCTCCTATAATATCCTGCTAATCCAAGGAAACTTCAAATATCACTTATTGTTGTAGTTTGATGCCACTCCTCTATGACTTTTGTCTTTGTAGGGTTAACTATGATTCCTTCATTGGTAACAAAGTGCCCCAAGAAAGCAACCTATTGTAATAAGAATTCACATTTGTTGAACTTTCCAAAAATCCTCTCCTTCCTTAGAGTTTGTAAAATAATTCTTAGATATTCTTCATGCTCCTCGCAAATTTTGGAATATATCAGAATATCATCAATAAAAACTACCACAAAGTTATAAAGGTAGTCCTTAAAGACTTTATTCATCAAATCTATACAAATAGCAGGTGCATTAGTTAGTTCGAAGGGCATAAAAACAAACACATAATGCCCATATCTTGATCAGAAGGCAGTTTTTGGAATATCTTATTTCTTCACCCTCAATTGATGATAACCAGATCAAAGAGCAATCTTAGAGAAGAATTGAGCCCCACGAAGTTGGTCAAATAAGTCATCAATTCTTGGAAGAGGGTATTTGTTCTTCACTGTGATACCATTCAGTTCTCTATAATCAATGCATAGCCGCATCAATCCATCCTTCTTCTTCACAAAGAGAACCAATGCTCTCTAAGGAGACACACTCGGCCGTATAAACCCCTTCTTCAGAAGATCTTGGAGTTGTTTCATTAATTCTTCTATGTCCACATTTTCCATCCTATATGGAGTCTTTGATATCAGATGAGATCCAGGTATGAGTTCAATGGATAACTCTACCTCTCTTTCTAGGGGAGGTCCAGGTAACTCCTCAGGAATTACATCAATGTATTCCTGGATGATGGGGACATTTTCTATCCTTAAACTCTCATCTCCTTCTTCTTCTTCATCGATCAACTCTATAAAGGAGGATATAAGAGGTTCTTCTAGACCATGATCTGGTTGAGATATCTCTCCTTATAAGATAACTGTAGGTTTTCCATTCAAGACTAATAATATTTCCTTTCTTCTGAAATTAATCTTAGCATTATACTTTGAGAGCCAGTCCATCCCTAGTATAATGTCGAATTCCAGCATGGGATGAATACTATATTTTCGATAAGATTGTGCTCACTAAAGTAAATACTAGAGTTTCTAAACACTGATGATTCTTGGATAGTCCCACCAGGATTCTTGACTGATAACTCTACTTTTAGCAAATCGGGAGTTGAATCAAAATTATTTCCAAACTTGGAGGAAATAAATGAATGCGTAGAACCACAATCAAACAAAGTATACTCTAGATTTGAGAGGAAAATAAGAGTACCTGCTACCACATAATTTGGAGCTTCAACTTCAGCTGTCATGATAGCAAAAGCACAACCTTGATCCCTTGGCCTTTGCTGAGGCTGATGGTGGTTCCCCTCCACTGCCCTCAGATTTGGACAATGATTGGAAAAGTTCCCACGTTGTCCACACTTGAAGCATTGGACATCAGGTAGGTCTTGCACCATCTTCCCCTTGTCGTTAGTGTTTGGAAGTTGAGGTTTCACCTCACTACGAAAATTACTCTCAATATGGCCATCTCTTCCACACTTTTAGTATTTCTTACTCCCGAGCATGCAGTTCCCCGAATGCTTCTTCCCACATTTATTACACGTGGGAAGTTGAACTTGCTTGCCTCCTCTTCCCTGATCAAAGGTCCTCCCTAAGTTGGGCTCTATCGATCTATTCTTGTCATTTGATTTATGAGACCACTGCATCTCACCAAACTCCAGCTCGACTTTCATCGCACTCCACACGATCTCCTCATAGCTATCATAGTCTTGGTTAGCTAGATTCTTCTGCAGATGAGGTCTCAGTCCAACGAAGAATTTATCAACCTTACCATTTGGATCCATGAAAAATTTAGAGGTATATCATGAAAGTCGGGTGAAGTTTATCTCATAGCTTTCGAAAGATTTTTTATCTTTCTATTTCTGCTCGAGAAGCTACTTATCCATTATTGTTCTCCTGTAATGAGGGAAATACTTACTGAAAAAGATCCCTCTGAACTCTTCCCACTCCATAACATCAACTTCCACTCTTTTCCTCATGTTTTTGATCAGTTCCCACCACTTATCAGCTTTTCCTTCTAAAAGATATACAGCCAGGGTGACCTTCTCTTGCTCTGAACAACAGAGCACAGAAAATATCTTCTCAATGGAGCTGATCCATTGCTCAACAATCAATGGGACAATCGATCCACTAAAGGTTGGTGGTATTTGGTGCATAAAGGACTCAACGGAATGTTGTTCCCTTCACGGTGAGATTGGTGTCTCAGCTTGAATCAAGTTATTTTCTATAACTTGAGTCAGTTGGTTCATCATTCGCATGGATTTTTCCATTCTAGCTTCCATCGATGGGTCGTCAGTGTATGGTCCATTGCGGTCACCATTTGCACGGTTCCTCCTATTGCCCTCCATTTTCTAAAAGAATAAAACCTTATTGAGAAACTTATTTCATTTAAAAATCTGTTAACTATAACGTATTTTATGTCTTAAAACTTTATGCTTAAACAATTACATTTCTCTATAATTCCTTCATAATGATTTATAAAAATCTTGGGATTAACCAAACATATACCCTGGGAGTGTCGTAACCAAGAGTGCAGCAAGGCCCATTTTCGTGTACCAGTTCCCATTCAAGTTTAGCTCAAAGTGGTGTTTTCTGGTTTTACCCCTATGTACATCTGTGCCAGAACAGCCTCTACCTGCTCGTATCCAGACAGGGATGTATTTGTTTGATAAACCACTTACTCAATATACACCAAAATACCAGGAACTTTTCCTATATTTAAACTTTTCTATAGGATTATTCCTAAAGTTTTCATATCCTAATTTCTATAAATAACTAAACCTTACTTTGATATCAACTATGGCATCCTGCCTTTTTATTACATAACTTTTCATTACATTTTACATACAGAGGATCTTTAAAGTCTAGTGTCTTGGAAATAAGGGACATAAAACATGAAAACTACATAAAAAATTCTTCTAATCCACTTTTAAGGCTTCATCATATGTTAATCCTATGTACAATTACTACGTCTCATATTTTGGAGACACACATCAATGTAAATGGTGAGCGGAAGGCCTAGTAAGGGTGAACAAGGGAATCAATGTACTTGTGATATCAATAAGAACTTGAATAAAAACATAAAGACATGAGCAAAGGAAGTATAGACATATCATAATGAAAATAACTTGAAACATAACTTGAATACGTGTCTACAAAATTTCATTTATACATTCATGAACATATCACCAAGGTCCATCCCTAAGATTTCATTAAAAAATTACCAAGGTTATTCACCAAGGTATCGTGAAACTTGTCATCTCTAGAGATTAATTATTTAACCAATGCATTGAAGTGCTATCAGGGTGCACCCTTAATATGTATTTATATTCATGTGATCCACATATATCATAATAAAAAATTTCATAAATAACCCATGGAGAATAAAAGAAATGGGTTTCATTTCAAGATCATAACGTTTTTAAAAGTTCTTAAAAATAAGATCATTATGTCATTTATAACCCATGGAAAGGGAGTGAGGGTTATATGTATGTAAATTACAGATTCAAATATATCATATTTATATATTTATGATCACCCATAGAAACGAAATAGGTCTAGGTATTCACATAAATAAAACAAGAGAATTTCATGAAAGAAAGAGAGAGAAATTTTGTGACGAAATTTCTACAGCATAACAGCTATATAACTTGGTTTTAGAAAATAATAAAAGAGAGGGGAAAAGGGTATACCATACATAAATGACTCATAATAAATTAGGGTTACATAATAATATCATTGAAAGGATATTTGAAGGAAAACCCATATGAAAATGAAACATGAAAGAGAAGAGAATATTCGATTTCTTTCACGAGAAATTTGGAAGCCTAACGGCGTCACTTAAAAATCCCGAAAACAAATTGATGAGAGCGGAAAGAGTCTCTAAAAAATTATAAATGAAATTGAAAGTGATGAGAACATATAATAACATACCATAAACATAAAGAGATGGAATCTAGAAGACACAACATAAAGGAAGTCATGACTTAAAAGAGGAAGGTGAAAGAATCCCTTACCTTGAAAAGTAACTTCAAAATCTTGAAGGTTGGGATCTTGGGAGGCTTGAGGGCACCTTGAGAGGACTCCTTGGGAGTTAAAGAGACCAGAACTTCGTTGAGGAGGATCTTGGAATGAAATGGATGAGGGAATGGATTGGTATTTATAGGGAAAGTGAGGGAACAAAACATCAATTTCCAAGGGACACCTCATCAGTGGTATTGGCAAAACCATGGGATTTCCCATGGTATTTTCCCATGGTATTATCCACTTTGGATAAATCATACCTTATATTACTATTCATAAGTCTACCAGAATGATTACATAATAATTACATCCTTAATGATGTCATTAAACACCCGAAACTAAAAACTGTATTTTCACTATTCACTGAAAATTCAACTTTTTCAGAAAAATCCCCAAAAATCACCTTAACTTAATATCAATGATCTGAATTCAAAAAATGAACTCCATTTTATAAAAATATTTTTGAAATATTTTTAATTTAATTTTTAAATAAAAACACTATTCACCCAAAAGAAAACTAATACATAACTAATAATTTTTGAAACATTTATTTACTTATTTTATTGAATCACATTACCTAATCAATGTGCCTATATTAATACTTTCTTAAGTGAGGTTACTAATCCATTTGGTCACATTACTAATCATAAGCATGAAATTACTATTCATAATTTACTATTCACAAAAAATTAAGTTGATCTTATTAGACTCTAAATTTCTTACTGAACACAAGTGTAGAAGACAATTTTTTGAAAATCATTACACATTATTAATTATTTAAGGTTTACATAAATATTTCAAAATATCATTTTTCTAAAATTCATCAATAATATACCTCTTATATTTATCCGGACACAATAAGAAGAAACAAAATTTTTTATTTATATCAAAGGATTACATAAAGAATATAAGGTCTTGTTACATAGCCCCTTATAACCCCAGCATAGGGCCTAAGTGTAAGGCATGATAAGGTGATAGAATATTAGGGCGGCTCGACCAACATTGCCCGAGTGGTGATTTCTATCATCTTTAACTTCTCCCAAAGGTGATTCCATTCCATCTTCACACGATGAAGTCCAGCTTGGGTTTGGTCCAGAGCAAAGCCCAGTGGTGCTACCTCCTTCCCAAGTTCCGTTAGATGGTCTTAGATCGGCCCAAGACTACTGGATGATGCTGTCAAATCTTTTATTTGTATTAATTAACCAAGATTACTTGTATTTAGAGACAACAATCACAACATTTAGTTTCCAACGGTCATATTGACCAATAGCCATATAAAAGTCGAAACCCAACAGTCTCATTCTAATTATACTCATTTTATTAAATGAAATAGTTTTGTTGAGTATAAAATAAAATAAAACACAAAATAGGAAACAAAAATTATTAAAATGTTCAGGTCGCTACTTGCTTTGGGATCTGGGTTGGGATGTGTTCTCATGCAAGAACACTATGTTATTTATTATGGTTCAAGGAAGTTGAGAGAGCATGAGAATAACTACCCAACACCTTACTTAGAATTAGCAATCATTTTACATTATTTGAAGACTTGGTGTCACTATCTCATTGGTGAGAAATTTGTTTTGTTCACGGATCATAAAAGATTAAAACACATTTTATCAGAATGAGATTTGATTCTGAGTTAAAGGAGAAGGATGTAGTACCTCCAGATGTTTGACTTTGACTTGATTTATAAACCAAGAAAGGATATTTGGTAAAAGATGCATTAAGAAGAAATTAATACACTCAGTTGGAAAATGAAGCTTTATATGAATGGAAGTTGATGTCGGTCCAAGCCGACATGCATGTGGAAAGTGAAGACCAAAGTGATGTGGTGGTTTTCTTTTTAGTGGCAGTGGTTACTGATTTGGTAAAGATAGTTAAATAGGAACAATCATACGATGCAGAATGCCTGGTTATGAATTCATAACTCAATGGTGGGGAGACCATTGAGGGCTGGAAACTTGATGGGAGTTCGGTTTTGTGGTTCAGAAATCAGATGGTTGTACCTATGGATTATCAGGAATAAATTATTCATGCTTACCACCATTCAAATGGGATATACATCCAGGTACACAGAAGATGTATAATGTGTTGAAGGTGCAGTTTTGTTGGAGCGACATGAAAAAGAAAGTGGTTGAGTTCATTTCAAAGTGCTTAACTTGTCAGCAAGTTAAGGTAGAACATCAGCGACTGGCGGGTATGTTGTAGTCTTTACCTATATTAGTGTGGAAATGGGAGAAGATAGAGATGGATTTTGTTATAGGTCTCTCAAGAATGGTTCAGAAACACGATACCATATGGGTGATAATGGATCATCTTACCAAGTCGGCTCATTTCATTACAATTCATGAAACCCATATGGTTGAGGATATGTCCAAAACCTATATCTGAGAAGTGGTAAAGAGACATAGTGTACCAGTTTCAATCGTGACAGATAGAGATCCTAGATTCACATATTGTTTCTAGAAATCCTTACATAAAGCCCTGAGAAATGAGTTTACTATGAATACAGTGTATCATCCTAAGACTGATGACCAATCCAAAAGGATGATACAGACATTGGAAGACTTGTTGTGGGATTGTATAATGGATTTTGGTGGATCATGAGAGGATAATCTTCCCTTAGTGGAGTTCTCATAAAATAACAGCTATCATGCCCTAATACATAGGCTCCGTTTAAAGCACTGTATGGGCGTCCTTATCATTCACCACTGTGTTGGGTGGAAATAGGGGAGAATTCACTAGTTGGGTATAGTATTTTAAAAGAAACAACATATAAGATTTAGTTGATCATAAAGAGGATGGATACGGCTCAAAGTCATCATAAATCTTATGTGGATCATCATCAAAGACTGTTATCATTTACAGTGAGCGATCATGTGTTCTTGAGAATCTCTCCAAGACATGGACATCATCATTTTGGAAAAAAAATGTAAAGTTATCTCCATGATACATTGGCCCTTTTGAGATACTGGAATGGGTTGGAGAGGTGGCATATCAGTTGGAATTACCACCATGGTTCAGTTCAGTGCATAATGTATTCCATGTATCTCAGTTGAAAAAGTATCAGCCTGATCCTGGCCATGTGATCAGATGGGATCATATTAACCTAGAGCTATATTCTTTGTTGGTACATATCCCAGTGTGGATTGTGGATATGCAACATGAATTATTGTGTGAAAAAATCATTGGTCTAGTGTAGGTTTTATGGAAACATGGTCATATTCAAGAAGAGACCTGGGAATGTGAGAAGGAAATGAAAGTGCAATGTATAGAACTATTTTACAGAAGTAATGGTTTTATATATTCCAAGGATGGAACGACCAATGGTGGGGAGAATTTATTACCTCCTATTTATGGTATGTAACCTTTTCCTCATCCTTTTTATGGTTATAAAGTGTAAGGGTGGAGGATGGGAGAGTTTGGTAAACTTTCAAGAAGTTTTTGGGGCCAAAGGAGTGGTGCATGGTCTGTGTAAGGTTTTTCCAAACCGTGCAGAGGTCCTAGGATAAAATGTGCACACATGTAGTTTTTGGATAGTGGAAAACGCATGGTTAGAACACGGTTTTCCTAACCATGTGGACTAACCATGTGAAGGAAAAATAAGATCCTATTTTTTAGGATCTTACTCATTTTTGCTTCTACATTATTGTTTTTAATAATAAATGTAACTAATTTGATATTTCTCTCCATTTAAGGTTGGGGAACTTCTCCCTAGAGTTTAGGAACTGATCTAGATCCCTCCCATGGTGTTTGATAGCCCAATTATCATAGTAAGTCACGTTCTTCACCATTCTTGTCTCATTTCTTAGACCTGCTTAGATCTAATTCTATTATCCTCTTTATTTTTTATATCTACACCTATTTTGGGTAGATCTATGTTTAGGGATTCTAAATTTTATGGGATTTGGGTTTGTTGATGGTAGTAGAAGAGATCTGAGGCCGTTTTTGGGAAGTTCCATCCTGTTTTCATGATAATTCTTTGTATGTTTTAGGTTTTCACCAAAACCTTTGAGGTAGGTGGCTTCTATCTTGACTCATCTTATTAGAATTGATTTTTTAGTTTCAAATTGGTATATTTTAATGGAATTCATTGTGAAAATAATGTAAGAAACCATCTCAAGTGATGATTTATGGTTTTGGGAGAAATTATGTGATCTTGGTGAATTGTTGTGCAAAGTGATTTGATTTCATGAATTTAAAATGGTGATTTTAAATTATGGATTTTTTGGAATTGCTAAATGGGTTGATAAAAAAAGTGTTTTTTCAATAAAAATTATGTTTTATTAAAATAGTTTGGCATTGAAATGGTTTTGATGGAAATGATTTTCAATAAAAATATTTTTTTATTGAAAGGGTTTTTTTGCAATGTTCTTTGCGAATACTTGGTGTGTGTGTTCACTTTGTATTTATGGGGATTGGTTGAAATATGACATTGTTCTCTGTGACAAAGGTCTAATAGAAAATTGGATATAATTACATTGTGAGGACTTTGTAGATTGACGAGAAATTGCTAATGAGTAAGGAACTGTCATCACATTGCGTGCATGGTTGGTTGTGTGGATGTGGGGAATAGATTGGTTATGCCAAAGGAATATCAAGAAATGATTTTAAAGCTTTGTTCATTTATTTTTATGAAAAATAACTTTCTAGAATACTGGTTTCAATTTCACTTGTATGTTTTTTGTCATAAATGGTTTTGGAAACCTGTTTATATTTAGTTACAACATGTTTTGAGAAATTGTTTAATATAAACTATTTTATGTAAATGTTTCTAACTCTTCTATCCTAGTGGCATGATTAGGGAAGTCATTGGTAAAACCTACTTAGTGTTATAATCACCCCTTATTTGGAACTTTGGTGTTTTTTAGATGCTATCTTCTAAGACATTGGAAATGGTAAAGTGTCACATTGATACTTGGGCTATTTGGTGATTGTGGAGCTTGTATCTTGTGGATCATGGAGCCTTGTGGTCTTGTTGGAGTCTTTAGTTGATATTACACTATTTACTTTGATATTTTATTTGTCTTCCACCATGGTACACTTTGATTAGGGTTTGAGATAAATGAAGTGATTGAGTTGTCTTTAATTTGATCATGCATCCTATAGTGAGATGTTTGATTATGGTTGGTTAAGTTAATGGTTTTATTCTTAAAGGGTAAATCATCCCCCACATGTATTTGAAACCCTTCATCATTTATTTCCAGCTATTGGAATCTTGGGTATATATCTTAAGGCCCCGTAATGATTCGTTTTATTCTCAAGCCAATGGGATTAAGAGGGTCATTATAGTGAACGTAAGCTACTAGTACCTGAAATGGTAGAAAATGTGAAAACCATTCAGTATCACATCAATGGAGCCCAAAGTCAACAAAAGAGTTATGTAGATAATCAATTATGGGACCTTGAGTTTAAGGTTGGAGACACAGTATTATTCCACATATCTCCATGGAAGAAGACCACAATATTGAAGAAGAAAGGAGAGCTAAGTCCTAGTTACATCGACCCCTTAGATATTCTTGATTGAGTTGGAGCTGTGAACTATCAAATAGAACTTACACCTAGCATGTATCAAGTACATGATATATTCCATGTATCCCTCTTGAGGAAGTACATATCAGATCCCTCACATGTACCGAATTTAGAGGTGGTACAGTTAGAAATGATATTTGTTATGAGGAGAAGCCAATAAATATCTTGGATCATAAAGATAATGTTATACACAACAAGACAACTCAGCTACTCAAAGTATTTGGGTGGAACCATAAGTATTAAGAATCCACATGGGAACTAGAGAAAGGGATGAAAGAGAAGTATCCACACCTGTTTTCATCTTAGTGTGTAAAATGAAATTTCATGAGAGAAATTTCATAAGGGGGGAAGAATGTAATGAACTAGAAATATATCAATGAAATTTACCTTCTTATAATTATGTCATATATTATAAATCACATAAATCTATATAGGTAAGACAATACCATCCTTATTAATGACTAATGAATGAAATAAGAGTCATTTATAGAAGTTAAGGAACATATACCAAAGGAGTAATAACCTGAACTTTGGAATAGTAACACGACCCTTATGAATAGTAATCTAGCCAATAGAATATTAACCCCACATATGAAATTATAAATCAAATTTTATCATATTATAAATAAAAATATGGTATATCTATATCTTATAAAAAGTAAATAAATGTTTTAGAAATAATAAATCAAGAGTTGGTATTTTTATAAGATATAAATATTTAATTATAATTTTATAATTTATATAATGATTTAAAAGAAAATTTATTCACAAATTAAAATTTTATTTTCTTATGATTTTAATATAATTTTATGAGACCTTAATTAATTTTTTAATGTGTTAGAAAATTATTTATAAATTTAAAATTTGTATTTTCCAAGTAAATGATGATTTTATTTAAAAATTAAAATTTAAAAATTTAATTTTTTTTATAAAATTGATATCATTTTTTAAATCTACACATCAAAAAATGTTTAAGGTTAATTTTTTTTGATTTTTCTAAAATACATAATTTTTGGTGAATAGTGAAATATGATAATTTATGATAAAAACTAAATACATTAATTATGGAGTCATAGATGATGTATGAATGATATAAGCCCAAAATATAAAACCATAATTCATTATTTTATTATATTTGATGATAATTCTCAAACTATTGATAGTCTTGATCCAAAAAAATAAACTAATGAATAAAATAATGAGAAAACACCCCTCTCTTCCACTATAAATACCACCCCTAATCACCTATTCTCTTTACACCTCTCAAGCCTTGAGCCTTATCCAAATTATGCTCAAATATCTTCTCAATTACCTCCCCCACGTATAGGATCTTTTGGTCTTAACAAAAGACAAAAACTAATCCCCTAAGGAGTTTCTCAAGAAGAAGCAATCAAGTGGTAAAATCCTCTTTCTTATCTTTTAATTTCTTTTTAAGTTCCTTTATTTTATTTTTATCTCCTCACCTCCCCTCATAAAAATGGCATGATAAATCTAGTACCTTACATATAATGGAATGTTATTATTATAATGGAATAATTCATTATCATCTCTCTTTATCCCTCCTTTTATACAAAAAATTAAAACATCGTCCATGATGTGTTAATTTATCGCATTCAAGGATGATGATGTTTTCAATCTCCATTAACTCCTTCAAGACTGATCATAAAACCATTTTTATGGTTAAAAAATATTATAATATTTTTAATACAAACTATTTAATGTTATTTAACTGGTATATTAATATGATATTAAATAATGAAACAAAACAAGTTCATGATGATCGAAAAACAACCAGTTAATCTAAACGATTATCATTAAGGTTTTATCTAATGATTAATATTCAACCCAAATAACCAGATTAATTTTATAACCATTTAGTCTTATATATTTTATTTAATAACATATAAATTCAATTATGGACAACCATTCTCCTCTTACATGATTTTCCATACATGTATATAAGTAAACTGATCATGAGAATCTAGGAAACCAACGCTCTCGAATGATGAAATTGAATATCGTATCCCATAAAAAGGAAAATAAATGAACTTAATAAAGTTATAATAAATAATTTACATGTATAAAAGGTTATTAATTAATTAATTAATGGATTTAATATGATTATCCAGGATATTAAGATCATTTGCAGAACCATTTCGTACATAAGGTTAAGGATTCTACCCGAACCTCTGTTGTTCCTTCGGGTTACTCTTTCTCTCTCTTTACCCCAATTTAATAATTCTTATGTAATTATTCTAAATTAAATTTTTATGTTCCAATATAATTAATCTATATCATATCATCCTTATTTTATGGGGAAATACATGTTTTAAAATGGTTCCCCTTTTCAATTCTCCCTGATAAGCAAACCCAATTAAGGGGAACTTTCGGATTTATCACCCATTTTTAAGAGCACTCCACAATATATTTTAAGACACCATTATTTTTCTAAAATCTCTTACATTATTCTAAAAAACTTTATTGGTTAATTTATGCTTTTATATAAAAGTTTATTCCTTTTCCGCTTTAAATTATCTTTAATATTTTCTTTAAATCGTACAAAAATGTTTTATTTCTAAAGTTTCTTAAACACTCTTTTTAAACTTTTTCACTTAATTTTGACATAACATATCATTTTATATGCCCATTTTACCTTATTAATATCCATGTATGATTTAAATTCATTATTTCATAGACACCATTATTATATTCCCTTTTGATATACCTTTTGACATGATTATGATACCAAATTATTTCCATGGGTAACCCTTATGTTTATGTTTGATTCATTATGTATGATTCTTTATGTGGAAAAAATATTCATGGGAATGTTATTATGGGTTCACCTAGATAGTTCTCCAATTCATTAGGTAATGTTTAGTCTCATGATATGTCATGTGAAACAGTTTTTGTGCTTAACCTTGACTCATGCTCCATGTATAATGGTCTTGGTGGTTAACCTTGGCTCATTCTCCTCCATGTGTAATGAGACTTGAATCATGATTATGTCATGTTTTATGTTTCTATCATATTTATATGATTTCATGATCCCATTTTTTATATATTATGTTTTCATATGTTTACACCTTTTTATGCCATGTTGTTATGCCATCTAACCCATGTGCAATGCTTTGTTCTTATACTTATTCCCTTAATAAGATTTTAGCTCATCCATTTTGTTCATTTATTCCACAGGTTATCCTATTAAGATGTATGAAATCGATGGAATTTAGGATCTCTTTATGGAAAATTATAATAAATATGTTTTATTCTATTTCTATGTTTTCAGTTTTATTTACCTAATCTTATAATGACACCAGAATTTATGATCCTTGGATTGAAATTGATGGATATTTATGTTTAAAATCATGTAATAATATTTGAAAAAGTATTGGTTTTCTATAAAATCCCAAACATAAAGCAATATCACCAAGGGTGTAACATAAGTATTAGTAAAATTAAAATTAAATAAACAAAATATGGCCTTAATGAATGCCCAATCTCATAAATGTTGTCTGAGCCTCATAATGCATACAAAAATGTTCATGTTCTATGGTGACACCTAAAATTGCCTCTACCCAAAAAACATATACAAACATAAGTTCTCTCTATCAATCAGGAACCCTATTGGCCCTCTGTTTTGACCATGTTAGAAGAGTCATCTGACATTGGATCCTCAAAATTGGTATATAGGATGAGGAAACCCACATAAGATACTCTAGGTCCGAACACATGTAGAGGAATCTCTATTATGATCCTTGATCATAACTACTCTCTTGGGAAAACACCCATCCATTAGGGAAAACACATCCCAAAAACCCTACATCTAACCTCTCATGACCTCAAATGCCTAAAATTGAAAACCACATAGGTTATATGTATTCAATCCCATATACATAAAAAGGAACTATAGGTTTTCTGAAACACACAATATATCTTTGTACTCGAATCACATTATTATCACGATAACAATGTTCTATACCATATTAAAACTAAATAAAGGCATCTAAAATCCCATTCCATGTCCCCCAAGCATTCTGAAAACCTTTATATTTTCCATTTCCATTGTATCTCTTAGAAGTCCTCAGGTGTCACTTACTATAGGAAGAACATCTCCATCATAATCAATAACTATAAAATACCAATATAAATAACTCAAATCACCCTAGTGGTTATACCATCACATTCTATAAAAAAAACACTCATAATGTACTAATCCTTTGTCTAATTATGAATTCTAGGCATAAAATCACCCTATCTCATCCAATGGGTAGCAATGGAGTAGTACATGATGTGTACACCAAGCACATGGCTTGTCCTACAAAATTTCAAAAAATGGTCATATACTTCTATATATCATGAGATCACCTATGGTCTAGCCTTGTAATACTATATATCAAGGGTGTACATGAGGTCTTGTTGTGTACTACTACATAGAATTGGATCATCTAGTGTCTAGTTGTGTACATCTACTTGAACATGACCCCCTTACATAGGGTGTCTACCCAAGTACTTAACCACATGTTCATGAAGTAAGACATGGTGTGTAGTTTCAAAAATTACATCTTTCTAAAAATTGAGATAATATATAGAATGTGTTCTTGATACTAAATATCGATTGACCGGGTTGTCCATATAAGAAACCACTATGATAATCTTGAAATATTTATTTAGACCAGATAAAATACATATCAAATAGCATGTGGTCCATAGAAAATCATTGAGGGGTGTAAAAATTAAAAGAAACAAATATTTTTGGATTCATGATTAAAAGAAAAAAAATGGGCTACCTCATAGTGTAATCTTCCAATTAATTAGTCTGATCCATGCTCTACAGCTATTGTATGATGATCTGGTAGATCCTGATCCTTGAGAAGGAACCTCCCTCTCCATATCCCTCTTGCTCTCCCCTCCAAATATCTCAATCATGTTGATGGGAATCCCCAAGTGGTGTAGTACATGATAAG
This sequence comes from Viscum album, assembly GCA_963277665.1. Classification (NCBI taxonomy): domain Eukaryota; kingdom Viridiplantae; phylum Streptophyta; class Magnoliopsida; order Santalales; family Viscaceae; genus Viscum; species Viscum album. The sequence goes on from CAUJRU010000220.1 coordinate 1,165,262, forward strand.
AAATGGGGAGGAGATGAGAAAATAAAAGTAAATAGGAAAAAATAAAAGAATAAAATGAAATGAAAAATAAAATGGGGCTCTAGACTTAACTCAACACTCGACTCAATGTTATACATCACATAAATCACCCCACCATTCCAATCATAATCATGGTGTGAGAGTATCAATATGATTCATTTTTGGAAGTAGAAGACTGAATAAATGCACACAAATAATTGGGGACATTGACAATTCATCCCCTCACAAGAATCTAAAAGTCATAAATTTAAATTTGTGCTCATTTTTACAACCAGAAAAAATATAGGTCCTATAAACATTAGAACACTTTTTCAACCCTGACCTACATGGTAAAATGATGTTCAACATGAAGTGGTTAAATATATATTTTTGTGCCATATGATACAAGTATTAACATGATCTATATCATTTCATTCACCCTAACTAAAGGACCAAAAAAATGATACCATTTATAATAATACAACACTCACCATTTTCATGGAAAGATCAAAGAATCTAATATCCTTAGTTGAAATCCATCAGACACAATTTTATAGCAATAAATTCCATGGGTAAGTTGTATTGTTGGGGGATGATATTCTCTTAAAACAAAGAAAACCTACCAAGATAACAAAAGAAAAAACAAAACCAATATAATATGAGGGATGAAGTGTAATAATACAAAACAAAATCCATTAATCAATAAATATATAATAAATAAATTAAATAAATGTGAAAAAAATAAATCTCCACAATAATAATGTTAGTCTCATTCTCCCAAGTGGAAACTTTTAAAGACCTTATTTTCATAAAGGTTTGGATATTTGGTTTTTCAATTTGAATCTTTTGTTTAATCATAGTAAACGTGAAATATAGACCAAGGAAGGTCCCAAGAGAATGTAGGACTTGTTTGGAGTCAAGATTTCCAAAAAAATCGATAAAACACTAGGCCACACAGTTAGTTTTAACCATTCTAAGAGAATAATAGGTGAAGAATGATCCACATGATTTGTCTGCAAACGTGTGACTCCAGGTGAATGACTATGCGAAAAACTTGTAGTTTTTGGTAGTTAGCTTTCACATGGTTTACGCATGGTTTGAGAAACCATGCACCTTAATTTTAGGGACATCCTTGAGTTGTGGCTTGTTCATGGTTTTAAAATCATGCACCACCTTATTTTGAGTTGAAATGTCCAAAATGCCTTCACTTAATTCTTATAACCTATTTTGTTTTCCACCTTTTTACTCCAGCAGCTGGTTGGGGTTTTCATCACACATGAGTTCCCAAATCCCACAAGATAAGATTTGAGATAACTCTCTAATACAAAGTTTATTTCATGAATTGTCTAAAGAATCATATATTTCTCAATACATTCTAAAATCCTCTCCCTTCCTATTTATATTTTCATTTGAATCTGTCACGCTATTTAAGTGCAAGATCGTTTGACCATTTTTTTGGGTGTTTGACTATTTCTCAAATTTCTTACAACCTGGTTCAAATATAAGGCCAATATCAAGTGAGGTTTCATATATGTCATTGAGGTAGGTGGTCACATAATTTTCCCATTGATTTTTTCAGATTTTTAGCTAATCCATTATGCCTCATGCCAGCCTTTGCCAAGCATGCCATTTGTATTTAGTTCTTCATATCAATTTGATCCCCACACCTTTATATATGCCTGTTAATCCTTGTTCAGTGAGTTAGAGGTTGTTGATCTCATTTATGGAAACCCATTGGTTGTTCCATATTGAGTTATCCCTTAATGGTCAATGGATTAATTTACCATAACATGTAATTATCTTTCTTTTTTATCATTTAAATGAAATTTCACTCGATATAGGTGTATTTAATGGAACCCAAGTCACATATTAGGTGTTTGTCCCACTTATAGTTGGAATGTACCATGTATTAATTTTCCCACTTGACCATATAATCTTCTAATTAACACCTATATCCATATGAATTGATTTTCCATGTCTTAATGTATTAAATGAGTTGATTATATTGAATGGTTGAATCAAGTGGAGTGGCTAATGCATGATTGGTACCCTTATTTAAATGAATTGTATAAATTAAATGAAAGGGTTTATGAAGTGTGGTAAGTACATGACTTTGATTAGGATTTATTAAATTGTAATTATGAATTACAATGCTTTGAATGAAATTGAACATGAATAATGGGGCATGTGAGAGGTATTGCCTCATGTGTTATATTATAAATATGAATATGCCTTATTTACATATAAACTCCTATTAAACATGCTACACGATATGTATTGCATCATGTTGAATATTATAAATATAAATTCTCCTTGATATAGGCTTTTATATGATGGTAAGGTATTTTTTGAGCATGAATGTATCATGCTCCCTTACATTGGGTGTTGAGAAAGACATATCACACCATTGACACTACATGGAAATTGGTCTTGACACACCATGTTCATGTTCAAGTGTCAAAATGATGGCACACTCAGCATACCAAGTGATGATCATGATGTCTCCCACTCTTTATGGGATGTTGGTCATGTACCCTATTTCTCAAGATCATAGGATTATTAGATTAGTTGTGGATGTTTGATTTAAGCCCCAGTCCATCCAACACATGTACTACAGGTATATGAACACTTATATCTACACGCACATGGTTCATATAGGTGGATGAAATATATATTACTATACTATATACATATACTTCTACTATATATATAGTGACTGATCAAACATCCATTCTGGTCATGAGAATAAGCAGGTAGAGCTGCCATGTGTCTTTCTGGAACCTGAGGGTGTAGTTATTTATTTATTTATCATTTTTAATTAATTATTTGTACCTAAACACTATTTAGTGATGATCACTGCTTAGATTATGAGTAGACATCATTGTTGGTGGACTAATAATATTTTTATCTCACACCCTACTTGGGATGCCATTGGTACCTAAGAAGATTATCTGCCTCTAGGTATGGTTAAGGAAAAGTTCCATTCTACAAGTTGTTGATATGCATTACTTATATATGGAGCTTATGAGTAGAGGATCATGATTTAGCTCGAGATTTTAGTGGACCAGATTTTGTTCTTTTTTTACTTTTTGTATAGGATGATTGTATGCATGTCATTTGTTCCCTTTTTTCTATCATCATGACATGTATCCATGTATATTACAATGACTAGTGGTTTTTGTTATATTTATTAAGTTTTTTAGTTATTTATTCATCCACTTCTTATCAATTAAATCTATTTATTTACACATCCATAGTTTATTGATTATTATTGTTTATATTATGCTTTTACTATTGATTATATCTTATTATAACCAATGTGCCACTTTTATTAGATGGTATAGTCTTCCCACCATTCAGCCTTTATAACCGCACTTATAATCGATAGACATTGAAGTATGGGGAGGCATGCTTGAGGTCATGTGAACCACCATCTTGGAGCACAATTTTAGTAGACCTCGGGTTAGGAAATTACAATGTGGTATCATAGCGATTGTCTTTATTTTATCTTACTATTTGAGGTCATAGACATCAGACTATGTGTTAAAGGGATTTGAAATTGAACCTATTATTTGATTTTGCTAACCCATGTACAGGAGAAACCAAAATTTCTTGGGACGAGTTATTATTATTATTTATTATACCATTAATCGTTGATATGACTTCTCCAATGGGTGTTGCTCATGTCTTGTGATGTTATTATCATTGATATGATTGAGATGTTATTTATTTATTATGACCTGATGAAATGAGTGATTTTCATTAGACCGTGCATCATTTATAGGAACACTAGGATTAATATTCCATGCATTTTCCCATGTCATATTAATTTTTAGAAAGTATTTTCCTATTGCATATTATTACTACCTTGAATATATATTGAATTTTACTAACAGTTCAGGTAGGGATTGGAAACATAATTGATACTTAAAGTTCCTACCTTAAACTACCAGTGTTTTCCATAGTTGGTTAAAGACGACACTAAAAGTAGTCAAGTATGGAACATTGATCCATGGACCATTGGTCACATGGTCTGAAACATGTTACGGTGGGGGTTTAGTGGATTCTATATTTTAGTTCATAAGCGGTATGGGCCCTTATAGATCAGAAATGGAAACCCATATAATTCAACCATTATAAGAGATATGAAATTATCAAACAATCAAAAACACAAAATGAATATTAAATTTCAATTTAAAATAGCCATCTTATATATTTTTGAAACATAGACATAGACCCAAATCCAGAATTTGTAGTTGGTGTTGGGGTATATCTCTTATGTTATTATGGCCTTTATGGTATCTTATACCGCTTATGACTTATATTTTGAAGCTATGAGAGAGTCATGATCTTTTCTATAGGAAAGATTCATAACTTTCCTAGTTTTCTATTTGAAAACTTCTCAATTAAAAAAAAAATACTATTATGAGTCATGTGTTTGGAGTTGTAGTGTCATGCCTCCATGATGTTCTCCAGTCACGCACCCTTAAGGCATTGACGACCATGCTCTTGAGGTGGTGAGCCTTGAGATGCCAGTGATACCTCTTACAGTGCCACATGTGGAACCTCTTCTTGCACCAAATATGGGAACTGAATCCCAGTTCATAGAGGGTTTCTTACATATATTCCAGAATATTCAAGGTGTTGTTTGACCTTCCCTGAGTATGGAAGAGTTGTGTTGATAATTATAGTAGCATCAACCTCCCACCTTTTAGTTAGATGGAAGACCAAACATAAATAACTCATGGATCAAAGATATGTTATCTTTATTAGAGAAACTTGAGATGCCACCAGAGTGGAGGGTAAAGATAGCTGTGTATATGATACACTATTGTTCCAAGAGGTAGTGGGATGTTATCACCCAAGAGGATCGAAATCACAATATGGTTTAGGTAGATTTTCATATGATCTTTTATGACTATTTCTTTCCTTATAATCCAAGGGATGAGAGAGATAAATAATTAATGAACCTATAGTAGGGGAGTATGTCTATTATGGAATACTCTACTCATTTCATTGAGCTTCAACGGTTCGTTACCATTCTGGAAAGTGATAATCTTATGATCGCCAGTAAATTCAAGGACATACTAGTATAATACATCCAATAAATGGTCAATGTATTCATATTGATGACCATTTCTTAAATTTTCAACAAGGCACTTCTTACAGAGAAGAATCTAAGGGAAGCTAATGGCATGAGTCAGGGCAGTTTGACAACTAAAGCTATCAATGGATCTTCCAGCAGATACAAGTGTCATTTTAAGGTTTCTAGTAGGGATAGTAGTTGTTAGTATCCTTATATAGATAGTTTTGTGATATGTCACCAATGTGGTATTCTAGGACATACAAAAATTCAGTGCTTGCAGGATATAGTGGAGTGAAGATGCTGGGGAAGGATGAGCCATGTCCAACGATTCTACAAGAATATTCTAACAGTTCTTAGAGAGGGGGATCTACACATACTACACAATAATGATAGGGGATAGTATGATCACATCAATCGGGTAGCTGAAATACCACCGACCAATTAGGACAAGGTGGCAGTCGAAGAAGAGGAAGTTAGACTTATGAATCTCAGTGACAACAGAGTAGGCTTGCTCAGGGAAGTCATGTAGTGACTCAGGGCCACAATACAGTCACGTTACATGCAGTCCAACATATGTTGGAGGGGAAGAGTGTCAAACCTTCTAATGTATGAGATACTATTTCAGTGCCTCTACTATAATGTATGCATTATTTGACATAGGCACATATCAATATTTTATATTTGAGGAAATCAATATGAATCTGGGCATCAAAATCAATAACTTTCTTACCTCATTGGGTATCTTATCTATGGACATTCACCATTGTAAGGAGTGTCCCCTTGAGATAGGTGGATACCTTTTTGTGTAGAATATTTTCATCCTCGACTTGATGTTCATTGATGTAATTACCAGAATGGAATACTTAGTTCCCTATATAGACTACATTGATTGATATTAGTAGATGGTGATGTATAAATCACCATAGAGAGGTAAGAAATTACATAAGGGAGAATAGGATGTTAGAGATATGTGATTAGGAACCAAGTAGCAGAGGCTGGGTAATGTGACAGACCAGATCATTAGTATTTTCTTAGATGACTAAAGGTTACGACGTGCTGTTTTCCCTCCTGTAGTGGAGTGTGTTAGGGATGAATTTCTTGATTATTTATCTAGTCTACCTTTGATGTGAGAGATAAAGTTTACCAATGAGCCTATGCTAGGAGGAGCACCAGTGACCATTCCTCTTTATAATATGACACCTAAGGATATTAAAGAGATCAATATTCATTTAGATGACCTAGAGGATAAAGGATTTATATGCCCCTGTGCTTGTCCTTGGGGTTCACTAGTAATTTTTTACAAGATGTAGGATGGTACCCTTAAGCTCTGTATGGATTACTTTCTATTGAACCAGCTCATTATCATGAATCGGTATCCAATTCCTATAATAGAAAACCTCTTTGATTAGTTACGAGGAGAGATAATTTTTTCACAGATATATTTTAGGTCAGGCTATAATCATTTATAGTGTAAGACATCATACATACCTCATACATCTTTTTGGAGTTTGTATGGTATTTATGAGTACCTTATTATGTTGTTCAGTCTCACGTAGTCACCTATATTATTTATGGATCTTATGAATCAGGTTTTTCCAGCCATATCAGGATTCATTTTTGGTAGTGTTTATCTATGATAACTTGGTGTATTCATGCTCTAGACATGAACATTCCAACCAACTTAAGATCATGATGAATACACTAAAAGGGAATTAGCTCTTCGCTAAGATCAATAAATTCCACTTTTGTATTGAAAAAGTCTACTTCCTTAGTTATATCATATTGGAGTTAGAAGTTTTAGTAGACTTAGAGAAATTTAGAGTTGTTCATTCTTGGAAAATGCCCAAGAATGTCTTTGAAATCCATAGTTTCTTAGGACATTCTAGGTATTACAGACACTTCAATAAGGATTTATTATTCCCTGATGCACTGATTATGATCAAAAAAAATAGGGGTGTGGAATTTTTATGGTTAGAAGTTTTTGATGTATCCTTTCAGGAGTTGAAGAACATTTGACATTAGCATAAATACTGATTCTTCCAAATCCAATCAGAAGTTATACTTTATACTATGACACATTAAGTATCGGGATTGGAGCTATTTTAATGAAGTATTAGTATATGGGTATCATCAGTTGAGGCCTCACTAGTGTAATTACCTGAAGCATGATCACGAGCTTGTAGTTTTCGTTCATGCTTTACAATTTTGGAGGCAATATCTACTTGGAGATAGTTTTGTGGTATACACTAACTAAAAAAGTGCCAAGTACATATTTATATAACAAGATATATATGTAATGAAACACAGGTGGGTTGAATACCTATAATTATTTTATTTTGAGCACTCTTACACACATGGTAAAGGTAATGTAGTACCCAACACTCTGAGCCAAACAACCCAAACTCAGGCAATTCAGGAATCCAGTGGAAAATGGAAGCTCATGGACTTATTCTCAGAGATGCATATTGAGGTTTAGGAGGAACATGGTTAGAATATCCTCTCAGACTTAACAATGATCACTAGTATTATGGAACGAGTAATAATGAAAAATTCATCTGATTTCAAGGGCCTTATCCTAGGGGAAATCATTTTAAATGATGATACATCTTTAGGTTAGACCATGGATAGGGATGACGCCTTACTATTTCATGGGCATGTATGGGTCCCTGTATACATCAGAGTGGAGTTTAAGTAGGAATTCCATGTGTCAACATGGGATGTTCAACCTAGTGTCACCAAAACGTTTTGGGATCTATGGAACCATTATTAGTGTCCTGGAATGAAATGCGATATTTCAATCTTCATCAGTCAGTGTTCCACTTTTCAGTAAGTGAAGGTAATAAATTAGCAATTGGTAAGGATTTTATAGCCGTTGTATATTCTCGAGTGGAAGAGGGATGATGTTTCAATGAATTTAGTAATTAGTTTTCCTAGATAACCTTATAGTAATAATACTTTATGGGTTTTCATAGATCATTTGATTAAGGTTTCAATTTTTTACCTATGATAGATACCTTTATAGTACACGAGCTTGGGAGGCTGTACGTCAGTGAGGTTGTACATCTTCATAGAGTTTCTCATTCAATCATTTCTGATAGAGACACTTGCATTATGTCATAGTTCTAGAAGGGGTTGAAAAAGGCCTTGGGTATACATGTGATTCTGAGCGTGACCTATTACCCTTATACTGATAGATAGACAGAGTGCACAATTTTGGTTCTTGAAGACATTATATGTTCATGTGTAGTTGAATTAAACTGTTCTTAGGAGAAACACATTCACCTCATCGAGTTCTCTTATAATAACATATTTTAGGCTAGCATGGAGATGGATCCTTATGAATCCTTATATGGTAGGCCTTATCACCCACCTCTATTCTAGCTAGAGGATGGGGAAGCTGCTATTCTCTGGCCTCATATCATTCAAGAGACTATATAGTAGGCCCAGTTGATCAAAAAGTGCATGATTACATCTTAGTCCAGACATCAATCATATGCCAATAGAAGCCAAAATCCTCTCATGTTTGATGATGGAGACTAGGTCTTCTTGTGGGTCTTTCCTATCTTGGGGAATATAAGTATTTGAAAGTACGTTAAGCTCGCACCTAGGTTCATTGGACCCTTTGAGGTTGTGAAACAGATCAAAATAGTGTCTTACAAGTTGGAAATATTATATAGATACTGGTCTATGAATGATTAAATTCATGTAACTTGATTTCTATGAGACTATCAAGACACATCATAAGTCTTTCAGCATGATGAGGCTGACCTAGATATAGATGCATACTTCCATGAGTACCGTATTCATGTTGTGGATCAGAGAGTGAAGACAATCCAAGGTAGTTAAGTTCCTTTGGTATGGAAACATTTCCAAGTACAAGACAAGACTTGGGTATGGGAAGATGATATATGAGCTCAGTGGATGGAACTATTTGCAGATGATATATCTTTACCCTTAGAAGGCCAACCCGGGGATGAGTTTCTTTAAGTAGGGGAGGTAGTAACAAGCCATATTTTCATGAAGGTATGGATCATTATTTTTTCAATTTGAATCCTTTTTTAATCATTTTAAACATGCACTACAAAGTAAGGAAGGTCCTAGGAGTGTTCGGGGATTGTTTGAAGCCAGGAGATCCTAAAAAATGGCCAAAACACTTGGCACAATGGTTTGATTAAAACATGTATCCCAGGCCGCACAGATATTTTTAACAATGCAGTGTGAATAAGAGGTGGAGAAGGAGAATCATGGTTTTTCTATAATTATTTGACTCCAGGATCACGATTGTGCGAACAAACTACATTTTTGGACAGTGTTTTTTCACACGGTTTTCGCATTGTTTGGGGAATCGTGTGCCTTAACCACGTAGGAAAATTAATTAAGTAGTTCCTTGTTCAAGGTTTGTGCACATTTCGTAAACCGTGTGCCTAAAAATTATTCCCCCTTATTTTTAGGTGAAATTTAAAAAATTCCCTTATTTAATTCTTATAACCTATATTCTTTTCCTCCTTCCTCTATTAGCTACTTTAGTTTTTCTTCACCAGTGTGCTCCCAAATCCTCGAAGATAGAATTTGAGGTAACTCTCCAATACGAAGCCCATTTCATGATACATTTGAAGCATTGGCCATGTATTAGTACATTCATCATTCCTCTCACATCCTATTTATGTTTTCCTTTGAATCCATCATCCTATTTTGGTGGAAGCTCATTTTCCCTATTTTTAGGGTGTTAGACCGTTTCTCGGATTTCTTCCAACCTGCTTCAAATCTGAGGCTGATATCAAGTAGGGAATCATATATGGCCATGAGGTTGGTGGTCACATCATTTTACCTTAGTGTTTTGATGTTTTTTATCTATTCTATTGTGCCACACACCAACCTTTTCCCAACATCCCTTTTATATTTATTTCTTCAGATCAATTTGATCCTTTGTCCTTGATATATGCATGTTGATCATTATTTAGTGTGTTAGAGGTTGTTGATGTCATTTATGGACACCCCATGGGTGTTCCATGATGAGTTTCCCCTTAATAGTCAATGGATTAATTTCTTAGAACACCTAATTAGCATCTATCTTAGATTTTAAACAAAATTACCCCTGAGACATGAGTATTAAATGGAACCCAAGGAACATATTAGGTGTTTGGACCACTTATTGTTGGAATTTATCATGTATTAATTTTCCCACTTGACCATAAAATCTTCAAATTGACACCTTGATCCATATGGAATGTTTTTTCATGTCTTAATGAATTAAATGGATTGATTATATTGAATGATTAAATAAAGTGGAGGGGATAGTGCATGATGGTTTCACTTCTTTAAATTAGTTAGATATATTAAATTAAATGGTTTATGAATTGTGGTAAGGCCATTCCTTTGATTATGATTTATTAAATGGTTATTATGAATTTTAATGCTTTGAGTGAAATTGAACATGACTAATGGGATGTGTGAGAGGTATTACCTCATGTATTATGTTATAAATATGAATATGCCTTATTTATATACAAAGGATTGGTAAACATGTTATGTGAGAGGTATTGGATCATGTAGAATATTATAATTATGAATTATCTTTGAGATAGGATGTGATACGATGGTAAGATATATATTGAGAATAACTGTATCATGATACCTTGCATTGGATGTTGAGCATGACATATCACACCATTGAAACTAGTTGGAAATTGGGCTTGACGCACCAAGTTCTTGTTCGAGTTTTGACAAGATGGAACACTCACCATCCTGAGTAACAAGCATGAAGTCTCCCACTATTTATGGGATGTAGGGAATGTACCCTATTGGATGATATTATAGGATCATTAGACTAGTCATGGATGTCTGAGTTATGCCCCATTATAACTAGAACTGGTACTCCAGGTATATGAACACTTACATCCGCATTGACATGGTTCATATTGGTGGATGAAATATATTTAACTGTACTATATACATATATTTCTACTATATATAGCGACTGATCACAATTTCATTCTGTCTATGAGACAAAGTAGGTAGAGCCGCTAGGTGTCTTTCCAGAACATGAGTGTGTGGTTATTTATTTATTTATCATTGTTAATTAATTTTTTATACTTTCACACTATTTAGTTATGTGAATTACTTGGATTATGAGTAGACACCATTGGTGGTGGAATACTGAGATTTTTATCTCACACCCTACTCAATATTCCATTAGTCTATGAGAATATTATCTTCCTGTAGGTAAGAATAATGGAAATTTCCCTTCTATATGTTGTTGATATTCATGAATTATAGATCTAGCTTAGGAGAAGAGAACCAAACTTTATCTCGAGATGCTATAAGATTATCTTTTGTTATTTTTTTAATTTTCTTATAACATTATTGTATGCATATCCTCTATTCTAATTTTTTATATCAGTATGCCATGAGTCCATGTATATGACACTACCTAGTGGATTTTATTATATTTATTCAGTTTTTCAATTATTTAATCTTCTTCTACTTATCCTTTATATCTTTTTTTATGATTCTACAGTTTATTGATTATTATTGTTTATGTTATGACAATGATTTTGATTATATCTAATTATAACTGATGTGCCACTCTAATAAGAGGGTACAGTCTCCCCACTATACCACCTTTACACCCTCAATACTAGTCTGAAGCCTCTAGAATATGGGAAGACATGCTTAAGGTCATGTGACCCACTGGCTTAAGTAACAGTTTAAGTGGACCTCAGGTTAGGATGTTATAACACTAATCCAAGATCCCAAACAAGACATACCCCAAAGATCCAAATCCAGACCTCCATGGACACGAAATCAAGAAGATCCAAAATAGATATAAAGAATCACACCCTTTACTATGTTATAGAAAAAATACCGTCTTATACAAAAAAAATCATATACAGGGGATGGATATGAAATTGCACTAGGAAAACCCCTAGACATCCTATACGTGGATATTGAACAAGAAACATGTTATCATCAATGATATATAAAATAATTTTTAAATATTTAAAAATAGTTTTCAAATAAATAATTCAAAAAGATGATTGTAGATCAATTGAATTTATTCATTTGTTTAAACATTCAACTTGATTTACACTTAACAAGGTCAAACACATACATTCTTGTTGAATGACATCCACTATTCTAATGGGTGGTGACTCATCCCTTTCACCACATAGTGATATATACTATTTTAAATAATCTATAACTAAGTTCTGGGTCCGTATCAATAATTCCGTGTATAATGAAAAAAGACACTTGCCAAAAACTTATGCCTAGTTTCAAATAAAACTACCATTTTAACCAAAACCATTTCTAAATTAATGACTTGTTGAAATTCCAATTAAGATAATTCATTTATTTTTTTTATTTAAAACACTATTAAAACAAAAATTTAATTCCCTATTTCAAAAAACCACCCAAAATAGGGATTATAATTATAGAAATTAGAATAATGATTTTCATGTTCAGAAGATTTATCATAAAACATTATAACCAGGGGTTATCAGTGAGGATTTTAAAAAAATTATTTGAAAAATATAACCATAAATAAAAAATCAAGATAATTATTTTAAAACCATCAACCATAGTATTTTATAATAAAAAATCACCTTGTTGTTTCTTTGTAAAAGAAATAAATTCCTCAGAAAATCCAAAGATTCCCATTTCTACATAAAGTGGAGAGATAAAGAACACACCTACCACTTATATTATTTCACACAATAAATAAAAGAGATAATTTTACTAGAATTATAAAAAAATAAGGTCCTCAATTCTACATAAAGAATACCAAAATAGAACAATTTATTTGTATAAATCAAATTCTCCAATGAGTGGATAAGTAGAAGATATCTGAGGATATTCATATTAAAAAATTACACTAAAAATCATCCCTAAAAGATCACATATAGAAACATTAAAATAACAAAACCCCACTAGATCTACCCTAAAATTATGAATTTCAAAAATATTCTTGATCAATAACACAACCTAGTGGTGTTCACAATAGACACGGTGTCTTCATTTTTCCAAGTATAGGAACCCACCCCTATAAGCCACTATAATGTGTTTCAAAATCCGATGATGTTTTTAATCAAACATTCCATAGATTATGACATGGTTAGGTATCCTATAGTCATGTTTCACATCTAGAAACCTAGTGAACCATTCCTAAGACTACTGATTGACTATGACCTCCTTGGGGTGTTTCAACATGCTGGTTTTGTGAAGGTGCACTTATATTTAATGATTACTTCCCTCACATAATTTTTCTTCCTATTGTGTATAATGTAATGTCAAAAAATCTCTAATTACTCTTAGAAACCTACTAAAACTCCTTATACCCATCAAATTCCATTAAAATATTTAAAACATAAGAAAAAATGGTAATTATGTCAAAATAATTTTGTTACATACACACCCTCGTTTTGAGAGATTATGATTTTTTATAGTATAAAAACATACATTATTTTTAATAAGGATTCAATCATTGCATTTAAAATATAACATGAGATTTATTTGGAATTGGGTTCTTAGATGAAGTTGAATACACTATTCTACACACATACCGATGTATAATTTAAGTTAATGATTTTTAATCTAGTTGATATTCTATGGGATTTTATTAATGACATTGTTGAATTTTTGGGAGGGGGGTGGTGTGGGGTCATCTCTTATTGGATAAATTCACCTAAAACAATAGATACTAATCATATACTCAAATGGAACAATTTGTGGATTATTATAGAATTATATATCATTCCCCTCTTTGTTTTTGGATAGAAGTGGAAAAATATTATAGGTTTAAGCCTAGTAACATCGGGAATATGATCTAGTTTCTTTAATTATTATGTTATAACCTCATAAGACATCATAGTGGATAAAATATCATTGTGTATCATCATATTTATAGTTTAAGGTATGTGGTGGTTCTTTTATTTTAGTCTCATTAATTTTGGGTCTCAGACTAATGGATAAGAACTATAAATTGATTCTAAGATTCACCAAGACATTTGAAAAATGGAAATCAGCCTTTGAGATAGAACTTTTCCCAATTTACCTCTAAAATTCATTTTCATTCATGATTATTTTTATGTCCCCCAATTTAAGAACACTGGAACTAATTTTTTTCAAGTCTTTCTGTAAGAAGATATTAAGTTCCAAGTTTATTCATAATATATATATAATCATACTAGAATCATAAACCAATGTATAAAGGTATCATGGAGAAATTTAATAATAATTATTCAAGTAAAGTGGTAACATGAATTGATGTATTATGAAACTTTTAAAAATTATGAGAAATTGAGGATGAAATGATTATACTTTTCCCATAGTAATATAAATGATGATTCTGAATTATAAAAATATGGATGAGGATGATATTACAAATATTGATACTAATAATTTTTTGTTTTTTAGTTTTTTTTTCAATATTTGAAATCATTATTAGGATAATTTTGATTGGTTTGGTTATTTAGAGATGTTTTCATATGGATGTTTTGATGAAATGTGATGGAAGAGCAGTGAAGAAAGTATTGGGTACCTGGAGTAATTATACAAGATATATCGTGGGGTGCAAGTGGATATATTTATTGTAATATTAACCACTTGAAACCTTGTGGTTCGTATGGGATATCCAAAATATCCCTAGAGAAAATACCTTCATAAAATTGATTTTTTTTATTTTAATCATAAATATTATCTCTAAAATATGATATGATCCATAATTTATCTTCATTTAATCATGATGTTCTCTTTCTTAAAATTTCCCTAACCTATCAACTTATCAATGTGAGACATTCCACAATACTTAATAAAAGTTTTTCCTATATGTTATAGAGGCTCTTTTTTCACAAGGTAATGTGGTAGATGTCCTCAAATATTCATAATTTCCTTATTTCATCATTAAATTTGCCGTATAACCATATCCTTAAAATCTAGGTATTTGGGGATTCATCAAATATATTGGATTCCTTTTTTTTTCTGGCTAATATCGGATCTTTACCTAAGTGAAATAATTGTAAAAATGTAGTTTCCCTTCATGGATTAACATTAATTGGATGATAGTTATTATGATCAAATCATCTATTCATTCTAGGTGATCAATATAATCCTTTTGGGGCATCTCCCCCTTTTCAATTAACTCAAAGAGAACTTCTATAATTAAATTTTATGGTGTACCCCTTCATCCTATGAATCTCACAGAAGGTTATCATCATAATGGTATGAATGAGAGGGACTATAAATAAAACTAAGAGATTGATGCTAATAATGGTTTTTATAAATCCTTATGTAAATGAGTTTATTTTATTATGTTACTCTTTATGGTATTTAACATATGTACTCTACCATGGTTTAATTTCATGTATTTTTTTACTTTTTATATTTTTCCATCATGACAATAGTTTTTTAATACCTACTATTGCATTAAAGAAGTTATATTTTTATATATCAATTATTTTACGCTATAATTTAAGTTCATTTAATTCATTTAAAACATTTTATACTTATTTTCTTTTATATATGTCATATTATTTGATTTGTCCTATATATTTTTCATGTTGAAACATATGTATATTATGGTATATATTCTTATATAGATTTACACATGATGAAAAAACTAGGATTTATCATATGGTATTAAAACCCTTTATATATAATGATTATTACCATATTACTAAAGGGATGTGTTGTATGATTACTATAACATTGTATAAAAAATTCCATTTCCCATATGATGGGGTTTTAAGTCCTTGACTCTTTTATAAATACATCTATGTATATTCCTGGGTGTATAAAAATATATATGTATTTTCCACCATCATTAGAGGATGGTTGAATTTCATTGTCACAAATACTAATATGAGTTTTGAAGAATTTATTATTAGGTATGACCCCCTAGGTGTAAAAATTCATTACTATATATGTTATATCTATCCCACTTGATTCTCTATATATGTGTTTGTTGTCATCTATTTACCATTTTCTTTGTATCATTATTGTCATGAAAACTTGTTCCTTTTAGGTAGCTACGTTTGGCCGGTGATTGCGTACTAGGTATATAATAGTCACACCATGCATGATACTTAACAAGAAATATTCAAATGACTTTTTAAATGAACAACATAAATGAATAAAACCTAATAATGGTATATAAGGAGACATGGAGGATGAAAATTGTAGGGATTTATTTTGGTATTTTAATGACAGACCAATGAATAACATGTGCTATCTTTCTCACTTTATAGAGGTACTATACACATAGGAGAACCAAATTTGGTAAATTTGTCCCTATTTGGATTACACCATTGTATATAGAGTTTTTGGATCATCTCTTTATCTTTCATGATATTAATTCTTATTATAGGTATCTGTTTTAATATTTTTCATTCTCATGTAATTTCATATATATTAGTGATATTGTAGGTTACATATGAATCTAATTATATATATTTATATTTGTGGTGTTTTCTTCATTTAGAGAGATCATTCCACAAAGAGGAATTTATATTATCATATTTATTAGATTATTTAAATGGAAAAAACCTTGTCCTAATTATGTATTATTCAACCACAAGTGTGTGTTAAAGCCTCTTGTGACCCTGATGATCAAATGAGATTTTATAATGAAATTTTTCAGAATCTAATTGGTATTTAGGAATATATACCCACAAATTCAACATTTCATGGGAATTAATAATATTTTAGGGTTTTAAAAAATAGATAAATATAACCAATAAACTGTTATTATTTCAATTTCATTATTTTTATTTATCATTAATTCATTTATAATAAATTCTAAATTAAAAAAGATTCTTATTATTTATAATTTTAAATAGTATCCATCCAAATAATTTATAAATTTATTAATATATACATTTTATGTATTCATAATAGTGTAAATATAATGTGTCCAATAGAGAACTTTTTGGTTTATTAAAAACGTTTTAACTCATGTGTAATATCATTTAAGAACGAAAATAGACAATAATAAATTTTTTCATGAAAACTATGTGATCAATACTCCAATTATGTATATATCATTCGACATGAAGTATGATTTTAGATACCAATGTGAACTACCCCTTCCCTATGCCCAGGATGGCCCACTATATGGCCAATGTTCATTACCAATCACCCCGAGCGGGAAATAAGGTCCATGGGAATAAAATGAAATCATTAGGAATGGTTTATCCAAAAATTAAACTATAATAATATTCTAAAAAAGTATTATATAACATCAAAAATGAAAATAATAAAAATATTATTAATATAATCATTTAATATTTATATTTACAAAAAAATAAAAAAAATAAGATAAAGTAAAAAAAGGAAGTGGAAGGTTCGTTAGGAAATGGTAAGTGAAAACCATAATACAAAACCAGGATGACCTGTTCATGCTAACCTTATCCTAGTCACATACATTCACCACTTACATAAAAGAACCATGTATAATGATTTTCATTAATCTCATTTTCAGGGCTGACCATTTCCTAAAGCATTCGACATGAGGTCTTCATAAACCCGAATGGTATTTGTGTGTATTGAGTATAGAAAACCCATTAGTGTTTTACCAGTCACAAGATTAAAAGGATTATTTAAATAATCCAAATTATTCTAGTTTCAAATACTCATATATATGTACTATCATAGTCTTTTATGGAAAACAAATAATGTCTTGTGAATATAAAAGTTAAGTACAATGAATAAACATATGGACTGGAATTTATTTATGTAATGTGAACACAAATAAAAAATTCATAAATTATATATTTATATGGAGGTACCTAGGGACTAAACATTAGGATTCCCATGGCCTCTATTTCATATTTTTAATTTATACTATATGTCCAAAGAGCATTTCATTTCAACTTAGTGAACAATGTGAGGGTGAGCATTATGTCCCTATCCACAATGTTTTAAAAGAATACTATTCCATTCTATAATATTAAAAGTTAATTATAAACAAATTTTTTTTCATGAAACCCTATAATAGAAAATAATCTAACAAATTATAATATATATATTTCATTAGCACATGTAAATTATTATTTTTAAAGGCTTGAAAATCATGAATATTTATTTTATAAAATAAATTATAATAATCAACTAAAAATAATTTTTTAGGAACTTTCAAACAAAGAATTCCTATTCAATTAAAATTAAATGAAAAGAAAATTTTAAATCAAACAAATTTAATGAAAAATCACTAAGAGAAATTTAATACTGGTAATTTTTTTTGAAATGTTCTAAGAACACAAAATTTATAATTTAATATACTTTATATTGTGTTAATAATATCTTTTGACCAGTTTAATAATTTCTATATGTATTATTCCCAAAACATCATAATCACATACCTAGTGATTTATTAAAGTTAATTAAAAATAGAAAAGGAAACAAAATCAAGTAGTCTCAAGGGACCTTGGAAGTGAAAAAACTTACTCATGATGCTTATGCTATAAGTGAAGCCTGCAACAAAATTTTATTTTCATGCATAAGGATACATGTACTCTTGAGATAAAAATTACATTGAAACATTGGTGGTTTTATTGAAATGGAAAAAAATAAAACCCCACATATACCCTTATTCAAATGAATAAATAGTGGTGAATAATAAGAAAGATAATAATGGAAATAAGTATTAAAATGTGAGGATATTTGGAAATCATAATATCACCATTTTAGTTAGAGAATAATCCCTTGGATATGGATGATATCTCTAATCCTTCTCTGTGTGTGTCACATGAATGAAGAGAGTTAGGGGGTTCCATCATTTCCTGAATAGATCTATCAATTAATAACAATAAATTTTTATAATAAAAATATATTTCAAGAAACCTCTATGAAACAAAAAACAAAAAGATGTGATTTCCCATTTTAATTATCCTATTCATTACATTAAAATTTGTACTATATGATAATATCAATTTAATATAAATGAGTATATATTAATATTAGTAACTAAAAATTGACATATAAATCGAAACACCTATAATTTAATAATTAAATTGAAATTAAATATTTAAGCTATTGATAATTAATTAAAAACATAAAAAACACCAATATATAATTTATTATCAATCAATGAAATAATTATAACATGATTTTGGAAGAACTCACATGAAATTTGATGTATCATGTCAAATTCAAGACAAGAACTATCACCATATATGGTCCCGATGACCACACATGTTTTCCATAGAAGACATAAAATTTATAAATAATTATAAAACCCTCTATATTTCAAAAATAATAATTATTAAAAATTTTATATACAAAAAGAATAAAATTGGCATTTTCCATCAAAACACATTGAGGTTTCGTCATGGTGAATGTTATATCTAGTAGGTAAAATTTTTTATTCTCTTGAGTATTCTATTCTATGTATGGATTGGATGGAACTATTATTTGTGTTCTATTCTATATATACAAGTAAATTGACTATTTTTATTTCATTTTATCATATATTTACTCAATCGGTTTAAGAATATTTCAACATATGACCATTAAATTGTTATATATTCTCAAGATCATAAACTTTGTACAACACATTAAATTAATTAAAATGACACAATGTGATGTTATATCAGGATTTGATATTTCATAATTTCATAAAAATGGTACATTGTCTATAATAATACATACTATAAAAAATATATTATATTCTATTATAATTTAAAATATAATCAAAATGAAACTTGGTATCCTCTCATAAGTTAAAATAACCACTTGAATTATATTGAAAGAATATTCGATACCATTCTAAAACCATATGAATATACTCTTGAAA